>JARHVA010005531.1:492500-907500 GCA_037957365.1 Torreya grandis | reverse complement strand
GGTGTTATCAATAATCCTCACATGTTTAATCAAATACATCATCACCTTAATCTTTAAAAGTGTGTATTTGGAGTTAAAAGTAAAAAAATCCTTGAATTCATTATCTCTTAGTGTAGAATTCATATCAACCTACCAAAATATGTGTAATTATATACATGTTTCCCCCCAATGATGAGTCAAGGATTAGATAATTTTTAGGATAACTAAGGGCCATATGAGGATTCATACCAAACCTCACCTATGTATTTCATCCAATGAATAACTTTTTTAACAATAAAAGTGGCTTAACCTAGATAAATGATTATTAGGAAGCATTTGTAGCAGTAAAAAACTTCCTTGTGTATCCTTTAACACTCATAGTACCCAAGCTAAATAAGCCCTTAATAATTTAAATTATGGAAACTAAGGTGTCTCTTGCCTACATGTTGGCCCAATATGATGATAATACAAAATAATGTATCATTTAATTCATCAGCTACACTCTCATACATTATGAAACATGATACATGAAAGTAGGGAAGGAGTCTTTGAATATTATGTTCACAATTAAGTTATTTTGGAATGATGTGATTAATAAAGAAACATGGGTCATAGTGAGGTCTCAATCGTTAAAAAATTTCTTTACCAAACTATCCATGTCACTAAAGGATGGGAATTTTATCATGTTTAAAAGTAAGTTTAAGCTTATTTATGTCAACCAAAATTCCATCAATAGATAATTAATTGCTAGTTGGTTGGTAGACTCTCCCCTAGAGGTCTGTGATCTCATTGACACTAATTTTCTTAATGAATTAATTTTTTACATAGTGAAATATCCTATCGTTTCTTCACCTTGTTATGTTGATATTGTTCATTACTTAATTGATTTCACTTATCCTAAAGGATCCAACTCTAAATAGAGGTGGATTATTCACATTATGTCTTCCAAGTATGTTATTTTAGATGAGTTTCTCTCCCATAAGGCCCTTAACAACATGTTGGTTAGACTTTTAGACCAAGAGGAGTAAGAAAGGGTCCTTCTCAATTATCATAACATGATTTATGTAGATCACTTTTATGGCCATGTGATTGATCAAAATATACATAGAATGGTATAATTTTGGCCCAATGTTAAACATGATGCCATTAAATATGTTAAGAATTGAGATAAGTGCCAACACTTCTCTCATGAGATCAAAATTACTCCTTGGGTGTCATACCACATTATTATGCCTTGGCCCTTTTCCACTTAGGGTCTAGATCTGATAAGTAAACTTTCCCTCAATTATTTATATGACCACAACTTCAATATCATGGAAAATTAATATTTAAATAAGTGGATGGAATCAATGCCTCTCATAACTATTACTAATTAAATAATTGTAAAATTTATTTTGAACCAAATCATTTGCTTATTTGGCGTTTCATAAATCATCATAATAGATAATGGATCATCCTTTAAAAACCTTGATGTATGTGAAGTATGTAATAAATTATCTATTTCACATCATATGTATCCTTGTATTATCCTTAGCTTAACATTTTGGTTGAATCCACAAATAAAACCATAAAGTTGACCTTGGTAAGCATAATCAAAGATTCTAAATAATATTGGCATTTTCAAATTTATCCAATACTTTGGGATTATAGAACCAATATCAAAACACCTATCAGGGTAACTTTATATTCCATTATGTTTAGATATGAAGTTATTTTACATCTTGAGGTTGAGATAACAAGACTTCATGTCTCACTCTAGGGTCTCCTTGATCATGAGGAGTATAGGAATGCATGACTAGTTGAACTTGAGACTTTAGATGAATGATGACTATTTATTGGGAAGAACCACATATCATATGTAGATAATATGGGTATAAAACACAATAAACATGTCAATTATTACCTAATAATTTTAATATACTAGACTCAAAAACTACATTGACAATAATAAAGGAGGTCAAAAGTTATGACCTAATTGGTTAGGCCCTTACCTAGTGACTAATAATTTTAATAATGGAACCTATCAATTATTCACTTTAGAGGACAAGTAATCTAGTGACTATATGAAATATTTTAAACTAAATAATTTATATATTTAGTTATTTCATGTTATATTTCCCTCATCGCATTGCATTTTTCATAGTTTGTATGTTGGGTTGCATATCAGATGTTGTGTTTGATGATTATCTAGTTGTTAGTTCACATAGCATGAAAATTATAAAATACATGTCATATCAATTTCATATTAATATTACCCAATTATCTTTGTATTTTTATTCCAAAATCAACATTATATTTATTCTTGCCTTAGTTATTACGAGTAGAGTACACCTATTTTCCTTGTATATTCTTGTAAAACTTATAAAAGTATAACCTACAACTTTGTATAGAAGATTTTTGATGAAAAAGTCTCCCCTTATGGTCCCATATAAATCAAATCATTTTCATGCTCAAAAATAGGTAACTTTACCCACATGTCTTGGCCTTTAGTGATGATCCCTTGTATCTTATTAGTTGCTTAGGGTAAATATTTTGGGGTAAAGTCCTAGAAAACTAAAAGGAACTCTTATCAAAATATTATGTAAGATCAATAATAAATCCAAAATATATCACCCTTATTAACCTTTCATATTTATCCCTCACATATAAGTGGTTATTTGGGGTTGACATTAGGAGAGGTGCCCTTACTTTCTTACATGTATTCTTTAGTGATGAGCTCGTGTGTCTTCCTAGTCACATGAGATTAAGTGTAGGGGTTACATAAAAAAAAATCTAAATCAAAAATAAATATTAAATCAAAATTATCCAAATAAAAAGTTCCTCATAAATATTTTTTGCATGCCTATGCTAGAAAGGTAACTTTATCCCTCTCATCAAATTTTTAGGGCTAGTCATCCCTAGATGAAGCCAAGAATGTTACTATTTTATAAGTATATCAAGGAATAAATTTATCCTTTTTTTAATAATTATTAGGTCATATTCCTTTTTATTTCAAAGTTTTGATTCATGGTTTTCATATTTTATCATCTCACATTAATCTAATTACCCTTTTCATTCTCTACTACAGATTAGAATTCATGTGCTATGTATATCAAAATAATTGGGTTATCACCTAAAAACATTGTTATCACATACATACATACATATACATATATAGGTACATACATAAATACATACATACATACATATACATACATACATATATATATCCATCATATTACATCATTTGTGTACATTATGTCTTCACATATATAGGCATTATCCATAACATTTTATAAAAAATAGAGAAATGCATGGTATATAATCACATGAATTGTCATATAAAGTACATAAAATAAGAATAAAACATGAAAATCAAATCCCATAACACATTATGACAAGTCACTATAAGGTAAACCAAAATGTCTCTCTATATATATTATAATAGCTATTAATTTTGAGTAATATAAGTATCTAATAAAATCACTTTTATAGAGGTCCAATGTGTCTCAAAATTTCAAAAATAAAAAGGAAAGGTGAAAAATATGTATTGATATATATGATAGCTCAATATCTTAACCTCTTCCTCTAGGAGGGTCCTATTATAAAAGAGTGATAGGGGTTATGGCTCGTATGGTATATCCTTATAGTACCACCATGAGAGACTATCTCTCTAACCCAAGGGATCATATCTCCCCTCCCACTACCACCTCCTAATAAGACATGCATCTTGTCCATTAGCCAAAATAATCCTAACCTCCACCATATACCATCATGTCCACAAAATGATTTGATCTATTAATTATTTCCTTAAGATTGATTTTATCCACTCTCAACCTAGTTAACATCATAAACACATGGTATTTTAGAATGAATATGTCAATATGTTGATTATCCTAATAGGCAATCATGGATCTTCTTGTAGCTCATCTCTACTCAAACCATTGCCTAGCTAAAAATGATTGATCAAGGTGTCCTTGAACATGGTCCTCTATTTATTAAAGGTATCTAAAATAATAAGGAATAATAATTGAAATTATATCTAGTAATACAAATATCAAAGTAGTAAATTAGCTAAATAATCAAGTCTAAAAGTGAACTATTAGGTAAAGCTAAAATGTGTAAATTTCCAATTTACTTGGGTCATCCTTATACCAATCTAGATTAGAGTCATATTTATTTATCCTCCTCTTCATCCACATTAAGTTACTCATTTATCTCAATGTATTATATCCCCTTGCCATATCCTCCTACTTTATGTTGTTTTTATGCCATATCTTACTTACCAAGGTCTTGATCTAGTGGTAGTAATGGAGCTCCATACTGCTACCCTATTAGGGATCTCCTCCCTATATAACTCCTACCAAAATAACCTTAGTAATAGGCACCCTCATATATTATATTTTCATGCCATCTACCCATATATCCCTTATTGTTCCTCTTGCATGCATATACATACAAATATTGATATGGGAAGGTTTCCCATATGGGGAATGTTGAACTATTGAGGTACCTTATCCAACAGGTATACCTTAACTTATAATATCTTGTATCATACCTAGGTATCCCCAATAACCACTGTAAGATAGGTATATTCCCCATCCCACTATCTAATCATGCCTTAGTAGGGTAGGGATATCAAATCAATAATTGTCAAAGTCCTGACTAGCTAAGACAATGCTAGAAACAATGTTACATCTATGCATCTCAAGGACTTGATGGCCACTAAATCACCAATAACCACTCCCCTATGATATCGGATCATCATATCATATAATAAGATCATGAAGAGTATGGGATGAATTTTTTAAAGTGCTCCTAGTATTTTCACATGGTGTAAATATCTATAAGTGTGAGCCAAGATTTCTTACCTCCAAGAAAATTGATTTCCCCTCTCTTCAATTTAGTAAATGATTAGGGACTAGCTATAGAGTAACCTATCAGTACCCTTATCCCACATAAATCAATAAATAAGGATATTAATGATCACCTTCCATATATTAGGGATAACTAACCCCTAAATCCTAAAGATCCTCACTTTGCACTTTACACCCATGTGGGGTGTACCCACATCTCCAAAATTATAGCCCATATTATTACCTTGGACCTACTCATGTCCTCCTAAAGGGACACTAACCTATAATTTATAGACTTTTGATCCTATATACATAAACCAAAGTGATGGTTCAATATATTAGGGACTAAGGAACATAAAAGTGTTTTGGCTAAGGCCCCATTTTGTGATTAGGTCACATAACAACCTTATCGAGGTAGGGATGATCACTACGTATGACACTAGTAATATGCCATATTGATCTATAACTTATAGGTTATCTACCATAAATAAATACATAACACAAGGGATCTACTCTTACTCTCAATCTTTGATCCAATGGATCTAGGTCCCCTATAATAAGAAAATATCCCACATCAACTTAAAAACCAATTTTGACTTCAAAAATATGATATTCCCCTCTTAGTTCTAAGGAATGGAACTACCTCTTGTTAGTGTATACACATAGCTTTGATACCACTTGTCAGGATCTTAGACAATACAATTGATTACTTTTGTATAAGAAACTAAACACTGAATTGAACCAGAAGTAATAAGTAACTAGAAATCAAAAACACCAAAGAATAGGAAATACGAGAAACAACCAATATTGTATTAAACTCTTCCAAAAGGAAATACAATGAAGAAATCTCTCTTATTCCTCACACCTCATAGATGTATAGTAATTCTCCTTCAAGAGTTATCTCTCTCTCAATCAATTACAACCAACTCAACAATTGAGTTGTCTTGCAGATCTTCTTGATCTTGCTCCTTTGTAGATCAACTAAATCTTGTACCCTATAGATCTTCTTGATCTTACTCCCTTACAAATAAACTTGATCTTACACACCCTTATTTACAATACTACCCCATGGGTCTCTTAAATAGAATTGAGAAGCAAACAATAATTAGAAAAACAAACTCAAGACTAATTTTAGTCTTTACATGCAAACTAGTTGTTCTCCTAAAATTAGAAACATTGTCTAATTCTAAAAACACACAGAAGTCCAATGTCAATCTGAAGATGACCAATGCCAGCTGACCCCTAACCAATGCCGGTCAACCCCTAATCGATGTCAGTTGGTTTTGGTCGATTCCACTTATGCTGGTTACTTGTAGCTCATTGGTGAAGCTTTTAGCTCCACAACTCAACACCTCTTCCTTTAGGTGGTAATTATGCAATCTCCCCAAGGTGGACACATAACTATCAAAGGTGATTACATAATAACCATTAATGATTACACAACCACTATCTAATGGTGGTTACATCACCATCAATGTATAGACTGTGATCGTTTTGAGTCTACCATGATAGTTATGTAACCACAAATCTAAAAAGACCATATGAAACTTTAGTCCAAGAGTGTAGATATGTTAGTAGGTTGCATCCTCTCAAAATCCTACCAAATATTGAAAAAACTAATCTAAACTACCTAAATTTTAAATATTACTAGTCTCCCCCCTCCCACAAACATTTTGACACTATTTTTTTAGATTTTACTAGTTTTTAGTGTGTTTTGAGTGAAATTTCAAAATTGGAGAAAAATGGAAAAGTGCAAAAAAATACACCTATCCCTACTTGGCTCCACCTCCCACTAGTATATTTTCCATCCTCATATTATGTTCATCTCATCAACTACTTTTTTCTTAAATTAATTATGGGAAATCAATAACTCAAAAAAATTTCAAATCAATTGGCATAAATGAATTTGTTTTTGGTAAGTGTTTTAATACAATAGGCCCTAAACTAGATATTTTGTTTAATAAACATTCCAATGTTGTCATTTTTTCATTTAACTCATATTTGCATGTTTACAAGTCATTTTATTTCTAGATTTTATGATTCATATTTTGAAACTAACATTTTAATGACATCTTTAACTTTTATAACATGTTTTTTGGTTTTGTAGGTATACAATGACTTGTCACTAGATTAAGTCCCCCAATAAGGTGGTTCAAGTATTATAATCTTCCCTAAAAGTATAATACAAAATTTTATCTATTATTTTATTATGTTGTACATTTTTCACTCTTTCATTAAAATTTCACTTGGTTCTCATATTTTGTTTGTAGGTAATATGAAGTCTTGGTTGGCTTATTACACCACTAAGGTAAGTAAGGTAAATATTTATAACCACATATTTCTATTTTCATATGCCATTGATCAAGAATACAACCTCATTTATTCATGACAAGGCATCCTCAAAAGGGAGAAATATGTATGCACCTAAAATTTGCACAGTGCAATATTCTTGATTTGATATCCAATGATGATGTAAATTTTGCCTAATTTATGATCAAATGGATTATAAATAACACACTCCCACTTTTAAGTCTCTTTATCTCCTTGAGACCCCTTAAACTCCCCTTTTTTATAGCCTCTATAACTCTATTTTTGCTTGTTTTAAAAATGTTTTTTTAGGATAAAACTACCCTTCTCTGGGTTGAAACTATTGCACATGTTACATAACCACTCCAATAGTTTCATAAACTTCCATAATGGAATTTACCCCAATAGGGAGGTTTTGTATTACTATTGTAAGGATTCTCTATCAACTAAGGACCAAATCATAGATACCACATAGTTTATTCCATTACCACAACAATATAACACTTCTCTAGGCTAAAAAAATAAAGGATTATATGAACTAGCTGTTGCGATAATAAATAAGGATTTACAAAGACAAATGATGACCTGATTAGAGAAATGACATATCTCACATAGACATGACCATTTTTTTTTGTTGTATTGGCTCGATATTTATACCACATTATTTTAATAGATTAGAGATAGCATAGAATAGATAAGATATATAAAGGAATTATAAGAGGTTATAAAATAGAGTAACCTATGTAGTTACTTAAGGTACTACAGATTAAAGAGTATATGAAAAAATTTATTTGGTGATTATAATAAATATATATATATATATATATATATATATATATATATATATATATATATAAGAGGAGTTAGAGTATGAAATATTGTTTTATATGTATTGTGTATGAATTACTATGAATATAGGTACTACTTTTTTTAAAAGTGAATATTAAGGATCCTAATAAATACTAACTTTTATGGTGCATTAATATAACTAAAGTTAACCTCTACCAACATAAAACTATATGTAGCCAATAACTTTAGATTTTATGTCTAGGAGAAGCATCCTTTGGAGTTTTATAATATTGCATTAATATAAAATAAAAGAGTGGTGGGAAGAAACACAAGAAAAAAATCATGTGAAAGTTAAGAGAACATGTGAAAAAATACCAAAAGTAAAAACAACATTATTTAGACTATAGGAAGAATAATTTTTTGTCACCTTTAAAAAAATGTTGTGGCCTTGGATACTGTAGAAAGCCAAATAAATACAATGTTGTTACATTCAGATTAAATTACCTATTTAATGGATTACAAAAAAAAATTATGCACTCGAAATCCTTGATACATGATTAACTCGTGCTATCAATCACTAATTTGAGACAACACTCAAATAATTTATCATAGTTTAGACTATATAGGGTTGGAAAACATTTGATACTAAGAAATAAAAAAAAATCAAGTGGAAATGTAACATTTATTTAACAAAGTAACACTCCTTACATGTAAGCTATTTATGGAGCCAGGGTTAGAGAAATAAGGTAAAAAAATTCTTTTAAGGATAAGAACCTAAGGGATGGTACATACAAATAAGGGGAATCCTTAAAAATATGTCACTATTCAATATATATAGTCTAAATGGTTGGGGGACATTAAATAATATTTAGGGGATAGGAAAATAAGTATCAAGAAAAAATAAGGTAATTAAGTGGGAAGGAAATAGTAGTAAGATGCTGAATTAAAAATAATTAAGAGATAATAGTGAATGAGGAGATGATAAATCATATGGAGAATGAGAAAATTTAATTGGAAATTAAGAAATAGATACAAAAAAGGAAAAAGAGAAAAAAATATGAGAATAAGTAAAATAATAGAGAAATATTATTTGGCCTCTAACATTAGATATCTTAATACTAAAACTATTGATATTATCTTTCTTTTATAAACTAATGAGTTAGTCTTCACACCATTGGAAGGTGAAGATGAGGCAAGTGAAAGAAGTATAATAAAGAAATTGTTATATCATACACCAAAGAAGGTGGTGAATGACATGAAATAAGGATTCACATATTTAGCTACATTTTTCATAACACCCAAACTATTCCAAACTATGGGTGTAGAAGACCAACCATTCACAAGTAGTTTGGACCATAGTGGATGAGGTCTAGACAATAGTAGAATAAGTGAAGAGATGATTAAAATAGGACATGTTAATTTCATAGAGTAATAAATGGATGAAATTTCATCAATGAAAGGAATTCTAAATATATGGCATTAGGAGAAAAGTGTTACATATAATATAGAATAATAAATAGAGGAAGAAAGAGATATGAACCCTTCGAAGAAAGATAAGGTTGAGATAGTTAATAGTAGTCATAGTCGATAAATATTGAGTAGAGATAAGAAAAAATATAATTTAAGAGAAATATGATTAGTTAATGAAAACATTGGATAATAATTTCATTTAGAGATAGAATATGTGGAAGAATAAATCTAAGGTAATGTAATCCACCAAACCCCAACCATAAGAGACCTTGGGAGGAAATCAATCCTTTGGACCAATCACCATCCCTCGTGCCACTTCACAATAGATATGTATAACCATATTTTAGATAAAGAAATATATTTATTGGAGAATAAGTAGCAAATAGATACCAAAGGCCTAAGTAAGAGACTAATAAAAGAAGGGAATTTATAAGTAATCAAGTGTAGTATTAGGAAAAATATAATTCTAAATAAAATTTTAAAGAGATAAAGGGTGTAATAAGAATTTGGTAAAATAACATAGAGATAAATAACATTATAATTTTACTAGTATTGTAGGATAAATTAATTTATGAACTTAGGTGAAAAATAATAAAAACTCCATTAACAGATTCTTAACCAACCTATAAACACTAATATAGCACAAAATATGATGAAATTGAAAATATTTTGAAAAGACATGAAAGATGAAGAACATTGTTTTGTATTAGACTCATACTGGAGGAGTCAAAACATTACTAATGAAAGAGTAATGTTATTTGATTTTTTTGGAAACTAAGAGATGATGCACTAAAATGGTATATGGAAAGTTACTCTACACATGCTACTACATCAAAAAAATGTCAAAAAAAATTTAATGGTGATTTTTACTACCAATATTATAGACAATATTTTTTGAGTATGTAGGACCTCAATCGTGTACACTTGGAAAACTCAAACCTTAGTTGTTATTCTTAGTTCTACACATGCCTTACATCTACAAGCCCTGCATCTACTCTATCTTGTACCCCTTATCTTATTTTTTAGTCCTATCATTCTTATATTAATGATTCAAACATCTTATCTTGCCCATAATTCTTAAAATGTACTTATCATACACCTCTAAAAGTTCTGATCCTATATCTATTTTGTTACTCCTTAGACACTAACATTTGGGATAGAAAATAGTGTTGACATTATTATGATGACTTGATTCAAGTGTCTAATCCCATAAATTCATCCAATTAAATTTTTTTATCATATTCCAATGTTCAACCTAATCGATTAAATGTAAGTTATATATCGATAAGATTGGTATAAATACAATATCGACCCTCATTCATTCCTCACCTAGAAATCAGAAAGAAGAGACCAAAAAAATTATCAGAATCACACTATCAAGCATTAAATTAATCAAATATTTCTATTTATATATGATTAATAGGTATAACACATCTATAGGTTTGAAGTACTAAAGGAGTAGTCATAAGTCTTATTTACCAAGTTACAATCTAGGTCATTATTGTACCTACTTTACACACATTGCATGACTCACACACAAGCCAACATGTATGAGAGAACTACATGAGTATGAGGCCTATTATAGATTATTGGATATATAGGAAATGTATTTTAATAATGAGGTAATTAGGGTTAGATTGACACTATGTGCCCACTAACCCATTTTCCCCCAAGGTCACATTGAAGATTGAAAGATAGGGTTTTGCCATTTTACAAGGAGTGATAGTCCATGACCTAAATTTAAATGGACCAAAGCAAAGGTGAGGCCAAAAATATAAGCATTCAAGTGTCATATATTATTTCAATAGATATTTTGTACATGAAAATAACATAATACTTAGATAGTAATGTTGATGCAATTATCCCATGATGACATTACTATCTAGAGAACTAGAGGCACCAGATCCAAAATCCAACAATTATCCCAAAACTATCTTCCCACCTTCTTTCAGTATGTTCTAACTATAAATATACATTGGCATTAAATTTAATTAAGTACATTCTTGTATGTCATTTTTATATCTATCACAGTTATAATTTTTATTAATAGCTTCTATTAGTTTAATAAATTTAGTATATGGTATATTTGAGTTTAGCATTTAATTGGCCTACTGTAGATCTAATATTCACCCTTGTGCCATATAATTTCTATATTCCTAACCCCATATACCTAAGAGGATCCAAATCCAAATTAGGGTTAAACATTTGGTGAACCTGATCTATTTTAATATACATTTTTTTATAATTTATGGCTTCTAATACTCTTAGGGTTTCAATTTGTTGTCATGGATTTTCAGATTTGAAGCTTTACCCTAGGGTTTTACCTCTTCTAGTCATAAAGGATTTATGTGAAAATTATTAGAAGTGGATCATTCCTTGATCAACACATTTATTCCTAAAAATAGTTTCATTTAAAAATTGCTTCAAGTTATTTTCTACTCATACTATTATATGCAAAAACCTATTTTTTGCCAAAATTATGTATAGATTTTTCAATTTTTGTTAATTCCTATTTTTAGTAAATATTGACATACAAGGTGAATGGTGTAATTATTTTTAAATTAATTTATAGGTTTCATAAAAAATCATATTTTATTCAAAAGCCTCTCTCATATCTCTGAAAAATATTCTTTATTTATCAAAATTTATAATTCTTTATTTGGAATATTCTAGGGTTTGTATATGATTCATTCAAAATTATTTGGCATATTTATGATTAATATTAGATAAAAACTAAAAATTATTATAGGTTTTTCATAAATATCTTTATATATACAAAAGCATATTTTCGTTTAACAAAATATTGTATGTATTTGCCAAATCTAGAAATTTACTAATTTTAGTAAATGTAGACCTACATGCCATACATGTAATTTTGTTTCCATATTTTTTTGGGTTTGTCTCATTTGCATTTTTAATGGAAAAAACTATCTCAATTTTTTGAAAACCTTAGGAAATAGTCCTAAATTTCTATAAATTTTGAAATCATGTTTCCCATGGATAGTTTTGTTAATTATTTCATGGTCTAATACCTTATGGTGGCTATTTCTTGTTATGTTTCATGCTTGATTTAATAAATTAAGTATATAAGGGGTTAAAAATCTAAACATTTAGAAATAATCAAATCAAATAATGATCCTAATTTCAAAAAAATTTAAACTTATCCTTACCAATATTGTTGCAATAATATTGAGCCCTTTTCTCCAAACCCTAAGAAGGGTGATAGTTATCATCCCTCTAACCAAGTCCATGATATCACTCATTCAAGGGGTAAGGTATATGGTGTATGTATGCATGTTCAATATAAGGTATCAAAGGTTTATTCTTATGAAGCCTTATGAGAACATTTTATTATTATTAGAAAGTCAGTAGAGGAGTGGCTAAATAATCTTAGTTCCAATATCACATTATTAGAATATTAGATTACCTACCTTAAAAATACAACACATGGTAGTGTTAATCATGTGTTTTCATCCTCTTCTACCAATGATTTACCCAACAAAGTTTTTTTAATCAAAATTCAAATCTATAGAAAAACACATCTAAAATAAGTGATTCAAGTATTATACCAAAGGTTACTAAAAGGCCAATTGAGATATTAAGATAAATTATTAGAGATAAAGTGATCAAATTACATTTTGTACCTCCTATATAGATATCCAAATACTAATGTGCATATCATAAAATAAATGGGCATCATGCAGATTGTTGTTTTGTATTACATATCAAAATACAAAGTCTTAAAGATATTGGTGATCCTATAATTTATGCATCACTAAAGATATATGATATTGATAATTCTAGATTATATCATTTTATGATCACATTAAATTATAATTATTGGAATTGTATGCATTTAGACATGACATATCCATGCCTATATCTTGTATATGTTACTTAATATACTATGAACTTGACATTCTTTTGTTAACTAGTTTTGTCAATGAGCTACTATGATATGTTCATGTTGGTTGCTTATGTTTTTCCTTTATATGATTCCTTAAGTGTTTTGCCTTGCTATTGTCTTGATTTTTGAAGAATTTGAATATGCTCTGTTGTATGCAACCCTTGTGCCTATGTTTTATTTATACAACATCATAATATTTCATTTCTTTTTATAGGGACATTTTAATATGCCATTCCTTGATTTTTATACATTTGACTAAGTCATGTCTCTTTTATTTTGTGGCATTTGAACATGCCCCTTGTCTATGGTCTCCTAAGACCTTTGTTTATTGACTTGATTTTGAGTGATCTTGTGTGTGTGCTCGTTTGCTTATAGAGCTTGTAATGCTATTATCTAGACATTATCATGATATTAATTATGTATCTTATGCCTACATATGATCAAATTGGTTATATGTTATTTAGTGATACATTTACCTATGAAAAAAAATTCTACATGATAAATAGTTTAGTCATAGAATATAGAACTATATGGTTATCTTCCTTCTTTAAGGTGAGGTAAATTCTAGGTATTATTTTTTCAATCACCTTGAGGAACATTAGTAGGGGTAGGATTGAGAAGTATGTTATCCACACATTCATAATTTTTAGATTTAGTGAGGGCATGCTTTGAAAGCATATTCTCCACACTCATTAAGTATTTGATGCTTCTATCAGTTTGCAAAGTTAGTAGGGGAATGTCATATGGATATGGCTTCCACACATTCAAAATTTTTATATTCCATGGGTTTATGCTTTGGAAACATGTTATCCACACTCATTCAATATTTGGTACTTAAATTAGTTTGCACATTTAGTGGGGGAATGATTTAGAAGCATGTTCTCCACATTTATTCAATATTTGGTACTTATATTAGTTTATAAATTTAGTGGGGCAATTTCATTTGAACATGTTTTACACACATTAATAGTTATAATATTTAGTAGAGGCATTATTTAGAAGCATGCTATCCACACCTATTCAATGTTTAACAAATCCATATCATAGTGGGGGCATGTTTTGGAAACATGTACTCCACATTAGTACTTACACGAGTTTCTAAATTTATCAATATATAGTGGGTGAATGATTTAGAAGTATGCCCTCCATAATTACATAGTTATATAATTTGGACAAAGCACATAGTTATATGATTCAGATTCATAGTCATGGAAAAATTATATACATTGGTACTATTTTTATGCATAGTTTTAGCATAATAAATATCTAAGGTGCATATGTTAAGCAACATGTGCCTAATATTTCAAAATAAAAATCAATTTTAAATTCTAAAACCATTAACTTAATGATAAACCTTAGAATTTTATAGACTTTATCAAACCAATTTACTATATTAGTTGGTTAACCTTTTGGTATGGTTGAGGTGATCAAATCACTCAATCTTGCCAAGATTTTAGGTTGGATATGATTGTATCAACCAACATCACCAAGTTATAAGTATCATTAGGTTAGATAGTTGAATGAATCTCAGCTACTAGGTGGAAACTCACTTTTTATCTAATATTGGGGGCATGCACCTCTCTCTCTCTCTCTCTCTCTCTCTCTCTCTCTCTCTCTCTCTCTCTCTCTCTCTCTCTCTCTCTCTCTCTCTCTCTCTCTCTCTCTCTCTCTCTCTCTCTCCTTGGATATATTAACTTTAAATATTTATCTATATTTATCCTAACCTTAGTTTTAGAGCCTTACAATGATACATATTTTTAAAAACAACTTTCTAATAGGCAAGGCAATTACATAGACACATAGGTGCACTCATAACCTTCTTATTTTAATTTCGATCTATTTTAGGTATTTTTGAAAAAAATTATATGCACTAATTTTATGTTGCAAAATGCTCTTGGTTTTAGGTCAATCACCATCAAATCACTAAAATTCAACTCAAGTAAATTCAAGGTGTGCATACACACCCAAGTAATTACATTTCATTTAAACTATAAATTTCATTACTAAATTAAATGGGGGGATGTAGATGATATTTTTTGATTATGTAGTAACTCAATATTTTACACTTGTAAAATGTATACCTTGGTTATTCCTCTTAGTTATACACATGCCTTGATTTTGTAAGCTTCAAATATAATCTACCTTGTGCCCCTCATCCTATCTGTTAGTCTAATGAGTATTATATTAATGAACAAAAATCCTATTTTTCCTAGTTAGCTTAAAATGTACTTATCTTACACCTTTGAAATCTTTGATCTTATAACCATTTTGATAGTCCTTAGATGCTAACATTGAAGATAGATAGTAGTATCAACATTATTACCCTAACCTGACATAAGTGTCCAATGCCCTAAAGTCATCCAATTTTCAAATGAAATGTATTCCAATGGTCATTATAAGTGATTTAATATTAGTTATCTCCTAATAGGATTGACATAAATATAATATCAACCTTCATTCATTCCTCACCTAAAAATTAGACTAAAGAGACCAAGGCACTTATCAAAAGCATGCTCTCAATCGTTTAATTGATCAAAGCTTCCCTATTTCCACAAAAGTCATAGGTATATCACATCTATAGTTTTAAATTACTAAAAGAGCATTCATAAGGTCTTATTTACCAAGTTATAAGATAGGTCATTATTGTACTTGTCGACACATTGCATGATTCACACATAAGCTACCACATAGGGGATAAATGCATGATTATGAAGCCCTCTTATAGAGTATTATATATGTAGGCAACATCCTTTGACAACAAGGTCATTGGGGTCAAATTTACACCATGTGCACATGAACCCATTTTCCCCCAAGGCCACATTAAAGATTTAAATCTAGGGTTTTGCCATTTCACAAGGAGTGATAGTTTATGACCTAGATTTGAATACACTAGAGTGAAGGCAAAACCAAACCTAAAAGCATCTAGGTGGTCATATATTATTTCAATAGATATTATTTAGAGGAAACTAGTGTTGAACTTAAATAGTAGAGTCTACTTAATTATCGCAGGATGATGTTATTATCCATAAATCTAGAGGCACTAGATCTAAAATATAATGATTATTCCAAAACTATCTTTCCACCTACTTTTATCTTGTTCCACATCTAGATATATTTTAATATCAAATCCAACTAAGTACCTTATTTTATGTCACTTATATATATAGCATAGATTTACTTTCCATTAATAGCTTATCTCAATTTAATAAATTTTGTATATTTTATATCTAAGTTTAGCATTTAATTAACCTATTATAGATATGATATTCACCCTTATTCCATATCATTTATATATTCTTAACCCTATCTACCCAAGAGTATCCACATCCAAATTAGGGTTAAACAAATATATATTAATAGAAATCATCAACAAGATGAGATAATTGATCCAAAAGGAAAATGAAACTATCAAGGATTACGATAAACACTTTAAATCAATAGTGTGGATGTTAGAGGAATATTTGAATTAAAAGTAAAGAATACAATGGTTTATATCTAGATTAATCCCATGTGTTAGAGATATTATGGATGGTAATATCTTCAACAAATTTGTATAAACATTATAAATGGTGTTAGGGTTTGAAGCGCCATCCTAGAGAAGAGATGCAGTACTTCATTAAAATATAATGTTCAAAGATTAAAATTCGAATTAGACCAAATAAAACTAAAATAGGAGATACAGATGAAGGGGATGATTATGTGGTACCACACAATAATCACACACCACCATGATAAATAATTTAGTGTATGACTTATTGTGTAAAATGGCATTATAAGATAGAATGACCTTATAGTGATATAGTAAAAAGAGTAGTGATAAAATTAGTGAAAACACCAATAGGGATGACTATAACAACTTAGAAATCCATATATGGTGAAAGGATTTACTGTAGAATATGTAGAGTGTATGATCAACATCCACAACACTTATTCCATATAATGTAAGTAGTAGTCCCTACTAATCAAATAATGCATTGCACAAAATTTTGGTCATTTAATAATTATAATCATAATTTTTGTGTTAAGATGGACTTGATAATGTTTATGACACATTTAGGTAAGAGAAAAAAACAACACAACAATTGTCATTATTATAATTACCAATGAAAAATATCAGTATACCACACCCGGGTCAATAATATCAAGCACTTCCATTTATTCAAATTACCCAACCCTAGTATTATAATAATAATCAAGGAGGGTATAAAGGATAAAGATAGGGTGGTTATATAAAAGGATAAAATGAAAGGGTAAATTACCAAGGTAGAAGAAGATATAATCAAAATTATAACTAGGGGTATAATCAAGAAAGATCCCACCAATGTGTTATAAATGCAAAAAGGTGGGGCATATTGCTAGAAACTATGATGAATAACCATAAATGGAGTGAGGATTTTACCATGAAAAAGGATGAATGATTCATTTTCATGCCCCAAAATGACACAATTCTAAAAATGGTAGAATAAAAATATAATACCTGGTAGAATCTCCCCCTAGGAAAGGGGATAAACATATCCTAAAAATGCTAAAAGCATATATTATGAAATGGAAGTGTAATGGGGTTCACCACAAAAAGGAATAAGATAAAAATATAAGAAGAGGGAACTTAATCTCAAATAATCATAATGTCTAAACATATTAGACAATCTCAAGAAATAATAAAAGAGTGAAAAGAGAGGCTACAAAAGAAAATTATCCATATTATGAAAAATGATTCACAACTATGAGTAGTGGTAACCAATAGAAGTGGGAAGAAGACAAGAAAAGGTAAGGAATTAACCATTGACTCTAATACATAATCATACACATATGTGGAAGGTGAGAAACTTGATATCTACAAACATGACACATTATAAATAAAAGTAGGAAACTAATAATAGAAAAAAAAGAGAAAGATCAGCTTAAATGATCTATTTTGATGAATAAAAAGATAGGGAAATTAAATTAATAATGATATTAATAAATAAACAAGACCTGGTAACTAAACTCACTCAATTTTGTAAATATTGTAACAAATAAGAGAGAGAACATTTAGTGCAAAGAGTAGGAAAAAAATACAAAAAATGTATTTAGAACAAATTAAAAATATAAAAATACTACCATTCTACTAAATGTCAAAATAAATTGTCAATAAATAAATAAAACACTCTTAGGCCTTGACATAGATACAAATGTGTTACCATAGAATACATAGGAATTATTGGGGAAACCACGTTTGCATGTAGTAACATATGATATTTCCATGATATATGGTACTCCACACTCACCAATTATAACTTTACATAATGTTGAAGTTAACTTTATAGAGATAAATAAGAAGGTATATTTTGAGGTAATTGATATATATGATACTATTTATCCAGCATTGGTGAAATTAGAATGGTTTATAGACTGTAATGGATTCTTAGATTTTGAAGAGGAAAAAATCATATTTTAAAGAAAAGGATTGGTAGTCCATTTTATTCTAGAAGTGGGATGGTAGAAACATGGTTAGAATAAATATTGATAGAATATGAGGATAGTGAATTTTATGACCTTGTTTGGATGTACACTCTTAATAAAATTATAAGAACAAATGATGACATAAAACTTAATGATGAGGGGGAATTGATAGTGGAAGAAGAGGAATGAGAATAACATTCACGAGATGAAATTGAATCCTTTATGTACTATGAGATAAACATATAGTTTGGAAGTTAAGTTACATAATAAAAATATCATACAAAGGGAAAATGACCATTGTACTAAAAAATATAGTACCCTAGAGAAGAAGGGTTTACCACATAGAATGAGCTTCACATAATAAACTACCTAATTTTATAGGTATTAGATGAGTTTATGACTACTTAAAACAAATTATGAAAGTAATTTCACAAGAAGAAATACAAAAAATAAATAAATTGATGATAAACTCACTATTATTTCCACAAGATGGTGACACACCCATAGAGAAACCATCCACACTTGGAATAATTTATGCATATTACTCATAACAAGGTTTGTAAGATCATAAATTTACTTTCTAGAGGTAAGTTATATGGGAAAATCCAACCCAAGGATGCATATTTAATTATGAGAAAAAATGGATGGAAAGAGGATAAAATGATAGACACATATGGCATAATTATTTTTCTAGACACTCAATGTTATCCAAAAAACATGGTACCTACATCAAGAGATGCAAAAGGGAATTAGTACATGGGTAGACTTAAAAATTGATTTTCATAGAAATTTAAATTTTTGTGACCTATATACCAGAGTCTATATAGCATTGTGAAATATATTATTTTTCAAATTTATGTAAGACTACCACAAAAAAATAATTCTCTAAAATGAAAATAGTGAAAATAAAATTGGGTCATATGGACGATTGGGAACAAATTAGAAAAATTGTGAGTAACTTACCAAAAACTATATCAAAAAATACAAAAATAGCATAGGTTGAGAAATTGACATACATTATAAAAATTAGAAAAACATGAAGAGGATGAGGAATAAAAATTGGAAAAACATAACAATAGACATTGATTAAGGAGAAAGACAACTCCTTGATACCACATAAGATAAAATACAAAAAGAATATTACTGGTTTAAAATTAGAGAAGAGAATACTGCCACAAGAATACATCCAAAATATCTAAATTAAGTAACTACTGGGTATAACAAGAAGTGAAGAATGTATGTAATCATAAATGCATCATGTCTATAAATCAATATTGGTTCAAAGAAGATAGAGCATACCTATACTTCTAATTAGGAATGATATTAAGTGAGGTCAAGACCAATATGGGGATCTACTAGACCTAATTATGGTATAACTTATTAAAATACACCATGCTAGGAAGGGTTTCAAAGCCTATAGTCTAACACAATCATGTAACAACCCTAAAAGATTCCTAGGTTTAATGTTCACTCTATTCTAATAAATAAGGATGTAAATCTAATCTTGTGCACACCAAAGATTTTGGCACAAAATGAGCAGTTAGTAAAGAAAAAAACTAAACTAAACATGCATATAATACATATACTCATGTCAATGTATATAGAATCCTAATGCATTGGAGAGAATCACAACTACATTATCTATCTACTCTTATAAAAGAGAAATAAAGTTAGAAATACTTTTACCTTTGAAGATGAGCCCACTAAGCCTCAATCTCTCCCTTGGCCAAGGTGATTCATAAGAGATTTTTGTGGTATGTAAGGATAACAAAGAAAAATTAGATCTATGATACACAACCTATCTACTCATCTAAAATACTTCTCCATAAGATGAGATTCATATCTCCAAAGAAAGTATGGAGCCCTAAGCTTTATTTCTCAAGTACAATGGTCAATAAGAAGGTGTTTATTCTCACTTATTCTTCTTCATTATCTTCTTAAAAATTATTGGAAATGAACTTGTATATATAGGTGGATCTTACCCTAAATAATTTTGAATATGTCAATTATATAGGGTTGACCCAGTTGACCCTATATGTTTTGGAAGATAAATCACTAAGTCCTAAGCTAGGTTGGTTGAAGGGCTAATGAAACTCAAAGTGAAAGTAATCTAGATAGTATATGGTCGACCTAGTTGACCCTATGCAATAATAAAAGGCTAAAAATTAGACAGGGTCGACCCAATTGACCTAGTATAGTCAACTAGTGAAAGGGGATCAAGGCAATAATAAGGAGGATAAATCATGGTAAATGACTAGAATGGGTACAATAGAGAAGAATAAGATTAGGGTAAATGGTTTTAGGAGATAAGTGTGTAGATGGAAAGTGGAAGAAGGGACAAAAATATTACAAAGCACTAATGGTCTGCCCACCCCTTTCTTGGTGCACCCCTTAAGGCATGTACTCAGAGAGATTGAGACTTGATGGGTTTTTGAAAGATACAAAGTTATAATAATTGATAAAAGTTTAAAAATATTATGTTTATACATATGCCCCACTTTAATCTCATCACATGTCACATAAGTGAAACATGAGATGGTGCTTTAGGAAATAGAACATGATAACACACAATAATGATGCTAAGTAAAATTTAGTAAGTAGAAAATAAGATAAAGGAAAGGACATAATTGAAAAAAAATGCCTTTACTTACCATAATGTTGTAGATAAATAAGTAGACTAAAAGATAAAGTGAAGGTGTCCAATGTGAATAACACTAGGTAAACATGTAGAAGTTAGTACATAAAATAGCCAAAAATTAAAAAAATGGAAGATAGGCATATAATAGTGGAAAATATTCTATACATCATCATGAATCCAACACATTTTATGATTTGAAAAATGGATTAATAGAAGAAAAGATATAAGAAAAAGAAGGAATATATAATAAAATAATTGAAGAACTTAAATTTTGAAGTGTTTTTAAATAGGGGAAAGAGAAGTCATTTGGTTATTTGGACTTGTGAAAGAGGTAAAAATGAGCTCTGGAGACCAAACCAGTAGGATGACAAGGAGATGACATGTTAGATGAAGAGGGGATTTAGGAGCAGTAGTGGATGCACTACATGTATACAACTATGAATTTTAAGCCAAATTTTGAGTATTTTGTTGAATTAAGTGATGTTTTAGAAAAAATAATTTTGAGCATTTCTAGATGTTAGATTGAAGCAAAATTAGATTCTATAGGTAGGAAAAACAAATTAAGAAAATGGGTTTGAATTAATTAGGGAGAATTTTACAAAAAGGCACTTTTTTAAGAAAATGCAAGGGGTCAACAATAAAAAACAATTGGGTTGACCTAGTCGACCCAGTAGGCTAAAAATAGGCAAAATCCACACTATCAACTTAGTAGGTATGTGTTGACCCTACACATTTTGTAGACTACTAACCTAATATAGTTTTTCCAACTAATTAAAAAAGTATAAAATGACAATGCAATACTAAGAAGGGGAAAAGAAGATGGTTGAGTTACAATTTAAGTCAATTAAGGTTAAAATAGGGAAATTTTGGTCAAACTAGGTTAACCAAAGAACTAGAATGGTATGGAAATGCATGTAAAAGGTTGAAAGAAGGATAAAATGACCTAATATGACCAAGTAAGGGGAAAAAAGACAAAATAAGATAAAGGTAGGTAAAAATGAATGAATTAAAGCAATTTTGGCTTGTTTTTATTAAAATTATAAAAAGAATGTATTTTGACTATACATGACATAGAAGATCTAATACATCTTTTATTATTTCTTTCTTTTATGGATGACCCAAGTTATAGATATTTTTAGATGTGTCTTGGCTACTAGATCTACTAGAGCACTGATCATAGCTGATAGATCTAGGCTAATAGTTATAGGCCTAGGAGGGATAGATGACATGTGTATAATTCCTTTGAGCATAGGTCTATTAGTTTTATTCCTTGGATGTTGAGAATGATTAACTAAAACCTTCAGATAGGAGGTGGATGGGAATGTGGTAGTGGTAGCTATCACACTAGAGGATGTTCATGTTATCCTAGGGTTATTGATAGTAGGAATACTGGTGACTACAGGAATACCAAATAGCTTGAAGGAGAGGAGAGCCTTAGCCATGTGGGCTACATGCTTAAATATGATATTATTAGGTAGGAGAGTTATTATGTTTGATGTATATACATAAAATATTTTAGATATCTAAAAAGCTATGATAATACTTGTGACAAAACAAGTTTTATGTCATAAGTCAGATGGTAAGGTACCACTATTCATGATAGCCTTGATCATGATGATCCTAAAGGAGGGCATACTATATTATCTCAGCTCTATCATCTAGGTCCAACTCATACATGATCTATATGAGGTGTTGGTCAAAGGGCATAAGTTGATAGGACCGATCATATTACTCATGGCTTGGATATATGATAGGTTTATCATGTATTGATTATCTAGGTTGCACCATGTAGTCAAAGATAACTCACCTCAAGTGTAAAGATAGAGAAAGGATTAGGTGGCATGAGTCATTCCCCATGTGCCAATGCTATGGATAGCATGACATATAGATATAGTGTGTCATTGATATGTGAACATAATGACTACATGGCTAAGCTAGGATATAGTTACACTAGTTATAACAAGGATAGAGGTGGTCAAACACTATACTTGGCAGAGAAAGCCACATCTAGTGGCATGGGTGATAGGATAGATGGGTTTATATTATCTAGTGGTATTAATATTAATGCCTGAGTATTGGGCTCATCATGTGAGAGAGCCATAAAAGAGGAGGGGACTAGGGCCACTAGTGATGAGGACAATGCTTAGACCACATCATGACTGACCATGGACTGGATGAATATAATATTGAGAAGAGTATGAGGAAAGGGATGTAGAGGTAGTGGCACTAGAGATACCAACACTAGCTCCATAGTAAGATGATCTATGACCACTAAGGACATGGTAGAGATGGAATTAGGAGTAGGAGAGAGTGGAGATTATCACCATCCCTAATGACCCATTAAGTGAGCCAGAGGAGATTTGGATGATAGAGAGGCCACTCAGGCATAGGTTGAGTTTGATGTAAGCCATGATAACTAGATTTGAGTTGAGGAGGAAACTTATAAAAGAGGTGATAAGAAGTCACATAGATAGAGAGACTATTTTAGGTGATCGCATAGATGGTAAGAGCATAGTGGATGAGACACAGATAGGTAATAAAAATGATTAAATTATTACTTAAGTTTTTAATTTGAAATAGAGACTCAAGGTAGATATTGTGAGACATAGCAGTGATCTAATATCTATCTGGGTATGATTTTATAGGCATAGCTAAGGGTGAGGAAGAGAGATAGGGGTCCCTTATGAGGGGATAAATCCATGACATCCTAGATGAGACTCTATAGTCATATGATGTCACTAAATTAGAGGAACCTAGTGTACCATCTACCCCATCTCAAGAAAGTTGGTTTAGATTAGTAGGGGAGGTATCAAGGTAGATATGAGAATAGAGAAAGAGGATGTAGCCTCTAGTAGAGATGGGTGTAGGTGAGATATGGGCATGGCATGACCTATCATAATAAAGAGTTACACATCTAGTTATAGTGATTTAGATGACATATGCACATATAGTGACCCAGACCTAATTGGCATAGTCATATGTGTAGGTAGCACACCTACAGGGAGAAGTAGAGGGACTAAGATTTTAGATGGACTTATTACAACATACTATTTAAAAGAGTTAGACTGAGGCCTTAGTAGGTAACATAGCTAGGCCATGAGATAGATAAGATGGAGCCTAACCATAGAGTTGGATAACTATATATATGGTTATACTTGTATCAAAAAATTCATGAGATATATATGATGTATCATTTTAACATATTGATTTTGATTGTGTATGTTGTCCTCATTATGTGTGTGGTTACAGATGCTTTGGATATATTTCTTTATAACACATGTGTTTATCTATTTTTATATATGCTATAGGAAATATATGAGTTGTGGTTTCTTTTTTAGCATTATGTAGAACACATGCATGGTTAATAAGAAACAAGAAAAAAGACTTGGTAAAATATAATCAATCAAAATGCACTACAAAATATTTCAAGTTGGGAAATATGCAATAACAAAAAAATGACTAAATTAAATAACCAAGGGATGGTAAAACAAGATGGTAAAAATGAATTTTCTCTTAAACCAAAGTGAAATATTTTTGCACCAAATTAAAATAAGTAAAACCATACCAAATCATGTTTGGAAGTATGAAAATAATGTAATAAAATGGAAGGTATGTAAAAGGTCAAAATGGTATAAAAATAGATTAAGTTAATCAATCATACTATATCACATTGGGAAGTATAAGAGAAAAATAAAATTGGCAAAAGATTGGTCTTAAATTGATCACATTAATTCAAGCTGGGAAGTATGAAAAATTCAAGAAATGGTTGAATTCTTACATGCACTCAAAAAAGAATAAGATAAAAGTGAAAGAGAAATGAAATAAGCATAAAACACACTAAATAAAGTTGTAAAGCATGTTAATGATGTGTAACTTCATAATCGATCACATCTTATCTCATATTTGACACATGTAATTTTATTTGTGGCTTGTATTATTGAAAACAATTATGAGGAATATCAAGTCCTATTCATGGTATTATACTACAACTCGTAAAGAGAACACCATTGGGGTGGAAAAATTATGACAATTAGGTAATAAAGGATATGGTAATAGGAAGAAAAAAGGTGATAATTTATGAAGAATGCTGGGTCCTATCCATAGTCTTATAATGTAACTCACAAATGAAATCATTAGAGGACTGATCATTAGATAGAATAATATTTCTCAAGAGAAAATATGAAGGATATAGGGAATGAAAAAGGGAGTGTAAAAATAAAGACTTAGATGTCTTATGAGAAAACCTTAGGAGACAAGAGGCATACTAAGGCCATGAGAAGACACTAAGTGACTAGTGACCATCAATGTACAAAGGAAACATGTTCACTATAGACACAAAGCTTTATAGGTAGATAAGCATGCTACTAAGATCAACTCATGGAGGTAGATTGGTACAAGGAAAATTAAAATGGACCTACCTTTCCATGATGTGTTCCCCATTCTTTAGAACCCCTTATAGAGTTGTCAATCTACTAGGAATATTGGGTACTTGCATGAAAAAGTAGGTGGCACTAAAAGATTTTTTTATTATTCTCCTTTTATAATCTATTAGCCTACTACATCCTAAAGGACCTCAACTCTATTATGAGGTAAACTATGGAGTTTAAGTGATGAGTCCAAAAAATGGCTCATTATATTTACAAAATAACATTCCTTTTATTGTATAATAAGTGGATCTAAAAGTAGTTTCTAAATTTATTGTCTATTTAGAATAAAATAATAAGTATATATCAAGTTTATATATTTAGAGTTACTTTTTATCTATTGGTTAGATAGTATTCATGATCATTAGGAATAAGATGTCAATGAGTGCATATACAGTTCATATTAAGCTAAGAATGATTCAAAGTAGGAAGAGTAACCATTCAAGAATAATGTTAGAGTAGTTTCAAAGTCTTATACAACAAAGATCCAATATTTTAGTCAAGAATGGACTCGTATAATATTGTTATAAAATTCCACAATAGCTCCAGATTACAATAGGATTACTATAGAAACTATGGATTATAATAGGCTTGCTACAGACAAGATACATAGCACATCAAACCACATATAGACCAATTATAGATTACATCAAACTAATTATAGATTACATCAATCAGATATAGATTTCACCAAGATTTCTACAAATTTTAGTAGCTTTGCTATAGATTTCACCAAGCTTACTATGGATTTTAGTAGGTTTTTATGGATTTTAATAGAATTGCTATAGACTTCAATAAAATTGCTACAAACTTGTTTGGAAAGTATTTCTAAATGTATTCTAATGTTCCAACTATTATAAATAATGCTTTCCACTTGGATTCTTTCTATATATAGATTTATATGTATAGAATTTCCATTATATATTGCATTCATTTATGTAATTTCAATTTATTAATTATCTCTCTCCATATTTGGTGGAGATCAAGATTAGGCATCAATAGATTTCATTATTAGAATAAATATTTCTCTCCATATTTTGTGGAGATTGAGATAGGATAGAATATCTCAGTTGTTACTCCTAAATAAGGTGTTGTTTGTAAGAATAGAATTATAAATGCAACCTTATACACTTGAATGAATAATCAATCAATCAATAAACAATTTCTCTTTCCTTTATTCTGAGCAGTCTATCTAAAATTTAAGTATGAATAAATCTTCTTTTGAGAAATGAGCTAGCCACTCATTCCAAGGAAGATGGATCACGTATTTATGTTTATTTAGTTATTTTATAATTTTCCTTTTTATTATAAATAATTATTTTATTTATTTATTTCTATAATCATTTTTTTTATAGTTTGTGTGAACCTATAGGTGTTTGATTTGTTTGTCATTTATTATCAATTCAACAATTTAATTTCATGCAAGTGTGATTTCATTTTTGTAAGTGTGATTTTCAATTCCTACAAGTGTGATTTTTAATTCTTGCAAAGTGTGGAATGTGATAGAAGGAACCATTTTCCAAAGGTCTCTTTATCCCATTGCATATAGTACTTGAACACTAGCCCTAGATTGACAATATTAAATGAAGGTTATCGATGATACCCATCATTTTTGGCATTGTTATCAGGGACCCACAATGTTATCAAGAGATTTAGATCTACTAATGAGGAAATT
The DNA here is from genome assembly GCA_037957365.1 of Torreya grandis. Classification (NCBI taxonomy): domain Eukaryota; kingdom Viridiplantae; phylum Streptophyta; class Pinopsida; order Cupressales; family Taxaceae; genus Torreya; species Torreya grandis. The sequence continues at coordinate 880,034 of JARHVA010005531.1, read as the reverse complement.
TCTAGTGAAAGAAAATGTTTCTTTGCAAATTCTATGATAGGAGATACTTAGTTAATGTTTTCTTTATGATTTATTTTCTAAAACATAGTTTAGAATTTATTTTTCTGTAATTAATAATTTTGGATTCAAAAACAAAAATAAAACCCCCAATAATAACATTATTGTGTATAAAGTAATAATTGTTAACATCATGAAGGAAGATCTAATTATTGATGCATGATGGAAATGAAATTCTCAAATAGCCAACAAGATGGAGAAAATAGTATGATATATGAATTTTTTGTAGTTGTTTACAATCAATAAATCTAAAATAGATACTTATGTATTTAACATGCATATTTAGGGAATGATATCCATTTGAAATTAGTTAGATCGACTATATATGGTTATGTGAAACCTATACAAATATAGTTAAACCTTTTCTAGAACCACATATAATGGAGCACATATATTTTTGGATGATTTTGGAAAAGTCACATATGCCAAATTGGTCTCTAACTATTTCAAATTGCCTCATACCCACATGCTTCCAATAAAAATGTTTTGTTGTTTTTTGTTTGGTTGAAAAACACAAACAATTTTCAGCAAGATATGATTGCATGTTAGATTTTTGTGAACAAAATTCAAAAATGGCTGAAATTTATGAAAATATGGCTGAAGTATATAAAGAGATGGCATTGCAGGTAAAAAGAGTTATGCTAATGATCTATTCTAAAATAAAATAGTCTACAATATAGTCTTTGTAATTTATGAAAAAGACTCTTAAGCCAAAATTATGTGGGGTATTTGATCCCATAGGTAAGTATAGTTTATTTCTAGCAATGATGGATATAGCAATTATTAAAAAATATTGTATGATATGCTAAAAGAAGCTATGGCTCCAACCAAAATCCTAGTGAGTTTATCTGATAAAATGTTGTAGAATGGATTTCATTTTGATCTAATATGGCTGACTGATTTGTTGTGCATGATAATGGATTCAATGGTTTTTCTGTTAATTCATGTCATGACCTAGAAATATTCATACTAACAATCACTAAATCTAGTTAAGTTAATGAACAAAGAGATTCATGTAGAGATTCATGGACATAATAAACAAATATAGCCTCCCAAAATCTTGAATGCAATATCTCCATGCATAGAAAGCTATTTTGGACAAATTTTATATGCTTTAGATAGATTAGACAAATTAAAAATAACAAGAATCTATGTGTAAGGTAGATTATGGTAGAATTAGTTGATGCAATATATTTGACATAATTATTTTGTAACATGCAACAACTATGACAACATAGATATATAGGTCCTTATTTTGTGTGAGTTAAACATATTAACATTGAAGGTAAGTCCTACATAATTATAGATTTTATTACTACTTTTTTTAGCATGTACAGATTGATGCACTTAAATTGGGCAATCTAAAAATTCTAATTTTTATCTTATCTTTGACTAACTACCCAATTTATATCAATTTTTTGTAATTCTTTCTAAATTGTAGTGATAACGTCTAATAGAAAATATAAATTAAATTACTTGGGAAATTTTATTACTTTGGTCTCAGTACTGTATGTTATTTTTATTTTTTTTATTTTTTGTTAAGTCTGTATGGATAGGAAAGTTGTAATGAAAATTAAAAAAAATGATGAAAATCTAAAAAAAATAAAAAAAAAATCAAACTTTCATCCCAAGTTATATTAGCATGCAAATCAAAACATCGGTATTTACACATAGTTACATAAGACCAAGTATTTAACAATTTTTTAGTACTGTAAACTCTAAAAAATCATAAGAATTACGTGCTTTTAGCAAACTATCTTAAATAGGATGAAACCATCTAAAATATTCAATACTAAGTAAATTATGGTTATAAAAATGGTAAATTAGGCCTAGCTTCAAGGGGCTCTGCCCCTCGACCTCACCATGTATCATGACAGGGATCATGTAAGGAGAACTACCCGTTGACCCTATTGGGGCTTCCTCCACTAAACCCCTCTTTTTTATTTTCTAGTGAAGAAGATGATAGTGAAAAAGCTTGCTTAACATGATGAAAATCCAAACCAAGTCATACATGAAGACCATATAATTTTTAGTAGAAAGAAGAGGCATGCAAAATCTATTTGCAATAAGGAAGCTAAAGGCCTCCAAAATTTAGTCACCAGGTATGTTTTTTAGTTTTAAGTTTTCATCTAATAATTTAGAAATGTAATTTTATCTTCCCTATACAAAATAATAGTTAGTATTTTCTAAATACTTCATAATGAAAAGAATTGATGACATTTCATTTCACTCATTTTCATCTATATTCAGGAATTAGCTAAACCCATATTCACTTGCATAATAATAGAACTTGTTTGATAAAGTTTTTATTCTCCATAATAAAATTCCATTAGTAATAATGTTAATCTTTGAACCATTAGTCATTCCTACATAGGCTAAAATGCATTATTTCATATACATTCAAATGTTCATCTTAGCATTATGTTGTTGGTATTTATATTTATTTAACATTACTAATATTATGCTTGTCATGAAAGGTTTTATTTATTTTTGTTTTTTAGAAGATACTTTCATTACAAGAAGTCATTCTGGATACAAATTTTTTTGTCAATGACTTCTACAAAACAATTAGCAAATTCTTATGAGTTACCTTTGACAAACAAAATGTAGTAGAATCAGCAAGTGTCTATCACTAATTATTGGTCATCGCTATATAGACCAATGCTGAAGAATGTCAACATATAAAAAATTTCATGCCACAGTTTCAATTAGTATGAAGATGCATAGAGTCTATGGTTAACATTTTCCATGTCATCAATTTTCTATAAAAACTAAAAAGAAATTAAAAAATTAAAAAAATAAAAAATATAAATAAATAAAAAACTAATAATGAAAACATTCGAGTGTTGTTGGTAGCCTTGGTTTAAAAACTAGCTTGTTGGTAGACCAAGTGCTAGAATAAAGAGCCTTGATTAGAAAACTAGTTTTCTGGCTAGTTAGGGGAAAAAACATAAAAAATAAATAAAATACAATATGTCTAATGAAATAGTTGATGTAATTTTTTACATGGTTGCTTACTTCTATGCTCTTATTTTTAGCATAGTAGGACTGTCCTTTTCCTAATATTTTTCACTTTGGCTACCATGGAAGCATCATTAAAGACTGAAGGTATGCCATGGTATTTTGATTTACTATTTTACATTTAAATTTACTTGTAAGTTTTTTTATTAAATGAAGATTCAATCTTATAAATAGCTTTGTTCTGGGGAAATAGACAACCTTCCATCTGATCTATGTAATCTCATCCCACTTCATTCATTTGGCATGCATGAGCTTAAATGTGGGGGAGGAGAATAGCTTCAAAGATATAAGGATTGGGATTATTGAACAAAAAATGAAAAAATAGTTTGATCTTGATCATGGTACATAGTTTTGAAAAGAACAAGAATTTCATGATACATGGTTTTGAAAGGCACAAGAATTAATTTTATGTCAAAGTCTATTTTATGGTCAAAATAAATATGTATAATCACAATAGGAAATTCTCAACACAAGAGCCCACTCTCACCTTATTAAAAAAAAAATAGATGAAAATAAAGAAGAAAATATACAAAGAGTAGCATGATAATTTCACACAAGAACTTATGACAAAAGGATAAAAAAGAATGAGGATAGTAGGAAAAACCTCCACACAAGAACCTATCTTTAAATATCTATTTTCATTGGCCACTTTTGTTTAAGGTTTTAAAATATAAATTTCACTATACTTGTACCAATGAAATCAATTTGGAAAGTCCATTTAAATTATGAATATAAGTCTAACCCATGCATATATACCATGATGTTTTAAGTAGTCGTATGCATAAGGACATGCATGAGATTAGGTGTGGGGAAGATGATGAGTCCATAAAATGGATCATTATATCCATAAAATAACATCTTTTTTCTTGCATAAAAAGTGGATCTAAATGTATTTTCTAAACTTATGGTCTATTTAGAGTAAAATAGTAAGTATATTTCAAGGTTATGTCTTTATAATTCTTTATTATCTATTGGTTAGATATTACTAATGATCATTAAAAATATGATGTCAATGAGTGAATATACAGTTTATATTAAGTTAATAATGATTTAAAGTATGAATATTAACCATTCAATAATAATTTTATAGTGTCAAAGTCTTCTACAATCAAGATCTAGTATTCTGGTCAAGAATAAACTCCTACAGGATTTTTACATACTTCCATAGTAGCTCCAAATTATAATAGGATTGATATAATAGATACTGATTACAACATGATTAATATAGGAAAGCTATGGAGTACATCAGACCACCTATAGACCAACTATGAATTACATCAAACCAACTATGAATTACATCAACTAGCTATAGATTTCACCAAGTTTTTTATGGATTTTAGTTAGCTTGCTACCGATTTCATCAGGATTGTTATGGATTTTAGTAGGTTTATATGGATTTCAATAGAAGTAATACATATTTTAACAAAGATATAAAGGCAAAAATATTCTTTAAAGTCAAATCACACTAAAAGACATGATTCAAAGCACATCTCTTTCTAGTTAAAGCTCAATGATAGGTGCCATCAATATATTCCCTTCATTTAATATTATCAATCTAGGGCCGGTGTCCAAAGGTTATATGTAATAAGAGAAAGATAAATTTAGAAAATGGTTATTTCTATCACACTCCACACTTTTTAGGAATTAAAAAACATTCTTGCAGGAATTGAGAATCACACTTATAGAAATGAAATCACACTAGTAGAAATTTAAGCATACTTGCATGAAATTAAATTATTGAATTGAGAGTAAATCAAACATCTATAGGTTCACACAAAATGTACAAAAACAAATTATTATAGAAACAAATAAATAAAATAATAATTTAGAGTAGAAAAAAAATTATAGAATAAAGAAATAAACATAAATACATGATCCATCTTCCTTAGAAGGAGTGGCCAACTCATTCCTCAAAACAGGACTTATTTATAGCACAAGTTTTAGATGGACTGATCATAATAATGGAAAGATAAATTTTACATTGATTGATTAATTTTTCATTCAAGTGTGAAAGGTTGCATTTATAATTCTATGCTTCCAACCAACACCTTATTTAGGAGTAACAATCAAGATATTCCAGCTTATTTCAAACTCCATAAAATATGGAGAGAGATATTTATTCTAATAAATAAATATATTAATGCCTAATCTCAATCTCCACCAAATATGGAGAGAGAGAATTATTAAAATAAAATTACATAAATGAATACAATCTATAATGGAAAGTCTATACATACAAATCTATATATAAAAAGAATCTAACTGGAAAACATTCTTTATGATAGCTAGAACATTAGAATAAATTTAGAAATAATATACAAACAAGTCTATAGAAGTTTTTTATAAATCCATATCAATCTACTAAAATTTGTAACAAGCCTAGTGAAATCCATAGCAAGCCTAATAAAATCCATAGCAAATCTAATGCAATTTATAGCTAGATAATGTAATCTATAGCTGGTCTAATGTAATCTATAGCTAATATGTAGGTGGTCTGATGTACTTGGTATCTTGTCTGTAGCAAGCTTGTTATAATCCATAGTTATTGTAGCAATCATATTGTAATACATAGCTACTATAGAATCTTGTAGCAATCTTTTAGGAGTCTATTCTTTACTAGAATACTGGATCTTGATTTTAGAAGACTTTGACACTACTCCAACATTATTATTAAATGGTTACTCTTCATACTTTGAATCATTCTTAGCTTAGTATGAAATTTATATGCACTCATTGACATCTTATTCCCAATGATCATTAGTAATAGCTAACCAATAGATAACAAGGAATTCTAAAGACATAACCTTGATATATACTTAATATTTTATTCTAAATAGACCATAAGTTTATAAACTACATCTATATCCACTTCTTATGCAATAAAAAGGATGTTATTTCATGGATATAATGAGCCATTTTAAGGATTCATCACTCAAAATCCATAGTTGGCCTCACAATAGAGAAAAGGTTCTTTAGGATATAGTAGGCTAGTAGATTAGAAAAGGATAATAATAATAATAATAATAATAATAATAATAATAATAATAATAATAATAATAATAATAAAATATTTTATTACCACCTACTTTCTCATACAAGTACCCAATCTTTATAGTAGATCGATAACTCTATAAAGGGTCTTGAAGAATGGAAAACACATCATGGGAAGGTAGGTCTATTTTAATTTTTCATGTACTAATATACCTTCATGAGTTGATCTTAGTAGAATGATTATCTACCTATAAAGCTTTGTATTTATAGCAAACAAGTTTCCTTTGTACATTGACAATTACTAGTCACTTTGTGTTTATAGCAAAGGGATGCTTGGGAGAATGCATGGGAGAAGGTTTTATGGGAGATGCAAGAATCACCAATTGAAAAGGATACATGGGTGAAGGAATCATAGGTGGATAAGGATCCACAAGTGAAGGAATCATAGGTGGAGGCACAAAAGGTGACAAAGGGATCATAAGAGGAGATGGAACCACTAGATGAGGAGCCATGGGAGAAGAAGGAGAAGCCTTCTTATAGGAATGACCTATGGGAGGAATAGAGGAAGGTCTAAGAATAGCTAAAAAGTTATCTTTAAGGTGTTATTGAAGGATGTGATAATTATTAGTGTGATGGATGCCATATTGGTTCCATAGACAATATAGCTCACCATACTTAGGTATATATCTAGGTAGAACCTTCTGACGAGCTGTGGCTTTGTCTAAAGAAGGAGAGGAAGGATGCAAAGTATAATATATTATTTTAAATTGTAATAATTGGTAGAATAATGATTATGAGTGGTCTTAGATAGAAACACTCCATAGAAGTAATAAATACACTTATGAGTGGTCTTAGGAGAAACACTCATAGACGGAGGTGTAACAAGAGTGTAAGAAGCTAGAGAGGACTCATTAGCCCATTTGGTGGGCAATGGAGCCATCTTAGGTAAGGGAAGCAAACCATCACCAAGGGAAGGTGGTGATGGAGGAGGAATGGAACTAGGCTCAATGTCAGGAGTAATGGGATGAGAAGTAGGGGTAGGCTCAATGATATTAGGAGCTAGAACAAGCTCAACTATAATAGGAGTAAGAATGGGCTCAACTATAGTGCAAGTGGGAATGGGCTCTGATAAGGGCTCTACTAAGGGAGGGGAAAGATATACAAAAGGCTTAAGGAGGGTCACACTAATCTTAGGATTAAACTATGGTGTGAGCATACTCCTATGAGGATCCTAAAAAATTAGAGGTGTTTTCACCATCTCTACCATATTATAAAGAGGAAAAATACTGAAATTAGGAATTTTAAATGAATGAAGACATATAGATATGTAAATAAACTCAAGTATATAAGAATGATAATGGATAATCTCAGCATCATGGGCCTATACAAAACCACCTAAGAATAGATCATCTAGGTAATAAACATCATTGCAATCTAGGGTATTAATATTAATGACATAAGTAGGGATGAAATTATCATCTAAGTGTGGTGAATAGAATGTTGAGTCTTGGTCAAGACTATGAGAATATCATCGAAAGGAGGCATGTGAGAATTAGGCTGTAAGGAAGTAGGAATCTATGAGATGAGGTGAGGTAAGAGATTGTAAGTTTTGATATTTAGGATAATATCATTAGGCTTATAATTATAAAAATATAATAGGTTATGAAGATAGTTCCCAATGATTTTAGGATGTCCATTGTAACCTTAGGTTGAATCAATAGGAAAATTAAGATGATGTGACTCATAGAATGGAATGTTGGGTAAAGGTTCAAGAGTAGGAATCTTGAATACACCATAGTTTTGAAATTATTCAAAAATTTTAGGGTTAGTATCACCCTTAATTTTATAAATGGCTCCATTATGAGGGAATTTAATGTAGTAGTCGACAAAAGAAATAACAACTCTCATACAGTGATTCTATGACCTACCAAGTAAGATGTTAAAATAAAGGGGAAAGTTAAATATCATAACCTTCACATGAATGGTGATAGGTGGGATGGTAATGGGAATCCATGCACAACCTAGATGAGTCATTTGCCTTCTATCATATCCTTGGTAGGTTCTACATATAGACTTGAGATTGCATTCTAAATATCTAAGGTTCTTACTGAAGTTGAGAGAGGCAATGTAGGTGCTAGAACCCTCATCAATAAATTCATGCTTAACTTGGATATTTCCTATTTGAACACTAATTAATAAGGGAGGATCATCTGCATGAATCAAAAAGTTATTGGGAATCATATAAGGCAAAAGTAATTTTAAAGAAAGAGAAGTGTTTATAGTTTCATCAACATTGATATACATCTCTTCACATTATTTTGAATACTATCCTTAGATCCAGATAAGGTTACCTCCCATCTTGCTAAGGGAGGATGAGGGACATTCATATCAAATAATAGTTTCATAAGATGATATCTATGACATGGAGAAGTCCTTATAAGCTTAAGGAACAAAATTTAGGATGGGAGATTAGTGAGTTCTATGATAGGATCCCACTTATCATAACCCATAAGAAGGTTGTTAGATATAGGTGCATAATGATTAAGGAGGTCCTCAAAAGGAGGAATTGAACTTCATTGAAACTTATGTTGGTAACAAGAAGAAGGTTTAGAACAAGGTTGTAAATTATGTTGTGATGATGAAGTAGGTAGTTCAAGTTGATTTTGAGAATTGGTAGAACTTTTAGTAGGAATTTGATTAGCATTAGTGTTAGAAGATGATGGAATAGTGGTAAAATTAGAAAAGGAAGTGTTATCTAAGGGACAATAAGAAAATGAATCATCAAAATTAATAAGATCATCTTGCCCCAACTCATTTAAATTAGTTGGAGAAGAATCCTAGATAACATGATATGTTTTAGATGAAGTAAGAGAGTAGATATGTTAGGAATTGATAAAAGTAACCACCCTTCACATATTAGTCATGTTAAACAATTCTCTTCAGAAGTGGGTTCAATAAGACTTGTTAGGATCATACCAAGATTTCATAGGTATTGACCAAATTTGACCCTACAAGTCAAATTAGGATCCCTATAGGTGAAAACTTTTTTTTAGATGTGTTATGGGTCTATTATTATGTCATGGGGTGTATTATAGGTCATTTTATGTTATTTAATGCCTTATTAACCTTGGTCATGGTCTAATTAGTCAATCTATCATTTTGAGTCATTTAGAAGGCTTTTAAGGGTAATAAATGCAAGTGGAATGGTTTTCAAGGTGTCCAAGTGTCATAATTTCCTCTAAAATGTCCAATAATTTATATTATCTATCAATAATGTTATTATTATCTAAAAATTATAGGTTATCTAACTGAAGATCAAGTAATCAACTAAAAAAGGGGAGTTTGGTACTTGTATGGTCCATGAGAGAAGGTGACACATGGGAGAAGGTTGTGTAGAGTTTCTTCATATTTTTTAGGTTCATTTACACATTTTAAATGCTCTAGAAGTGCATTTTTTGTCCTAAAACCATTTTACTCCTTTTTTACCTTTTTAAACACACATAAGTGGTCAACAAGTTAGTGCTTGTTAAAAATAGTCGAAGAGGTTTTAGGTCAAATAATTTTGGGAGGTGATATTACACTTAGATAGATAAATTTACATAATAATATTTATAATATTGGTAAACCATGCTTTATGAACCATCTCTAACAATTTGACTATGTTTTTTTGCTCATTATTTCTTACACCTTATAGGTTTTGATCTATTTTTGATAGGTTCATAAAATACAATTGGTCATGTTGACTCTAGATGATGTTGGATATCTTCTCAAATTTTATTCATTCTTGGTTTAGTGTTTGAAGATATTTTAATATGAAAATAATCTCATGTTGCAGGAAGGTGTCATGATGTGTAGTCTCAATTAGTTTTCCTTGTTTGTAGAATGCTTGGTTATCTGAAATGGTCTCATGTGAAGAGGATATGAGGTTTCTCATGTCTCAATTCCATACTAATCACCTTACCTTCATTCTTGGCATCATAATTCCATGTTTGTATAAAAATTTTAGTCCATTATCATACTTAGTCAACTCTTTACTCACTTCTACTTGTAGTCATGGTGAAATACATGTATGGGACCTATATAACATGATCAAAAAGATGTGATTAAAGTTCCAAAGCCTTGTCATATCTTTTATAAACATTAAGTCTTAATTTTAGCATTCAAATGGTTGAGAGAATACTATAATAGTCATTTATAACACTTTCACATAGTCTACCATGAATAAACTCATCTTTAGGTGTCATGGAGAGAGAGAGTACCACATTCAAATAAAACTACCTTGAATTATTCTAAGGCTTCACAAGTTAGATGGGATCCATTTTAAAATTTTAAGGATAAATAATGCTTATTAAAGGTTCATACACCATGTGTATGAATTATGCTTCTACCCACTACCCTATCTATAGGTCTATTAACACCTACAAGGGAGAAAAATACTAAGATGGAGTTTGGACCTTGTTTCAAGTTTTTTATGATCAAGTATTTATGTTTTAAAGGTTTCACAAGGTCTAAGGATTAATGAAATGTTTGCACCAATGTCCACTTCCCAAGTCTACTTTACTACCTATGTGTGATAATGACCACCTATAAGTGGTACCACAAAGCTTTGAAGGTCCTTATATAGGAAATTTGAAATATAAAAAATGTTATTTGGTATTTTAGCATGTGATTTAACCATTGTAGACCTTTTTGAAGTGTCAAATTAGTAAATGGAGGTATGGACAATCCTCTAGCATGAGATGACATTGCTTAGGAACCTTTTCCCTAAAATGTGAAAATAAAGGTCTGAGCCCTTTTCCCAAGATCATATAACAAGGTTAAAAAGGACTCCTAGTGCACCCAAATGATCATATCTTGTAGTCTCCATGAAGGAAAAGAGACATGCAAAAAATGGATTCATAAGTACTAGTGGAAGGTGGTTATTTAGCACCTTAAAATTGCACTTTTATGCATTGAATTCTTATAGTGCCATCTATAGGTTTTGGACCCCAAAGAAGCTTTCCACTTCAAGGTTGCAAAAAAAAACCATGTTTCATGGTTGAATAGTTATAAACTATATTATATAGTATTAATGATCCAAAATTTTAATAAAATAGGGTGACATTATATGTTTTAGGATCTCATGCACATATATAGGTGTGCCTAATTCCAAATTATTGACCTATAGTTGGTTGCAAAGTTTCACAGTCCATAGTGTGATCTTGGAAATGGAAATTTATGAACATAGAGACTTTTTTTAGATAAAAATGTTTTCTAAGACCCAAAATGGTTCCCACGAGTCTTTCTATAAGGTGTTAAAGATGAAAGTCTCTTATAGGTCTCCTTTGCATCATAAATTGTGTACCTATAGGTTGGTTGTAGTGTTACCATGAAGAATGGGATATATAGCCTTGACAATGTACCTCACTCCAAGCATAGAATGAGAAGGTATGGATATATCATGGTTTGGAGAGATTAAAAATGTATATAAAAATTTCAAACAAGGCCTAATTTAGACATAAATACTTATAGGTAGGGGAAGTATACAAATAGGGTTAGCTTACCAATCAGGCCTAACTAAGTAAGGAAAGGTTTCAAGGTGAAAGAATAGATTATGAGAGTTTGATAACATTTGGAATGTGATTACCATGGGGTAAATAAACATATGATAACATCATAATGGATATAAATCAAAGGAAAGACCCTAATTAGGTACCTATAATCCACATAAGAAAACCATGCATACTAAGTCTGCCTAATCAACAGATGATCAAGTCACTTTGAACCAATAATGAAAACATGAGTATCAAGAATACATAATGCTTCCCAACAAGTGATGTGATAATATATTAATTATTATGACATGAGATCAAGGTGAGGATGTTTTTAAAGGCCATAAATAGTTAGTCTATGGCTTTTATACACACAGTCTACCCTCCACAAGTCTACCTTAGAATTTAAAGAAGTTAAGGGGTCTATTTACCTAGTCAAGGGCCAATTTTTTATGAAGAGGGTATAAATAATTCAAATAAACTCTTGAAAAATCCATTTGATCTAAGGAAATATGAGAAGTACCCTTCATTTTATCTCAGATAGAGGGTACTTCATTTTATGCATAGATTGGTAGTTTTAGAGAAGGGAGATAAAAGGATGGGTTAGGACCTATTTAGACTTTACAAGAATGTTTAAAAAATTTTATGACACCTAAGATAACATGGAAAAATAATCATAGAAGAGGTAACCTCAACAGGGTTCTCTAAACCCTCAAACTTGTAGATAGACCTATTGGGCATGGTTAGGCCTAAAGCCCAAATTAGAAGGCATTTTAACTTATAACCTTATGTGGGAATTATAACTTATTAAAGAATGTTTTTGGGGTCATTATATAGGTTTTAAACCTATTTGAATGAAAATAATCCTAGTTGGATGGCATAGAACACAAGGGTTATAATAGGTATGTTAGACAAGGTTCAAGCGTAATGCCCAAATGAGAAGTCATCTTCAATTCTAAATTAAGAAGGTATTTTAATTGATTGTATCATGATTTTAGAGTCATTTTAGATGTGACCAAACTCTTGGTATGTAGATAAAGCATAAGGAGAGCCACTTTTGGTTTAGAACCAAGTGAGACCTACAGGGAATGGAGAAGCAAGCTCAATAGGAGAAATTTAGATGCTCACATATTCTTGGAGGTTGTGCATGGGAATCTAAGGAGTTTGGGGAAGTTTATGAAGGTTTTGAACTATATTCTATAATAATCCTAGTTGTATGGCATAGAACACAAGGGTTATAATAGGTATGTTAGACAAGGTTCAAGCGTAATGCCCAAATGAGAAGTCATCTTTAATTCTAAATTAAGAAGGCATTTTAATTGATTATAGCATGATTGTAGAGTCAGATGTGACCAAACTCTTGTTCTATAAATAAAGCATAAGGAGAGCCACTTTTGGTTTATAACCAAGTGAGACCTACAGGGAATGGAGAAACAGGCTCAATAGGATAAATTTAGATGCTCACATATTCTTGGAGGTTGTGCATGGGGATCTAAGGAGTTTGGGGAAGTTGATGAAGGTTTTGAACTATATTCTAGTGGAATTTGTTAAAAACTTCAAAATTAAAGCTTCATGACCAAAGCTTAGGAGTAGAAACATGCTTAAACCCTAGTTATAGACCTGATGAAGAAAATGGAGATGGGAATATACTCTAATGGCTTAGTTTGACCATGAAAGTGATTGGATGTTGTAGAAGACTCAGTCAAGCACCATACAATTAGGATGATTTGTATGGAATTTGCATGGACAAGGTATATAATTTCTCTTTTTGAATATTGTGTGCATTATGTAGATTATAGGAGATTTCAAGAGATGATATCAAGTTTGGAAGGAATACTTGGACTTAAGATAACTCCACATGTCCATTTCATGCCTTGGAAAAACTCTTAAGTGTTCTTATTTACCAAATTTGACTTTTTAATCAAATTGGGGAACCTATAGGTAAAAAATTAACTTTATAGGTCTATATGGGGTATAATATGTGTGTTATGGGGTGTATTACACGTTAATTAATCTCAAATAATGTTATATTGGCCTTGGTCAATTAGTTATTGAATGTATATTTATCATTTTAGGTCATTTTAGGGGTCAAAAGGGTGCATTTAATGAGTTATACCAATTTATTTGGAAATTAAAAGGTGTTAAAATGTGATTTGATGACCCATGTGTCCTTATAAGTCTTAAGTAACTAATACAACTGAAAGATGGTAGGTTATGTAGAAGAATGGGTAGTTTTCTTGAGGAGGAAGAAGAAAATGGCACTTGTACAACCTCCTTGGGAAGTGTGCCACTTGGAAAAAGTTAAAATGTGAATATTAAACTTTCCAATTATTATTTACACATTTAATTTGATTTTTAAGTGTCATTTATTTCTCAAAACTATTCATCTATTTTATAACCCTTTTTGGCAAGCAAAGGTGACTTACAGGTTTGTACTTGGTATAGATAACTCATGAGGTATTAGGAAAAATTATATTGGGACATTATATTAAACTAATACACCTTGATTTTTATATAAGGAGTTTTAAAATTTATCATCTATGCTTTATGAACCATTGCTAACAAGTTGACTATATAAATCTACTAGTTGTTTCATGTACCCTATGGGTTTTGCTCTTGTTTGAGAGATTCCATACAATATAGCTATTGATGTTCCTCCCAGATGGTGTTTACTTCTTCATCCAACTTTTCCCATGCTTTTTTTCATGATTTTTGGTGTTTTGATGAGCCAATGACCTCAAATTTGTATACTGTTCTCTTTTGAGTGTAATGGGTAGTTTCCACCATTTTTAGGAACTTTGTGTTTCTCCATGGTTTCAAAAAGTTGCTATAAGTTCATTAAAATGTTTTAAAAGTGTTATTAATTCCCATTAACCTTTTTTATTTAGTCTCCAAGGAAATTTTCAATGTTGTCAAGCTCATATTTCAAATCAGATAGTCATAAGATACCTATGCCCACTCTATTCACATGTGCCAGTGGTTTTCACATTGAAGGAGAAGTATTAGAGATTGTTTTAATTTTCCTTGGTGTAAATTATGTATTTTAAAGTTTTAATTGTACTTTTAGTTGTTTTTAATACATTTCATCCACATTTTTCTTGATTTCATACTCACTACCCATATATACAGTCAATAGCCAGCTACATGTGGTCTTGATAGAAAGTCAAAAGGCTATGTTGAAATATAGGAGTTATAATTTGAACATTATTAAGGTAATATCATCTTATAAACATATTGACAAACATTTTAATATTTTTAGGTTGATCAACAAGTTGAGATCCATGTTCAAGGTACAAGATGACTATTTCAAGCCCACAGTCCCTAAAGAGGGAAAATAGAGGACCTCACCATTTTGTATATGATGTACAACAAGTTTGACACTTCCTTATATGCATCTTGATAACCTTATATTGAATCATTCATATGGGAAAAATAATATATAAGTTTTTATGAGAAGATTTTCTATGGAGGATAGTTGTTGGGGGCTCTAAAAATCCACTTTTATGTACTAAATTACTTTAGTGGTATCTACAAGCTTAAGCCTAAAATAAACCTTATCCAACTAAAGGTTGAAAACTAGGACTTGCCCATATTTTTGAATGTTCAAAATGGTTTAAGGAATCTTTTTTGACTTAGAGGAGCATCAAGAATGGATGTCAGGTGGTTGTTTTTTACCATCATTCACCCCTATAGTCTAGACACTATGAAAGCACACACCCACAACAAGGTAGGGAAGAAGTGACCAAATTTGATTTTAGAATAATGTTTTGAGGATTTAAAAAAATAAAAAAATAGTACTAGAACATTCACCATTATTTTAGGAGGTAGGGGAGTTCCCTCTATTTTGTCTCAGATAGAGGGCACTCCCCTCATACTTAGAACTAGAAGTTTTAGGGGATGATGATAGAAAAGTGGACTAGAAGAAAAATAAGATATCAAGAAGGTGAAAAAAGTTGAAACACATGCACATAAACATGTGATACCAAACATAGATTAAAAAAAACAAACAAGATGCTTAAAAACCTCAGGGTTACAGTCATGCATGATAGGCATTTTTAGGCCTAAAAGCCAATTAGAGGATCATCTACATTTCTATTTTGGAGTGAAAAATATAACTTGTTGAAAAATGTTTTAGGGATAATAATATACATTTCAAATCTCTTAGGATGCAAGGGAAATCATAAAAAATCATTTTAGGCTCTAAGTTGTAGGTAAGCCTACTAGTCAAGTATCAAGCCTAATGCCCAAAGAGAAGGTCACTCACACTTTTGGCCTTAAATATGAATTTAAAAATATTGTATCATGTTATTAGGGTGGAATTATCTATGTTAAAACTTTAATATTTCATATAATTATTCAAGAGAATCAATTTTGGCCTGAGACCATTGTTAGGCCTATGAAAATGGGGAGAAGAGCTTGATAGGATAGGTTTGGAATCTCACATCTTTCATGACACTTTGTATTGAGTTATAAGAAGTTTTATGAACTATTCATGTTCTTAAGAAACTATTTTTTGGCATTGGATTTAAATTTTAATGTGTAATCTCTATGAATGATGGTAAAGAGGGTAAAACTATCTAAAACCCTTGTAAAACCCTTAAAGGAACTTGATTAGAGAAATGAGGTTAGAAATGCATCTAGATGGACTAGTATGACCATGAAATATTTGGACCTTGGAAATTACTCTCTAAATCTCCTTCACATGCTTTTTTCCTATATGGACTTGTATAGATGGGGGCATAAACATGGTTTTTCTCACTATTTTGTGTGTTTTGAAGGTTTTAGGAGGTTTAAAGAGATGGAAATCACATGGATGAAAATATTAATACTTAATATAACCATACATATCAATATAATTCATTGAAATAACTTTTAAGTGTCCAAACTAGGTGCTTCAACTTAGCCAGTCAAAATTGGCATAGTGGACAAGCTAGGGAGAAGTGTGAAAACTTAAAGTGGATGGATTTTTAAGGTTTTCTTGGTGATTTTAAGGAAATTTAGGGACTTAAAAAATTTCATTAACTACCTTTTATGTATTTTAATGAGTAATTTATCTCTTTTTGGAAGCCAAGTGTGCAGGGTGCATGAAAGAGTAGTTTTCTTGATGCCAGATGATGATTGCTTCCTTCTAGAAGTTTCCAGATGACCAAGCCTAAAAAAAATTAATGGAGAGGAATTTATGATATCCTCCAATTAAATTCCAATATTTTTACCTTATCCTAATTATTTATGAGGTATTCAAATAGGGCTAATCATGTAGGCAATTTTTCTGAGCCAGAAGGAGGAGTTTCTTACCACTTTTCATGAGGTTTATGACTTGGATTGAAATTTATATCTCCTAAAATTTCATGGTTCATCCCACATACTATTAAAATTCACAATTAAATCCTTTTATTATCTTTACAAGTGTCCTTGTGACCCCTAGACTTCTTTTTTCTTCTCTCTCTCATAAGTTCTATAAAAACTAGCCATTTTGACATTGTATCAAATGCTCCACCTAAGTATGTTGAAGCCATTCTAAAATGTATACCTTTTTATTAATTATAAAAATTATTATTACCTCTTTCATGACTATTTTTATTGTGTTCATTTGGAATGTTTAATTTTGCATAAGTGAAGACTATGGATTCCTTAGCATGTTTTGTCATTCTTTCATCTTATTTACAGTTGGAAAGATTCTTATTGTAGGGAATGTGAATTGTTTTAGGAGATTTCAAGGATTTATTTCATTATTATTTTCATTATTTCCCTCATAGGCCTCTTGTCTATTCCTCCTATCTTTGCACATTCATCCATAACCTCACAATGTAACATTAATGTGAGAAGATGAAAATTGGAGAAGTGTATGTTCAATTTGTCCTTTGATTTCAAGTGTAACATGCATATGTTTGGATTTAATCATTTTATTTGGTGTATCACCTCCCTTAGGTTAGTTTTATTTCAGTTATCCTTCTCCCTTTTGACCCCCCAAGTTTAGTTGTAGTTACAATCCAAATGGTACATCAAAGGAGCTAACCCTATCTAGAGATTCACCTCATTCCTTAGGCTACCCAAAAGCCTATAGGTAATTACATTGTTCAAATTATATGAGGAGATATTTATCATCTCCTCAAAGGTTTCAAATATAAATGACAATATTTTTTTTCATACTCGGTGGGATTCTTGGTCTAAAAAATTGAGAGATTTTTGGCATTGTCTCTCAACAAGTAGCCTTTGGAGGCATCTATCAAAGCATCAATGGTGACTCTGAAGTTGTATCAATTGGTCAAGAAAACTATGTTAGCCTTTAAATATTGATGATAAATTTTTTTCTTTTTATTATTTCTTTTAATGAGTTTTCATGGCTGATTTTGGTTTTGAGTTTTGTTCTCTACAAGTTGGTGAAACCTTTCAAGCTTGTACCATTCCCCATCAGTATGAACAAGTTCTTAATGAAAATTTGTGTTAATATAATTATCCTTTTCATGAATTGTATCAATCCTAAAATCAGCCTTTCTATGAACCACATTTTATCCCTCAATAGTCCTATGAGCCATGGCAATCCTATAGTCCTTCATTTTCATCTCCATATGGACACCATGTTGTTGGACAAGCCTATGAGAATAGATACCAATGAACATATCAAGAGACACCTATCTATGAGATTCAATAAAATTCATATGAGTCTTGTCATATGAAACAAAATGTTTTCATGGATTGTATATAAAATTACCATTGGCAAGATGTAGCTCCTGCTCATGTAGATGCTACTCCTAATCAACCCAAGAATTCACTTCCATATGAGCTCACTAGTGCTTTCCTCTTTTCCAAACCCATTCATAAGACTTTTTCTTCAATCCATACTCCATTTGTAACTCCACCTTACACTATATCTCATACTCAGATCCTTCTCCTCAAATCTATAAGCCTATACATCAACCTTTCCTTCTCAAAGAGGAACTTATCTTGAGAGAAACACGTAAAGAAGAAAAAAGTCAATTCATGGCTGACCAAGAGGATCTTATGAGTGATTATGAGGAATAAATCACCATAGGTACTTCAATTAGTGAAAAAAAGGACAATAAACTAGCTAATGTCTCTTTATTTAAAGGGATGTGTGTCCATGAGAAATCTCCTACACTTCACTGTCAAGTTGATTTTGAGTTCTATGTGCCACCTCCACCAATTAGCTCATCTTATCCTCACCCTATCACTCTTTGACTTGATGTACCTATGGTATAGGAACCTAAGGAGGATCATCTAGTTGATAAAGAAAGAAAACTCTTGCTTGAAGAAAATCTACCTCTTTATCAGCCTCATTGGGTTGGGTCTCATGATTTTACGATGCTTAGTCTTGTCATTACCATGAAGGAGAAAGATATGGAGGATCTTATAGCCCTTGAAGAAGACTCTAAAAATGATCAAAAGGTTGTAGATTATCATCTCAAACATGAAGTGGAATGTAATATCAAGAATGAAATTCAAGTCATCCCTTAAGAAGTGGTAGTCTTAGGAGA
Organism: Torreya grandis; assembly: GCA_037957365.1. Classification (NCBI taxonomy): domain Eukaryota; kingdom Viridiplantae; phylum Streptophyta; class Pinopsida; order Cupressales; family Taxaceae; genus Torreya; species Torreya grandis. Next base: position 860,938 of record JARHVA010005531.1, on the reverse strand, counting down.
GCTTCATGAGACCAAGATAGAGGAAATAGTTCTTGAAGATGACATCCATGAAGAAGAATATTTATGGAAGAATTTTAATGTAATTTGTAAGGAATTTGATGGGTTGTGTGAATATTCTCCTTCTTAAAAATATTTCACACCTAATGATAAGATTATTGATGATTCTAACCTTGATATTGAGTGTTCAACCAAACATAAAGGGGAAAATCTTTCTATTGGTCAAGAATTTGTTGTCATGAAGTCACTTGGTGATGCTATTATACAAAAATTTGTTGAAAAGGATGATTGGTAGCTAAAAATGGAGATATTTCAAGAGCTAGAAGATCTTTACCAAGTTGAGGGTCAAGTGCATGACAAGTTGAATAAATAATCTTCCATGGAGGATAATGATCAAGATTGGATAGAATTTGTAAAGATCCTTGATAAGATAGAAGAACTTGCAGCTGAGAGGAAGCCCAATCTTATTGAAAGCACTATGGGAGATAAGAAGGTGTGCCTTATTGAATCATCATTTGAAGTTAAAATTAAGGATCCATATAATAAGGCTGAATATGTTTAGATGCAAGAGGAATAATTTTAAATTATAAAGCTATTTGAATATGGTCTACTTGAGAGCATGGTAATTAAAGTGCCAAGGAATAGGTCTAATCCACAAAACATCCAATCCAAAGAGAAACATGATTTACACCATGTTCCATATCATCAAGAAGGTGATGCTTAAAACTTTCCCTTTGATCTAGGAGGGAGGTATGATTTATTTTTAGTTGTATATAATAGGCTGTTTTCTATTTCTCCTAACTATTTTAAGCACATGTGTGTGTTGATCTCTTTGTCATGTGTGTCTTTACTTTGTGTGTTGAGGTAGTCATTAGTTGTCTTGTCTTGTTAAAGATCAAAGTCAATGTTCAAAAGTTTCCTTATTTGTCTCAAGCTTCAGATGACTCCTAATCCCAATATAATGATAAGGCTACTGGTCTAGTTAGTATAACAGGCATACTACCCTATGAGTCACCAATTTGTTGACCAAATTTGACTTTTTGGTCAAATTGGTACACCTATAGGTAAAAAAATGACTTTATAGGTATATAATGGGTATAATATGAGTTTCATGTGGTGTATTACATGTTAATTAATCTTAAATGATGCTATATTAGTCTTGGTCAATTATTTTTTATGTTCATTTATTGTTTTGGGTTATTTTAGGGGTCAAAAGGATGAATTTAATGAGTTGTAAAAGTTTCTTGGGAAATGTGAAGGTTTAAAAATGTGATTTCATTCCCCATGTGTCCCTATAATTCTTGATTAATTTACAAAACTAAAATATGGCAAATTATGTAGAAGAATGGGTAGTTTTCTTGAGGAAGAAGAAAATGACACTGTATGACCTCCTTGGGAAGTGTGCCACTTGGAATTTTTTCAAATGTGACTCTTAAACTTTCCAATTATTAGTTCCAATTTTATTTTGATTTTTAAGTGCCACTTATTTCTTAAAACTATTTATCTTTCTTTTCACCCTTCTTGGCAAACAAAGGTGACTTCAAGGTTTGTACTTAGTATAGACAACTCATGAGGTTTCAAGAAAAATGATCTTGGGAGATGATATTAAAATTAGACGCATTAATTTTCATATAAGTAGTTTTAAAATTTATCAAATTTTCTCTATGAACCATTGCTAGCAAGTTGACTATGCAAATCTATTAGTTATTTCATGCACTCTATGATTTTTGCTCTTGTTTGGGAGATTATGTACAATCTAGATACTAATGTTTCTCCAAGATGACTTTTAATCATTATTAAAATTCTTCACATTATTTGTTTCATTTTTTTTGTGTTTGGATGAGCCAATAACCTCAAAGTTTTTGACTGGTCTCTTTTGAGTGCAATGAGTAGTTTTCACCATTTTTAGGAACTTTATATTTCTCTATGGTTTTAGAAAGTTGTGCTAAGTTAATTAAAATGTTTTAAAAGTTTTATTTATTACAATTAACCTTTAATATTCAATATCCAAGGTAATTATCATGGTTTTCAAGCTCACATGTCACACCAAATAGTCATAAGATACCTTTGCCTACTCTATTTACATGTGCAAGTGGTTTTCTTGTTGAAGGAGAAGTATTGAACTTGTTTCAAGTTTAATTGGTGTAAATTATGTACTTTAAAGTTTTAATTTTATTTTTATTTATTTATAATATCTTTCATCCATATTTTTCTTGATTTCATACTCACTACCCATATATACAGTCAATAGCCACCTATAGGTGGTCTTGATAGAAATAAAAAAGGCCATGTTGAAATATTGGAGTTAGAATTTTAACCTTATTTAGGTCATATAAGGTTATAAAAATCTTGAAAAACTTGTAAATATTGATAGGTTAATCAATAAGTTGAGAACCATGTTCAAGGTGCAAGATGACTATTTCAAGCCCATAGTCCCTAAAGAGGCAAAATAGAGGACCTCACCATTTTGTATATGATGTACAACAAGTTTTCCACTTCCTTATAGGAATCTTGATAACCTTATCTTTAATATTTCATATGGTACAAAGACTCTATAAGGTCTGAGGAGAGGATGGTCTATGGAGGATTTTGGGGGCTCCAAAAATCCACTTTTATGCACTAAATTACTTTAGTGGTACATATAGCCTTGAGCCTAAAAGAAACCTTCTCCAACTATAGGTTGAAAATTAGGCCTTGTCCATATTGTTGAACATTAAAAATGGTTGAAGGAACCTTTTTTTCCTTATATGATCATCAAGAATGGATGGCAAGGGGTTATTATTGTCCATCATTCACCCTTATAGTTTGTACACTATGAAAGCACACACCTATAATAGCATAGGGAAAAAAAGACCCAATTTGATGTTAGAATAGTTTTTAAGGATTTAAAAAAGGAAACTAATCTAGATACATGACTTTTTACCTATAATTATTAATCTAAGACCTTTAAACATCATATATGAGCTCATTTGAAACCAATATAGATCTATAGAAATTAGGCAAGAATGTCTTAGTCAACAGGTAGTAAACATGAGGAGTGATGGTTCTTGTGTGATTAGCATTGTCTAGATATTATGCATAAGTTTAATCTATTTATGAATGAGCTTAATAATTTAAATTAGGTATATGATTAATATTACTAAGTCCAAAGGAAAAAATATCACCTACAAGCCTGGTCTTAAGGGGCAGGGTACCCCAATCGATAATGACCTAAGCATGAGGTTTTTTATGGGTATTTTAGCATATTCAAAGTGAATAAAGTTATAAGTAAATTATAGTGGTATTTTTAGATTAAATGGAGGTTTTAAATCATCATACTCAAGACTCAATAAATAAATAACACCTATAGTAGGGTCAATTTGTAGAATGTCTCAATCAATAGGCAGTGTGCTAGAGAGTGACATTTTCGTACTTGCATTGCATGAGAATGAATGAAATAGGTATTGAATGTATAAAATATATGAAAGGATAGTTTTTATACCATTTTATTAGGTATAATCCATATACATCATCTATAGTAACCTTCAAAACAAATATTATAGTCTACAATCTAAAACATGAGATAGAGGGTTTGGTAGTATAAGATATAAGGGATTGTTGGGAGTTGAAGTCACACATGAAGATGAGAAAAACTTAATGAAAATAATAATAAATCATGAAAAAATAATTATATATTTTTTAAAAGGATAAAAGGATTGAATCATACATGACATAGTCTATTAGAAGAACCCTTCACACAGTTTTCTACATAGGCATGTCTCGAGGCTTTATGGAAGTTGGAAGGTCTAGGCTTGTCATAGAGGACTCAAATATTTTATAAGGAATATAAAATAATTATATAATATCCTATAACATTAACCATTTTATAAAGAGGTAGGGGATTTCCCTTTATTTTCTCTCAGATAGAGAGCACTCCCCTCATGCTTAAAACTAGTTATTTTAGGGGATGAGGATAGGAAAGTGGACCAAAAGAAAAATAAGATTTTAATAAGTTGAGAAAAGTTTAAAAACATTAATATAAACATTATATAACAAGTAAATATTAAATAAACCAAATATATTCTTAAAAGCCTCAAGGCTACAGTCATGCATGATAGGCATTTTTAGGCCTAAAAGCCAATTAGAGGATCATATTCATTTATAGTTTTGAGTGATCAATATAACTTGTTGAAACATGTTTGATGTATAATAATATACATTTTAAATCTCTTAGGATGAAAGGTAAATAATCAAAACTTATTTTAGGCTCTGGGTTGCAAATAAGCCTACTAGGCAAGGATCAAACCTAATGCTCAAAGAGAAGGCTACTCACACTTTTGGCCTTAATTATGTATTTAAACCTATTGGATAATTTTAATAGGGTGGAATTATGTATTTTTAAACTTTAATATTGTAGATAAGGATTTAGGAGAATCAATTTTGTCCTAAGACCATTGTTAGGCCTGTGCAAATGGGGAAAAGAGTGATATGACAGGTTTGGAAGCTCACATCTTTCATGAAACTTTTCATGGAGGTCTAAGAAGTTTGGACGAGTTAGTCATGGTCATAACAAAATATTTTTTGGCATTTTATTGAAATTTGAATGTGTAATATCTATGAATGATGTCTAAGAGGGTGAAATTATCTAAAACCCTTAAAGTAACCTAATTGGAGAAATGAGGTTAGAAATTCATCCAAATGGACTAGTATAACCATGAAATATTTTTTAACTTGGAAAGGACTCTCTCAATATTCCTCTCATGATTTACTACCTATAGGAACTTGTATGGATTGGGGTAGAAATAATATTTTTCTCATTATTTTATGTGTTTTTTAGGTTTTATAAGGTTTCAATAGATGAAAATAACATGGATGAAAATATTAATAATTAATATAACCCCAAATATCACTCTAATTAATTTAAATAACTCCTAAGTGTCCAAATTAGGTGCTTCAACTCAGCCAATCAAAACTAACATATCTGACAAGCTAGGGAGATATATGAAAACTTCAAGTGGATGGACTTTTAATGTGTCCCTAATGATTATAAGGCCATGTAGGGCCTTAAAACATGTAATTAACTACCTTATATTAATTTTCATGAGAAATTTATCTCTTTCTATAATCCAAGTGTGTAGGGTGCATGATAGAGTAATTTTCTTGACACCAGATGATGATTGTTTCCTTCTAAGAGTTTCTAGATGACCAAGCCTACAACCAATTCATGTAGAGGAATGAATAATATTATCACATTTAATTAAATTCATTTTACCTTCTCCTAATCAGTTATGAGGTTTCTAAATAGGGACAATCATATAGGTAGTTTATTTGAGCCAAAATGAGGAGTTTCTTGCCACTTTTCATGAGGTTTATGATTTGGATAAAAAAATTTAGCTCTTAAACTTGCATGGTTAATTACACATATTATTTAAATTAAAAACTAACTCCTTTTATTATATTTAAAAGTGTCCTTTTGACCCTTGGAATTCTCTCTTCTTCTCTCTCTCACAAGTTCTATAAAAACTAGCCATTTTGGCATTGTATTGGATGATCCACATGAGTATGGTGAAGCCATTCTCAAATGTATACATTTAGATTAACCAAAAATCTGATTGTATCCTTTTATATTACTATTATTAGTGTTTTTATTTGGAATGTTTGATTTTGCATAGGTGAAGACTATGGATGCTTAGCATGTTTTGTCATTCTTTCATCTTATTTACAATTGGAAAGCTTCTTATTACAAGGCATGTGAAGTGTTTTATGAATTTTAAATAATTGAGTGAGTTATTATTTTAATTATTTCCCTCATAGGCCTCTTTTCTAGTCCTCCTATCTTTGCACATTCATCCATAAACTCATAATGTAACATTGATGTGAGAAGATGAAGATTAGAGAAGTGTATGTTTATTTTGTCCTTCGATTTCAAGTGTAACATGATTATGGTTGGATTTCATAATGTTATTTGGTGTATCACCTCCCTTATGTTAGTTTTATTTTATTTATCCTTCTCCATTTTCACCCCCCAATTTTAGTTGTAGTTATAATCCAAAGTGGTACATCAAGGGAGTTATCCCTATATAGAGATTCACCTCATTCCTTAGGCTATCGACAAGACTAGATGGATTACATTGTGCCACTTAGATGAGAAGATATTTCTAATATTTTCAAAGGGTGAAAATCTAAGTGATAATAGTTCTTACCATCTACTTCATCTCAACCAATCAAAACTATCATAGTGAACATGATGGAGAGAAGTGTGAAAAGTCCAAGTGAGAGCTTTTTTAAGTTATGATTTATGATTGTAAGTAATTTTAGGGTATTTAAACATGTAATATACTCAATTTTATGGATTTTCATGGAAAATTGAATCCAAATTTGAATCCAAGTGTGTAAGGTGTGTGAAAGAGGAGTTCTTTTTACTATAGGCAGTGATGTCTCCCTTTGAAAAGATCACAGATGATTATGACTAAAACCAATGCATAAAAAATCATTTTTGAAATACTTCCCTCTCATTATGATCATCATACCTATCCCTAGTCAGTTTTGGGATGTTCAAATAGGTCTAAATCATGAAGGTGGTGTTCTAAGCCAGTAAAGGGAATTCCATGCTACTTTTCATGAGTTTCATGACTTGAAAAGCCACTTGTCTCTTCTAAACTTGCATGGTCCATTTAAAACAATATTCTCATGAAAAATTAACTCATTCTCTCAGCATGACAAGCTTACTTTTGGAATTTTTACTTCTTCTTCTCCTCTCTCTCAAGTTCTATAGAAACTAGCCATTTTGTGATCCACCCGAGTATGGTGAAGCCCTACTCGTTTGAATACCATGGATAAATAAAGACTAATATTTTTACCTATTCCATGAATATTCATAGTGTGTTCACTTAGATGATTGATTTTTCTTAGTGATGACTTATTTCCTTACCATCATTGTTTCATTCTCTCACATATTTGTAGTTGGAAAGTTTCTTCTTATAGGTCATGTGAAGTGTTATATTGATGTGTCAAGGTTAAGTTAGTTAATATATTAAAATAGTTAAATATTAGGCCTATTTTTTATTCCTCCTAGCCTAAACATCCATCATAAACTCATAATGAAATATTGATTTGAGAAGATGTAGATTGGAGAAGTGTATATTTAGTTAGTTCCTTGTTCTCATGTGTAACATGAAACTGGTTGGTAGTTATCAACTATTATGGTGTATCAATTCCTTAGGATAGTTTACTTTCAATTTTATCTCCCTTTTCCCTCACAAATTTTAGGTGTATTAGTTTTCTACAAGTGGTACATCAAGGGAGTTATCCCTATATAGAGATTCACCTCATCCTTAGGCTACCCACAACCTAGAGGTGTTTGAATTGTGCCACTTAGATGAGGATAGCTAAGACACCTCCTAAAAGGGTGAAAATACAAGTGAAAATAGTTTTTATCATGCCAAGTGGGACTCTTATTCTAAGAAGTTTAAATATTTTTTGTGTTGTATTTCAACATATCAACCTTTGGAGGCATCTATCTAAGCATCAATGGTGACTCTGAAGTTACATCAGCTAGTCAAGCAACCCAAGTTTTCCTTTTTAAGATTTTTGGTAAATTTGTATTTATGTTATTTCTTATTAATGAAGTTTCATGGATATTTTTGGTGTTGATTATTTTTTTACATAAGTTGGTGAGGTATCCCAAGCTTATGGAATTCTAATCAACCCTATTATGATCCTTTCCAATTGTAATATGATTCTTACCATACCAATATGACCATTATAAACATTTTAATGAGTTGTATTAGTATTATAACCATCCTTACCAATATCTTACTCCTTTTATTCAACCTAGTTACCCCTCTAATCAATCCATTCAACTTCTAAACAAACACTTTTGGGCTATGAGAAGTACATGTTGGATCTTAACACATAAAGGGGACATGGTCTAGATGTTCCTAGTCATCTTATTCATAAGGTGAGAGATGTATTAGATCTGGTAAAAAGAGAGTGTGTTCCTATTGAGATATCTAATTAGCAAAGGCTCACAAGTGAGATGCTAGATATTAGTGACCTAATTTCATCTTTAGAAGATAGGCTAAAAATTCATGAGAAGTAGCCTCACCAAACTTATCATCCTTAATATCCACTTCCCCAAGATTCCTATCAATCCTACATGATTACTACTCATGAACCCAATAAAGCTTATCCAAGTTATCCTTTTCCCAATCATCTAGAAAAGAGAGCTGGAAAGACAAGCCTTATTTTTGAAATAAACCTTGATATGTAGATTTAGTTGCGTAATAAGTAGATTAAATAGTCTATCTTATTATCAAATTAATTGGAATATAATCCCCCATTACCCTCTCCCATTATATCCCCACCACAAGGAAAGACTCATAGATATGAAATCCCAAGTTGGAGACAAGGTAGAGAATCCAAGCCTAAGGAGATCCCAATTTTATTCAACCCTTCATATAATCCTAAAATTTTATCACTAACTCAATAAGATACTCCCAATCATAACATCCTAAGATATAATAAGGAATTGGAATCGTGGGGAAAGAAAGAAGATAAAATCCTAGATAAAGAGTGTGAAGTTTAGAAAGAGCTTGATCCTATGCAAGACCCTCCCACCCTTCCTCAAGAGACCTCTTATCTTCCATATCATCCATATTACACTCTTTATCATCACGATGACTCATATTAAATTCAATAAAGACTTTTCCAAGAGAACCTAGCCAAAAAAATTGAAGATCTAGAGTTGAGAATGAAATTGCTAAGTCAAGTTGTGGTGGAAGGTTTAGAACCAAAAGAAGATCCTATGCCTAAACACACCCAATCTAACCTTTCTCAAGAGATTTTTCAAGTTAAATAAGATGTAAATAAATTTATTTTAATGTGGAAGGAAGAGAATCAAGCTATTTTATCCCAATTTATACCTCCCCTTCCTCAAGAGCTTCCAAAAGAATCCCCTACAATTCATTCTCAATCTAATTTTGAGTTCTATGTTCTACCTCCACCAACTAGTTCGTATTGTCCTCATTTCATCACCTTTTACCTTGATGGACATATGGTATGGTAATATCAAGAGGATAATTTTTTTTTATAAGAATTCATAAATTTTGTTTGAATAAAATATACTTCCTTGGTAGCCTCATTGGGCTAAGTTAGATGATTTCAAGATGCCTAGTCTTGGAATCACCAAGAAGGAGAAGGAGATTGAAGATATTTCATCTATTGAGAACCAAATTACTACTATTTTAGTTGGTATTTAAATTTATATCCTTTAATAGGTCCTAAATTTTGAAGAAGAGGTGGTATCTTGTGTTGAAACTTATGATTGGGTTGATATGGAAGAATGTTTTCCTTTTGCCAAAGAAGAAGAAGTCATCATTGGTTCATCCATCACTATCCAAGACATCATATATGGGTAAGAAAAAGTCTCTAATAAGAATTTATATGACTTTTTTTAGTAATTTAGGTAGGTTATACTCCTCTTCAAGGAGGTTATGATCCTATCATAAATGGAGAAGGCAATCTTGACACTCAAGTGAGCATGCAAAGAAAAATCAACATTTAAAATCTTTCCTTTCAAAAGGAATATGCATTCCATGATGACATGTTTTAAATCATCAAGATGGTTTATCATACTCTAAATTAGTTGAGGGAAACATATTAGATTTTTAGGGATGGAATAAGCTCCTATTGGCCTCAGTCTTCTAAGGAACAAGAAACCACTCCTCTTGAATCCATTCTTACAAACAAGATACAAGTTGATCATGAGATGAAGAGTGGGTAGTAGTATGAGGTATGTGTAAAAATTCAAGTGAAATTATTTTACATTAGAGTCATATTTAAATATGATCTAATTGAGAATAGATCAAATGAAATGCTAAAGAATAGATCCATCCTATAAATCATCCATTCCAAGGAGAAACATGCTTGGCACTATGATTCATCTCATAAGGAAGGAGATTCAAGAAACTTTCATTTCGATCTTAGAAAGGAGATATGATTAGTTTTTAGTTATTCATATTTATTTGTTTTCTAATTTTCCTAAGTATTTTGAGCACACATGTGTGTCTTATTAGTGTGTTTTCTTTACTTTGTGTGTGTCCTTTGTTTTGTGTGGTTGAGATAGTCATTAGTTGTCCTATCTTGGTCAAATACTTGTTGTCAAGTGTTAGGTATTATTTTTTATCTTATAATTTACATGAATACATATCCCATGGATAGGATAAGTTTACTGATCTTTAGTATAATAGGCATACTACCCCTAGGATTCACCAATTTGCTGACCAAATTTGACCTTATAGGTCAAATTGGGATCCCTATAGGTAAAAACTTATTTTTTAGATGTTTTAGGGGTATATTATTATGTCATAAGATGTATTATAGGTCATTTGATGTCATTTAATGCCTTATTGACCTTGGTCTTGGTCTAATTAGTCAATCTATCATTTTGAGTCATTTAGAAGGATTTTAGGGGTCATAAATGCAAGTGGCATGGTTTTCAAGGTGTCCAAGTGTCCTAATTCGCTCTCAAATGTCTAATAAGTCAAATTATCTATCAAGAATGTTAGTCTCATCTAAAAATTGTAGGTTATCTAACTAAAGATCAAGTAATCAACTGAAAAAAGGGAGTTTAGCACTTGTACGGCCCATGAGGGAAGGTGACATGTGGGAAAAGGCCATGTAATGTCTATTCATATTCATAAAGTTCATTTCCATTCTTGAAATTCTTTAGAATTACCATTTTTGAGCTAAAAATATTCTACTCCTTATTTGCCTTTCTAAACACATAAAGTAGCCATTAGGTTTGTGCTTGATACAGATAGTTAAAGAGGTTTCAGGTAAAACACTTTTGGGAAGTGGTATTACACTCAGAGATATGAATATACATAAAAATATTTTAAATATTAGTCAACCATCTTTATGAACCATCTCTAATAAATTGACTATGTTTTTCTTCTCACTATTTCTTGCACCCTATATGGTTTGCTCTATTTTATACATGTCCATACAATCTTATTGGTCATGTTGACTCAAAGGATGTTAGATATATTATTAAATTATCTCCATTATTGGTTTAGTGTTTCAAGATGTTTTGATATGTAAATCATCTCATGTTGTAGAAAGGTGCCATCATATAGAGTCTCAGTTAGTTTTCCTTATTTGTAGAATGCTTAGTTCTCTAAAAGGGTCTCACATGAAGAGGATATGAGGTTTCCCATGACTCAATTCAATATTGATCACCTTACCTTCATGTTTGGTCTCATAATTTAATGTTTGGATTAAAATTTTATTCCATTGTCATACTCAATCAAATCTTTACCCACTTTTACTTGTAGTCATGGTGAAGTACATGTATGGGGCCTATATAACATGCTCACAAAGATGTGATGAAAGTTATAGAACCTTGGAATGTCTTATGTCAACATGGAATAGTAAGTTGAGAATTAAAATGGTTGAGATAATACTGTAACAATTATATAGAACACTTTTACATAGTCAACCATGAACAAACTCATCTACATGTGTCATAGGGAGAGAGAGTACCATGTTGAAATGAAGTTACCTTGACTTTCTCTAAGGATTCATAGGTTAGAGGGGATAAATTTTAACATTTTAAGGAGAAAAAATGATTATTTAAGGTTCATACACCATATGTATGATTTATGCTTCTACCCACTGCCCTATATACAACTCCATTAGTACCCATAAGGGAAAAAATACTAATATTGAGTTTGGACCTTATTTTAAGTATTTAATGATAAAGGATTTATTTTTTTAAGGTTTTAAAAGGTACAAGGATCAATTAAATTTCTACACCCATGTCCACTACCTAAGTCTACTTTACTACCTCTATGTGAGAATGACCACCTACAAGTAGCACCACAGAGCTTTGAAGGTCCTTGTCTAGGGAATTTGAAACATAAAAGAAACCTATTTTGGATTTTAAAATGTTATTTGACCATTTAAAATCTTTTTTAATTGTTAAATTATAAAATTTAGGTATGTAACATCCTCTAGCATGAGATGATAGTGTTCAAGGACCTTTTCCCTAAAAGTGAAAATAAAGGTCTAAGCCCTTTTCCCAAGATCATATAACAAGGTTATAAGGACTCCTAGTGCACCCAAATGATAAAATATTTTATTATACATGAATTATAATATCCATGAAAAAAATGGAGCCAAACGTATTAGTGGAAGGTGGTTATTGAACACCTTAAATTTGCACTTTTATGCACTAAATTCTGACATTGTAATCTATAGGTTTTAGACCCCAAAGAAGCTTTCCACTTCAAGGTTGAAATACAAACCATATTTCATGGTTGAATAGTTCTATATGTTATAATATAGTGTTCATGATATAAAATATCATTGAAATAGGGTGGAATTCTATGTTTTAGGGTCCCATGCACACCTATAAGTGTGCCTAATTCCAAATTGTTGACCTACAGTTGGTTGTAAAGTTTCACGGTCCATAATGTGAGTTTGGATAAGTAAAATTAATAAAATAGAGAAAATTTTTATCCAAATGTGTTTTATAAGACCCTATATGTTTCCCATGAGTCCTTTTACATAGTTATTAAAGATGAAAGTCACCTGCAGGTCTCCTTTGTATCACAAAACATGTACCTATAGGTTGGTTGTAGGGTTCCCATAGACAATGGGATATATAGCCTTGACAAAAAACCTCAATAAAACTAGAAAATGAGAAGGTATGGCTATAAAATGGTGTGGATAGCTTCAAAATTTACATAAAACATGTAAACAAGGCCTAATTTAGACATAAACACCTATAGACAGGGGAAGTATACAAGTAGGGTTAGCTTACTAGTCAGGCCTGACTGAATAAGGAAAGGTTTCATGGTGCAAGCATAGATTATGAGAGTTTCATAAAATTTTGAACATCCTTATAATGGTGTAAATCACCTTATGATATCCTCATAATTGATATAAATTAAAGGTAAGACCCTAATCAAGTACCTATAGTCCACATAAGAAAACCCTACATACTCAGTGTACATAATTAGTAGATGATCAAGTCACTTTGAAATAGTAATGAAAACATGAGTATCAAGAATAGATAATTCTTACCCATAATTTATCTGATAAATTATTAATTATTATGAAATGAAATATAGGTGAGGGGTTTTTTTAAGGCCATACATAGTCAATCTATGACTGTCATACACATAGTCTACCCTCCACAAGTCTGCATTGGAATTTAAAGAAGTTAAGGGGTATATTGACTTGGTCAAGGGATATTTTTTAAGAATATGGTCTAAATAATTTTTATAATCCCACTCAATATCCATTTTGTCTAGGGAAATAAGGGAAGTACCCTCTATTTTTTCTTAGACAGAGGATACTTCCCTTTATGCATAAACTGGTAGTTTTGGAAAAGGGAGACAAAAGAATGAGTTAGGACCTATTTATACTTTTCAATAAGGTTTATAAAGTTTTATGACACCTAATAAAATATTTAAAACCAATAAAAAAATAGGTAACATTAATAAGGTGCTCTAAACCCCTAAACTTATAGATGGGCCTATTAAGCATGGTTAGGCCGAAAGCCCAAATGAGAAGGTATTTTAAATTACAACCTTAGGTAGGAATTATAAATTAATAAATAATGATTTTGGGGTCATTATATAGGTTTTAAAGATGGTGGAATTCAAATAATCGCAATTGGATGGCCTAGAACACAAGGGTTACAACAAGCCTATTAAGCAAGGTTCAAGCCTAGTGCCCAAATGAGAAGTCATCTTTAATTATAACATTAGGAGGAAATTATAATGGATTATAAAATTATTTTAGATTCATTTTATATGTGAAAAAACTCTTGTTATGTAGATAAAGCATAAGAAGAGACAGTTTTGGCTTAGAACCAACTCAAACTTGTAGGGAATAGAGAAGCAAACTTGATAGGAGAAATTTAGATGCTCACATCTTATAGGTTATGCATGGGGATATAAAGAGTTTGGAATAGTTTATGAGGGTCATTAAATATTTTATATTTTAATTTGTTATCAACTTAAATGTCAGAGCTCATGAACAAAGCTTAAGAGCAAAAATAGGCCTAAACCCTCTTAAACTCTAGTTATAGACCTGATGAAGGAAATGGATATGGATAGTTACTCTAATGGCCTAATTTAAACATGAAATTTATTGTATGTTGTACAATACTTAGTCAGGATCCATAACATTAGGATGATTTGTATGGAATCTATACAGATAGGGTACGTAATTGCTCTTTTTAACTATTTTATGCACTGTGTAGGTTGTAGGAAGTTTTAAGAGATGAGATAAAGTTTCTAAGGAATATTATGACTTAAGATAACTCCCCATGTACATTTAATACCTTGTAAAAGATCCTAATTGTTACTACTATCTACTTCATCTTAGCCAATCAAAATTGGTATAGTGAACATGATGGTGAGAAGTGTAAAAACTCCAAGTGAGAGATTTTTAAGTTTAGTTGATGACTATAAGGTCATGGAGGTTGAAAATTTTAATCCACTCAATTTTATGGATTTTTATGAAAAATTGAAGCTAAATTTGAATCCAAGTGTGTAAGGTGTATGAAAGTGGAGTTTTGTTGATTATAGGTAGTGATGGCTCACTTCCAAAAGATCCCAAATGATTAGGACTATAAAAAATGCATAAATAATCATGTATATAATACTTCCCTCTTATTCCAATAATTAGACCTATCCCTAGTTATTTTTGTGACATTCAAACAGGGCTAAGTCTTGAAGGCAATTTTTTGAACTAGCAAAGGGAATTCCATGCCACTTTTCATGCGTTTCATGAATTAGAAAGCCACTTGTCTCTTTTAACATTACATGGTATATTTAAAACCCTTTAATCATGCATAATTAACTCATTCTCTCAGCATGACAAGTGTCTTTATGACCTTTGGACTTATTTCTTCTCCTCTTTCTCTCAAGTTCTATAAGAACTAGCCATTTTGGCCTTTGTAAATTATGATCCACCTGAGTATGGAAAAGCCCTACTCATTTACATACCATGATTCAATAAATACTAATAATTTATACCTCTTCCATAATTTTTCATAGTGTGTTCACTTGGATGATTGGTTTTGCTTAGTGAAGACTTATTATTTTCTTAGTATTATTGTTTCATTCTTTCACCTATTTGTCATTGGAGAGCTTCTTATTGCAGGTCATGTGAAGTTTTCTATTGATGTGTCAAGGTTAAGTGATTTAGTATATTCAAAAAGTGCCATCATAGGCCTCTTTTTAAGTCCTCCTAGCCTAAACATTCATCACAACCTCATAATGAAATATTGATGTGAGAAGATGTAGATTAGAGAAGTGTATGTTTGGTTAGTCCCTTATTATCATGTGTAACATGTAGATAGTTGGTATTCATCAACCATTTTGGTGTATCACCTCCTTTAATATAGTTTAATTTCAATTTTATATCTCTTTTCCTCATAAATTTTAAGTGTAGTAGTGTTCTATAAGTGGTACATCAAGGTAACTAGCCCTATCTAGAGATTCGCCTCATCCTTAGGCTACCCACAACCTAGAGGTGTTTTAATTGGGCCACTTGGGTGAGGAGAGATGAGACATATCCTCAAAAAGTGTAAATACAAGTGATAATAATATGATGGGTAGGGTGAAATATCTCATGGAAGAGGCCTAGGTAGAAACTTAAGAAATTTAGTTGAGGATAGAGGTTTATGAACATTAATGTTGTTTGGTGAAGATAAGTAAGGATTGGTATATTTTTGAAAAGGGGGGTTTGGTTATAATGAAGGGGTAGGAATGACATATTTAATATTTTGAATGGTGTCATAATAATCTATAACACCATATTGGTAATATTGTGATTTTTTTATTAAGTAAGAGATGAGGACCCATAGAAGGTTGGGGTGGCTTAAATTGATGCATAAGGAAATCTTGTGATTTATCTTGGTCAATAGCCTCATCAAATGTACATGGAGAGAGAGTGTGAACCTAATATTTAAGTTTAGGAAAAAGTTAATTGGTAAAGAGATGGAAATTAGTATCATCAAACATGTTATATTCACATTTGTTTGACAAAGTTTTCCACCTTTTAACAAAGACTTGAGTAGTGTCATTTTCAAGTTATTTACAATTTATGAAGTGGGCCAAAGTGTTTTTGGGTAGATCACTAGTTTTAAATTCTTGGACTAAAGAATCCACTAAATCTTCAAAACTAGTAATGGAATGAGTTCTAAGTTGGTTGTACCAATCCAAGGCATCACCTGTGAGAGTTTTAGCTAGGATTTTGGTATCAGCAAAAGTGTTCAATTTAACCCAATCCTTATAAATATTTTCAAATATTTTAAGATGAAGGGTGGGATTGGTTGATCCATTATATGAAATTATAGGTGTGATACCTCCTATATCAATATTAGCAATTTGAGTTGTAAGAGGTTAATTTTGGAGATGCTTAATGGTTTTGTTAACCAAAGGAGGTTGAAGAATGAGATTGCCTTGAGAATATTGAAGAGGATGAGGGAAAAATTCTAGTTATGTATGCCCCAAGTGATTGGTTGAGAATGAGATTGAAGATGAAAAAGGTGGTTTTACAGTTTCATCATTTGATTTGTGTTATGAGGTTGAAAGGTATTCATTTGATTGAGTGTTTATAATAATAGTTGATGTGTTTGATTAACATTAATAAAATAATTATAGGTGGTATTAGTGTCTTGGGTACCACTATTGGTGTTGATAGGAGCTTGAGAGAAATTATGAGAATGTGAGGCACTAGTGGAAAAATTTTCTTGTGTATAATTATATGGAATAGTGAATGGTTGAGAAGAAGTAATAATAACATGATTACCTTGGGTAGTAAACAAATCACTAGTGGAAGGATTAAGGGTATTGGATATTATGAGAGGCCCATTAGATGTAGAACCAACCATGTTAGTGGATTTACTAGGAATGGAGGTGGAATAAGTAAGAGAAGAAGAGCTCATGCTATGAGAAGGGGTCATAATCAAAGGAAGAGGCTAAGAATCAAATAAATTGGTACCTTTAAATCTAGTTGAAAATGTAGGAGAAGGCGAATGAGGCTATTCAACTTGATCACTAGTCATAAGATTGTAAATGGTTTAAGGATCTTTTCCTCTATGTTGAGGAAATTTAGAGATAAAAAAGAGCATTTTGTGGGTATACTCTATTTTGGGTTGGTATTATAATGAGAAGAGAGGATTATGCTATGAAGAGGTATTAGGAGGGGTTCCATAGTTCATTATGTGAGTAGCAATATGAACATTACTAGCATCCAATAGAGGAGCCCTACTTTGTCTATGAGGGATCCTATAAGGGTTGGTAAAATTCATCATCTCTATTGACTACAACTTAGTATTATCATCAAGTAGAAAGTCCATGATGAAGGGCAAGAAAGAAAGATGAGAAAGCAAGGAAACAATAAATGATAAAAATGTTATAGGGTTAACTAAATAAACATAGAAAAAAATAGGGTCTGTAGATAGTACATGGTAAATTGGGTCAATCCATTACAGTGAAAAAAATTGAAAAAAGAGGAAACATGGTCTAGAAAATGTACAAGGTCAACTAGTTTTATCTAGTATAGTGAATAGAGGTTGGAAGAAGGTACAAGGTCAACTAGGTCAACCCAATACAACAAAGAGGGAAAATTAAGAAGCCTATGATAGATTATGAATTAAAAAAGATAATTTTTTCAAGTAATTTAGAAAATAATGATAGAAGGGAAACAAATATTCAATTGGATTAATGTTGTCCAATCCAATAGAAGCACACATCACAAAACCTTACACCAATGTTGGCTAATGTAAGTTTTTGCAATACAAAATACACTTGAGTAAACAACAAAAAATCAGCTTGGAAAGTAAATAGCTAACTAATTATTCAACCTAAATGTTTATTAGATTATTAAGATATAATTTTAAATGTGATGGGAATTTAAATTTAAGCAAGGAACTAGAATGGTAATCTAAGGATGGTTTCAGGTAGTTTGGGATGAAAGGGAATGTAGTGGAAATGAAATAGACTTGGTATTGGGGCATATCCCCTTAACTCACACACTAAAAAGATAAAGGTCTCAGGTGCTTATCCAAAATATACCATTAACCACACTTTATACTTGACTAGAGTATCAAGTCAGCTTCCCCCTTAGTAATGAAATCCAAGTAGGTTAGCCTTAGGTAGACAAATGTTGAAATGGTTTTTTAGATTTTTTTATTTGGCTATGTGTGCATAAAATATAAAATAGTGAAACTAAATGGATAATTAAAAACCCCTTAATTATATTATGTGATCTATTCTAAGCATGCAAGTAATAATAAAATAAAGTGTGAACCAATTACTAGCATATAAGGTTAATTCCAAATTTGAAATAAAGTTTAGTGTTGATATAGTCAATAATGTATGCATAAAATATGTAATAGGGTCAATAGGTCCAATATTATACTAAGGAAGCAAGGTCTAAAAATGAATAGGGTCAATAGAGTCGACCCAATTATCTAGACAACACACAAAACAAAAAATTGGGTTGACATGGTCGATCCAGTCAACTATATAAGGATAGTTTTAAAGACTACAAACTATGAAAGGAAAGATTTTAGAGAAAGAAATAGAGATATAGAAAGGAACATTAGTGGATTATATATGTGGAGAATTAAGACTATTTTTCAATAACCTTGATATATTCTTGTAAATTTTGTTAATTAGGTCGATTAGGTCGATTAAGCTTCGTAGAAACCTACTACTGAGTGCTTAAAAATTTACAAGGTCAACTGGGTCAACCTATTAGTTTGGATTGGATGTATAAAAAGTTGAAGAAATATACTAGGTTGATAGAGTTGATCCAGTATGGCAAATCCTAAAATCTTGTACTGAAAATCTTATACACAAAAGTTAGATATTAGGTCGATAGATTTGATCTAGTATGGCAAATATATGATACAAATAATGATGAAAGAATGAAATAAATGAAATAATATGAATACATATTGTAAGGGTTAGTTCATTTTGATTTCACTAGAGTGTATGCAATCAGAAATGTATCATGTCAATAAATCAATCTTGGCTCAAAGAAGATAGATCATACCTATACTTTCTATTAGGAATACATTTGTTAATTGGGGGCATGACCAATATAGGGATTTTATAGACTTGATTATGGGATCCAAAGCTTATAGTCTAATAAAAATCATGAAACAACACTAAAAGAGTCATAGGTTAATGTTTAATCTATTCTAATAAGCAAGAAAGTAAATCTAATCTAGTACACACCAGAGCTTATGGTACAAAATGAGGGGATAGTAAAGTAAAAAAAACTAAAATAAACATGTATAGAATACATATACTCATTCCAATGTATATGGAATCCTAATGCATGGTAAATAAGCAAAACTACAGTATCTATCTACTCTTACAAATGAGAAATAAAGTTAGGAATACTTACCTTTGAAGATGAACCCATTGATCTTCAATCTCACCCTTGACCAAGGTGCTTCTCAAGAGATTGTTATGGTATGTAAGGATAACAAAGATAAATCAGATTTAGGATACACAACCTATCTATGCATCCAAAACACTTCTCCATAATACAAGATCCATATCTCTAAATAAAGTATGAAACCTTAATCTTTATTCCTCAAGTAGAATGGTCAGTAAGTAGATATTCATTCACACTTATTCCTCTTCTATTATATTATTGGAAATGGTTGGAAATTAACTTGTATATATAGGTGGATCTTACCCTAAATATTTTCAAATATGTTAGTTATACAGGGTCAACCTAGTTGACCCTATATGTTTTTAGGGGATAAATCACTAGGTCTCAAGCTAGGTCGATTGAAGGGATGACAAAACTCAAATTTAACAATACCCTAAATGGTATAGGGTCAACATAGTCAACCCTATATAATAATCAAAGGATGAAAACTATACATGGTCTACCTAGTTGACCCAGTATAGTCAATTGTTGAAAGGGGATCAAGGCAAGAACAAGGAGGATAAAGCATGATATATGAATGGAATGGGTACAATAGAGAAACATAAGCTTAGGTTAAATGGTTTTAGGAGACAAGTCTGTATATGTAAATTGAAAAAAGTTACAATAATCTTAAAAAGCACTAATGGTCTACCCACCCCTTTCCCAATGCACCCCTTAAGGCATTCATACAAAGAGATTGAGACTCAATGGGTTCCTGTAAGATACAAAGTGTCGGTAATTGATAAAAGTTTGGAAATATTATGTGCATATAAATAAGATATTATATTTAAAATATGAATTTTAGGATTTATTCCTAATAACATTCATTAAACTCAAAGGAATCAAGGAAGATGTGGGTATTATGAAAATCCAATTGAAAGAGGATATTAAACCACTGTGGAAAATATTGTACATAGTAAATCCTAATGTGAAGGTAAAATTAAAGATTGAACTAGATAAAATTCTAGATGGTGACATTATAACTGCAATTGAAGACACTAAATAGATAAGCCCCATGGAATAAATAATAATAAAACTAGTGAGATACACATATGCATTGATTATAGAGAGTTGAATAAAGCATGTTTGCATGACCCCTTCCTAACACCATTCACTAAAGAGATATTAGAGAGTCTTTAAAGAATATAAATCTACTTGTTTACTTATATATTTTCAAGATACCATAAGGTTAGTATAGTGCTAGATAATAGACCAAAAACTACATTTTCTATAGAATGGGGATCCTTTATACACACAATGATTGCCTTTGGATTGAAGAATGCACCAACTATGTTTAACCACATAATGGTGAATGCATTTAGGGATTTCATAATTAAATTTTTTGAAGTGTATCTTGATGATTGTATATTATATGGGTAAATTAGATATGATGTTCAATCACTATAGATGATGTTTCAAAGATGTAGATGATTGAACATATTTTTAAATATTAAGAAGTGTATTTTTTTTACATCATTTAGGATTTTACTGGGACACATAATATATACATAAATATTGATGTTATATACCCTTAAAATTTATATAATCATAAATATACCACCACCCAAGACACAAAATTAAGTTATAACTATCTTGGGATATACTGGATATCATCATTGATTCATAAAAACTTATATAGCTATAGTGTACCTATAGACAAATTATTTAGGAAGTAACATAACAAACCATTATATTGGTCAAGATAATGTTATGATTAATTTG
This sequence comes from Torreya grandis, assembly GCA_037957365.1. Taxonomy (NCBI): domain Eukaryota; kingdom Viridiplantae; phylum Streptophyta; class Pinopsida; order Cupressales; family Taxaceae; genus Torreya; species Torreya grandis. The sequence goes on along the minus strand of JARHVA010005531.1, from coordinate 839,764 downwards.
ATTCACTGAATAATAATATTATGGATTCCCCAATATAGTATTTCTATATTTTAAAAACCCACTCCACATACATGTTTATGCCTTGAGAATTGAAATAGGAGTAGTGCTAGCACAACCCCACACAAACACCAATAATCAAATTCCATGTGCTAGTAGAAAATTGTCAAGAGTAGAAGTAAAATTTCACTAAATGGATGGAGGCACTTAATATGGTCTACATTATTAAAAAAAATAGGTATTACTTATTGGAAACCCCATTTATATTATTTATAGATCATGAGTCACTTAAGTATCTAATAAAAAGACTAGTCTACAAGGAAGGATTTATCATGGGCTTCTTTTATTCCAAGAATTTAATTTCAAAATTATGGTGAAACCTAGGAAATAAAATAATGGACCTAACTAATTATCAATAATAATGATAGGGGAAGATATGGGACTAATTAAGGATACGTTTCTCAAAGATCACCTCTTCTACATGGAAGTAGTCACCAAAGATATGGAGGGTATTACATAATATTTATCTAGTGAAGAGTTTACATATGAATACAATATATTAATGAAGAAAAGATTGATGATTTAATCATTTCCATTTATTATAATTGAAGAATCATTATAAAATAAAAGAAAGTATGAGGTATTGTAGAGAGTGGTGTTACCAAATGAGCGACCAAATATCTTAAGAGAATTCCATGATAGATTTGAAGGAAGAAATAAATCTAGAGAAGCTATGGGTAAGACTATATTATTGATAGGCCTATGGTGGTCATCACTTTTTAAGGACACACATGAGTATATAAGAAGCTATGACATTTGTAATATGGTGGGCACGTAGAATGCTAGAGATGATATGCCTCTATGACTAGTCTTGGTATTAGCCTCATTTTAAAAATGAGCAATTGATTTTATAAGACCCATCAAACCTATAGTAAGAAAAATTAATTCTCAATTAATTATCACTAGAACAAAATACCTAATAATATGGGCATAAGCCATCATAAAAAAAATATTGTACCATAAAGACTATTGCAAAAAAATTGTATGAAAATATAATTACAAGGTTTAGATGTCTATTGAGTATAATGAGTGATTAGGGGAAACACTTCATTAATAACATGATTGCAAAATTGTTGAAACACTTCGTGATCTAGTACCATAAAATAATTCCTTTAAGAAAATTAAATTATTGGAGCATTCATCAAATTATTAGAAAAGTTATAAATAAATGTGTGTAATATAGAGATAGGTAATTGGGATACGAAGATACTTGTATTCTTATGGGATTTTCAAAATACTTTTAAGCAATTGATGAATTACTTTCCTTTCAATTAGTATATATATATTAGAATTAGTAATTTCAATGTTGTATATACTATTGAGTCTGAGACTTGTAGTAACATTCAAAATGAATGAAATTTATTTTATTCAATAAAGATTAATATAATTAAATATATTATATGAGAAGAGATTCCTAGTAGTGTATAGCCAAACACAAGAGAAAATAGGCAAAAAATCTTGGCATGATAGACATAAAAGTGAAAGAAATTTAGATTGGGGATGAGGTGTTAATATATGATATAAAATATAAAAATATAGGTAATCTCAAAATAATAAGGTTTGGAACCTATATAGTGTAAAATATTTTAAACTAAAGTGTAATCAAGATAAGAACATTAGTATGTATATTGAGATAAGGGTTTTTCAATGGAGCTAGACTAAAAACCTACACTATAGATAACTACAATGAAGGGAAATATAAACAAAGATATTAGAACTAATGAGGTGATATTGTCCTTATATTCAAGTGAAGTTTGATAGAAGGTGTAAGGTTCCATATACTAGATGTTTAATATTTTGGTCTTAGATGATGTCATCTCCCTATTAGATTCACACTATCGCCCCAATGGGAAAGTTGAATAAGGTTATTATACTATCCCCAAAATAGTTATCTTGATATCTAGTTGTTTAATGCTACCAAAATATCTTGGTGGGATAAGTAATAAAGATAAGAAGTAGGACATAAGTGATTCCTTTAAAAAAATATGGGAAAAGATAAAAAAAAATTGAAAAAAAATGCATATAAAAATAAAGAGAAAACATAGTTAGAACCATGAATATAGATAGAACATATAGAAAGAAAAAAGAAAAATACAAATAATGTGTGAAATAATAATATGAATATGTGGGAAGAAATAACATATGGTGGTAATTACATGGGTAAAAATATTCATTACAAAATTCAAAATTATTTATGTGGATATATAAAATGAAAGAAATAAAAATACATAACTGTGGAAGAAATAAATACAAAGTGGTAAGAATGAATGATGTTTAAAGGCAAACCAATTCACCATTAGTTTGGTATACATAGAAGATGGAAATAAGAAAAAAAAAACTTACATGTGGAAGAAATAGTTGAAGAACAATAAAATGGAAATAACAAAAATACAAAATTGAGGTAGCAAATAATGGATAGCAATAAGATATCATGAGATTTAAAACATAAATAAATTTAAACTTTTATTTGTAGATACATAATTTTGGAAAAAAATGGAAAGGTATGTTTGTGGAAGGAAAAGATAGACTATGGTAATAGATAAAGATCAATAAGGCACAATATAGTGATTTTTTTCTTCATAGATCAAGAAATCAAGGGGATTAGCTCAAAATAAACTAAAACAAGTAAAGCGTGGATGGAAAGAATTACATAGTTGAAAATAGTTATTAAAATAATGACAACACATAGGATAAATATGAAATAAATGGAGACAAGACATATGATTATGTGCCAAAGCATGTGTAAGGAAGGATTCAATTAAAAAAATAAAGGAGAGTAATTATATTTAATAGATCGATGTGATTAATGGATAAAAAAGTAGGTTATAAGTCAAGGGCTCAATAATTAGAAAAATCACAAAATCACTTAAGCACTGACACTCTATAGAATTTATTTCTCATGTGAAGTGTTCACACTCAACTTAAAGATAATTTATAATTTATTTAGAAAAAATAATGGGGATCCCTCAAGTTTTTAAATCTAAATAGATTAAGCAACCCAAATATAATAATAATTACATTAAATAAAAAATTAGATCTGTTGGGCACATTTTCAAAAGTTCTTTCCATCATTAGACATAAAGATGATACATGTAGATACTTCAAAACACATTTGGCATAAATGGATCATACAAATTGAGATGTATAAATAAGTGTGATGATTGAATTAAAACAAAAACCCAAATATTAAAATACAAGAAATATTATAGGGTTATTATAAATTTGAAATTGGATGCAGAGAGTCAGTTTTAATACTTTGGCCTCATGACAAGCATGACCAAGGTGTTACTAAGTAAATCACATGAACATATTATGCATTTATATCCATAATACCACATCACACTATAGGTGATTCACAAAGTTACAATCCTTTGACATGAATGAAATTTAACACATAAGTATGATTGAAAGATAATTGTGTGTACTAACTCCTTAGTCACACTTAATATAGCAAAATTCAATAACCAAGCTCTATCAATTCACAACATGAAATATTTAAAGGTTATATTTTCAATAAAGGTTCTTTCATGGAAGTTTTACTACATAAACAAATATAATTCAATAATGGTAAGGAGTGTATAGATAGAATATGATATGGTATCTTATGGAATGTAGTATGACTTAGATACCATTTTACATGAACAATAATTGGAGAATCTATGTAAAATCAAGAAAGTTATAGATGTCCACAACTTTTTCTATGGTTTAAGTTTATAATTAATTTACATGTAATTTACACACACTATTTTAGGGCATGAGGGGTGGGTATAATGGAGTCCAAATTTTTTAATAGTGGCATAAATAGTAGATGCATTAAAGGGTATCCCCATAATACACCAAGCAAAAAATTTATTCAATGGGAAAATATGATTAAGAGTATGGTGGAGGGAATATATCGAATCTCAAACTAAATTGCCCAAAAATACTACACAAAAGTTCAATTCACTATAGATGTAGACAACATATTTATTGATCCCTAAGATATAAAAGTATTACCCCTTCCCCCTCTACCTTACAAGGTTAGTGATGAACAAGTTGAGGCAATCATTATTGTAACCATGAGTCTACCACTAGATCTTAGGGAAACATAATTTTTATTAAACTAGCCATGGTCTTCCAATAAGAGGACCATGCCTAAACTAAACATCTCATTATTTAATCATCTCAACCTTGAACTAGTACTTGTATATCCTAAAGAATATGTAGACATGTAATAAATTTAGAAACACTCTAGGAAGAAGAGGAGGAGGAAACAAATACCTTCATAGTCAAGGATTATACTACTGGGGAATTTTTGGGAGAAAAAAAGATGGTGAAAAAATGGACTCTACCTTATTCCTTGTGGAAATGGAAAATATCACCTGTAGAAGGGTTGTCGCCAAGAACTAAAATAAAAATTTAGACCACAAAGGATCAAGAGCAGTCACCTAGAACGTCTCTAGTAGTGGGCCAAAAAAATTTAAAAATGAGGAAATGGGAAGAGGGTGGATTTAATCTCCACACCTAGAGGCTAAGGGTAAGAAGAAGCATAAAGTAGTTAAACAAAATATCCAAGGGAAACCTAGTGACATATTCAAAGATTATTTCATCTAAACTAGGAGATGGGGAAGAGATTGATGCTGAGGAAAAAATAGAAGTAACCACATAATTACCTAACATAAACACTCTATTAGGCATATGTCATAGTAAAGGTGTGATATATAAGGTGGGAAACCTACATATAAATTCAAATACTATAGGGGAAATTAGGGTAACTAGAGTAATTTTGAACCATATTGGTGTTAGTCCTTATGAACTAGATGATGTTATAGGCAACATTCCAGAGTATATAAAATATATTCTAATGCATACGAAGGAAAAAATAAGAGTTAAAGATGAATTTTGAGAAATATCACGAGGAGGCCTTAAGAAATACTACCATAGAATCATAAATGTCTCTTATGGACTAGGATAGACTAAGACAAGTACAAAAAATGGAGTTAAGATCTAAGCAGAAGACATATTTAGTTGTGGAAGACCTAGATAAGAGAGAATAATTGGAAAAATACAAATAACTATAATAAAAAATTATCTAATAATTCAAGCTTCTGTAATAGGAATTGGAAGAAGAAACTAACAAGATTTGGGAAATTACAGAGTCAACCACTCAAAAGGATAGACAATGATTTGAGAAATAAAAAGTAAAGAAGGAAGTGATTTAAATGAACATGATAGATAAATAAAAATACAAGAATAAAACATTTAAAAAATAAAAAAGAGGAAAAAAGAGGGAAGGAAGAACATGAGAAGAAAGCAGAAGAGGAAAGATATAAAAAAACTTGTAAAAGCAAAGGAGAATCAAAGTAAAGAATAGAATATAAATAGAATGATCAAAAAATAAAATAAAGGAGTAGGAGAGAAAGATAAAATTTAAAAAAATGAAAATTGAAGAGGAAAGTAATTAAAAAATGGCATAAATAAAACAAAAATAAGAAGATAAACAAAAAAAAGAGATAGAAAAGAAAAAAAATATAAAGTGGTTTCATAGGAGAAAGGAAAGTAAAAAGAACATAGTTCAAGTGTAGAGGATACCACCCATATTGCTTCACCAAACACTATTATTATGATGGGGGTAGTTCATAACATAATAAAAAACCCTATGGATTCATTGACATAGATCAAGGCAAAATTGGTGAGGCACAAGGAAAAGACTTCCACCATCCTAGTTCCATCAAGCATATTTCAACCTTATGATAGAGGACAAATTATAATGGTTTTATAGAAGCTAACCCCTATATATAATTAAATGGTGGGATAAAATCTTATGCAAAGTGTTAAGATGGATTTTATGGCAAAGTCTGTCGATTTGGAAGAGGGTATTAATAAAATTCTATCTACCTTGACCACTGTATGGCCACAATTTGATCTAGACACAACTTTTCCAATATAATAACATCTAGTGCAAATAGTGAATAAATTTATCAACCATGTATTATTTATGGTAGATATAGGCCTTATCAAATTAGAATATAGATAAGAGTATTATAAATAACTATTAGGACCCCTTATAGTAGAAAACTAGGCCAATAAAATAGAGTATAAATCACAAGTAGGGAAGATGAAGGAAAACTCATAAGAAGCAACCACCTACTTTACATACTCACTCAATTAGAATCTCTAGACAAATGTTATTAAAAATAAATGTTATGAAAAATAAGATAGAGGAAGTGGAAAGATATTTGAGTGCAACCTTTGGACATCCATACACATACTTAGACATCAAAATATATGAATATGATATCCCTATATGAGTGTTATAAGGAAAAATAGAGTAGATATCCATATACCAAGAAATAGAGGATTATGGTGAGTTATTGAGAAACCAAATGGATAAAATTGAGGTTTAAATCAAGACACATACATATTATCTAGACTCACTAGAAAAAATCTAGTTTAGAACAACATAGTCATGATAACAAAAGATAACATATCCATAGAAACCATGATGGTGGGTGAAATTAAGATAATTTTGGATTAGTATGATTTTTCTAATAATATGGAAAATAAGTTTGATAAACATTTACCCAAATAAGGGGCATCAACTCCATAATCTCCAGTAGAGTACTGTAAAATTTTGTTATACTTAGGTGAATTATTAAAATCATGGGTGGTTGTTTAAAACTTTGGGTTGTATCGAGGATGAAAAAAAGGTCTAAAATTTAGGAAAATGTTATAAGGATTCTCAATTAGATAAGGACCAAACCATAGGTACCACAAATTTGATTCCACTACTATAGTATCATAACACCTTTTTAGGATAATAAAATAGAGGATTCTACTGATTAGGTCTGTACTAAGAAACAAGGTTTTATGGCTACAAAATATGACCTAATTAGAGAAAGGGCATGTCTCATATAGACATAACCATTGCATTGTGTTTTACTATATTAATATTTATACTATAACATTATAATGATTAGAGATATTATAAAAGAGATAAGATACAAAAATTAATTATGATATGTTATAGAAGAGAGTAACCTATGTAATTGCCTAAAGAGATATAAAGTAAAGAGTATACAAATAATTATATTTGGAATTTATAATAAATATATATAAAATAGAAGAGTTAGAGTATAAAATAATATGTTTTGTGTATTGTGTATGAGTTACTTTGAATATAGGTACTACTTTTTAAAGTTAATATTAAATATCCTATTCAATACTAACCCTTGTAGTATATTAATATAATTAAATTTAAACTACTCCAACATTAAACTATCAATAGCTAATAACTTAATATTTTATGAAAAAATTAATATGTGGTGGTTCTATAATAGTTTATGGTCATTTCATCATGAGATCTAGAGGTTTCATAATGAACCCCTATAAAAAGAGGTAGTTCTATCACCTTTTATCCATTCCAAACTTAGCTTCCAAAACTCAAGATTTAACATGTTTTACATAATTATTATCATATTTATTGATATTTCCACCTTGTGTTCACCTCCATGCTAGCCAAACTCATTCACTATTATATTTTTAATCATTTTTAGTCTCTCTTAAGTTTGACTCATAGTTCAACACAGTTCAACTCCTTCATGCAACCTCCATTTTTCTTCTATAAGTTAGACAATTTTGGCTTGCTTTTATATTTGAAATTTTACATTAGATCCTATAATATTTAATATTTATATATCCATATACTAATTACCATTTATTTTGATAATTTATTTGATCATTGTATCGACTTACACAAACACAAGTAAGGAGAGTCATTGCTTATGTAACCAAATCTTTGCAAATAATATTCTTAACCAGCCAAAATTAGTTGTTATTTGTTTGGAGTTGTGTCTCCCTCTTTTTTCTATTTTTATATTATCATTTTATCATCCTCCTATTTAAATAGTTCCTTAAATCATTATTGAGCAAAGGGTATATCACATTGAGGACCATATAATAATACTTCTCTTGATATCAACTACTATACATCTTGATTAGGTGGGGAATTTCTAGTTTAGATATCTTTATTTTGTTTCTTAAATTAAATTAGATTAGTTTCCTTTCTTTCATTAGCTTAAATCTCCATTTTTAAAAGTAATATTTGATAGGAAAATTAATTCTTCTCTCTCTTATCTTTGCTCAAAAATATTATTTAGTTTTCTTTATTCACTTGTATCCATTCAATATATTATTTCATAGAATACAAATCTACATTCAAACCCTAGGTGAATATTTGAAAAATAAATAAATAAAATTCATGTATAATCACAAACATTTTCATTCTAAAACAATCTCTCACACACATATAAATAAGAATATTAGCAAGTAGAGAAAACCCTAGTCAAACCTAGGTAATCAATATGTGTCATATTGCTTCTTATTCTCTTTTTTTACTTAAATTATAAATGCTATTTTTATATTACTAATTAAAAAAATCATAATTCAAGTACTCACTTTTATTCAAATCAAATCATTCAATCTAGAGTGCATTCATCCTAAAACACTATAAACTTGTTTTAGCTTGCATATGTAAAATAACTATTGAGTGTTTAGTAGTTTTTAATGTCTAAGATCTAAATTTTATTAAATAAAAATTATATCATTCATAAAAGTATTTAAAATATCACATTTAGCTTACATCTAGGAAAAGTAAAACCAACACTTGCATTTTTAAAGTAGATTTTTTTCCATGTCATTCATGCATTAAAAAACAAATTGTAGTTTTTGACATTTATTAGTGTTTATTAGTTATTAAAAACATATTTATAATACTAGATTAATCTATATATATTTATAAAATCACAAAAAAAAATTCATTTATCTTAAAACTAGGAAAATTAAAATCAACATTTCAATTGTTAAAGTAGATTTTATTTCCTTATCCTACAAGCATTGAAAATTAAATAAAAAATACTAAAAATAAGCACTCTTTCATTTAAGTTTTAGTTAATTATCATTATTTACTTTTATTTATTTATTTTCAAAAGGTAATTAGATTTCATTTCAATAAAATATTCCCAAAAACAACAAAAAAAATAATACTACCAAATCCTTATCAAACTAAGCACAAGAATCCTAAAACCTTGATTCAATTGAAAATCAATTTCTTTCACAAAAAAATTACACAAAAAGCTCATACGCTTATAAGTTTCCTTGTCTCCTTTTGATGACACCTTATGATACACTTGGTCTTATTAGACAAGATGTTTTCCCTAGGGTCAAAGCACCTAGTCCTACAATCAACACACTATTAGATATTAGTGATGAATTAAGATTTGTGGTTTTCCATGATACACCTATTCCCTATATTTTCATCAACACTCTTAGTTTTATACAAGAATAGTATAAAATTAATGATACACCAATCATCATCTTTACCCAAAACTAACGCCATTAATACAACATGATTCAAGCCTAAATCCTCACCCTCAACCCCTTTTCTTCTCCTTAGATCTAGCCTCATCATATATCATTTAAACATATGACATTGATAGGGTGTACACGACCTGATGTAATTTATCTTATCCTTTGAGTTATTCAACCTAGGTATCTCCACTTTACTAGTCATAGTATTGATCAATAGCTTTTCCTCCTTGTTATCTTAGACACCAAAGGACCTTGGAGTTTTATTTACACATAGTTGGATGTTATTAACAAGAAAAGTGATGTAAAAATTTTTGAGTTTTAACATGATAATACATTCCTCTTATCATAACATATCCCATTCCACCAATAAATCAACCCAATCCATAATTCTACTCATCACCCATTTCTAATCCATTGGTTGGTTGTTTCATCCTGACCTTGAGAAGTTTAGCGCATATTTTACCATGTGATATTTGAAATAATACAACTCCCCTCTCCCTTCCCCTAGACACTCTCAAATTGACATTGGAAGCACCATAAATTTTTTATTTTACTCATACATGTGATGGGACACACCATTTCACACTTTTCCTTAATTCTACTCTAAGATCTAAACCAAAATGATCATCATTATACATATTCCAATTCCTATAAATCCTTAGCTTTGATTCATTAAATTCATACTTTTTAACTATAATAATTCTCTTGAAATTTTTATTCAATAAATATTTAACTCTATTAACAACTTTCTTGATTGAATTATTATAATCAATGCATTCATTTCTTTTCAAAGACCCCATAGGATATGGGGTAATGCCAATTGAAAATTCTTTTGAGGATAGTTATTCTTGAAATGGCATTTATAGTAGTTCTAAAGTTTAATTAAATAAAAATATTGAACTTGGATATTTATAAATTTTCCATAATTCCACCCCATACTTAAAGGCAAATGAACAATCCAACATTAAATGTTGAACAAATTCATCATCTACTTCCCATAAAAGACATATATTAATGATATTCATACCTATTTTTCTAATATTTTCCATTATAACTATTTTTTTTACACAAATATCCAAATGGATATATTAATTTTGGGGATCTATTCTTTAATCCACAACTTACCCAAGGAAAACCACTAGGGATTACATTTAACACCATATTGTAATGTGACTTCACATTATAGTTTCCATAAAAATATTCCCTTCACCATAATTCATATTATATATATAGGTTATATAAATACCTTTGAGCATCATATTTAAATCCTTCATAGTTGTGTTATCATCGCCATCCATATTTTCTATGTTCAAATATTTTTAATCATTTCCTCTCTCAGATATTTGAGTATAATCTTCTAATTTCATCCCATATTTACTTAGAAGGCATTAACTAATATTGTACCAAGGATATACCTCTTTCAATGGAGAGTCTATTAACCAAGATTATTCTAAAAAATTCACTCTATCTCCTATCCCAACCTTCCATTTACTTCCCTGAATTAGAAGTTTACTACTACTAACTAAAAAATTCCAAAAATAAGAACCCATAATGAATTAATCATCAAAAAATATATTAATTGCCTCTTTGAATTATAAATATTTAGCTTGTATAGTAACATTCCATTGATTAGATTCCTTAATTAACCTCTAACCCATTTTGTCTATAATGGCATGTTCATAGTCTTCATCTTATGAAGCCCTAGTCCTCTAAGATGTTTTAGAAGGCAAGACTTGTCCCATGCAACCAATGGGAATCTAATTTTATCTTTCAAACCTATCCATAGAAACCTTGTTTGAATTGAATCAATATTCTTTGCTACTTTCTTGGGCATTTAAAATAAAAAATTAAGTACATAGGTAGACTTTGATGTGTACTCTTAATTATCATCAAATTACCTTCTTGAGAAAATAAAAAACCTTTCCAACCTGCTAATTTCATTTGGAATCTATCCAATAGATAATTACAAGCTTGTTAAGGCATATTGATACTAAAAAATGGCATATCAAGATATGTGTATTATAATTCCCTTACTGACACACCATATTATTAGCAATTTTATGTTGTCTCATTTTGGGAGTATTAATGAAAAAAAGAGAACTTTTATCTAAATTGATCTTTTGATGAGAGGTTTCTTCATAATTCTTAATGATCTTCCTAATTTACTAAAGTGTTGGAAGGTAAACACTTTTAATATACCGGTGATATGAACTAGAATAATGGTATGTAATATCGCCTTATCAAAGTGGGGAATGAGGATGGGCCTACGTCTGTAATGTTCATTGATCGATATGCATCTAAAGCACCCCAATGTGTTCCACTTGGTCCACATGGAGAATTTTGAACCCTAAATCAATGTGTCCACATGGACACTTATTGAAAGTATCCTCATGTATTCAATGAGAATAAAATTTGGGTTGATGAGTAAAAACTACTTGTACCTCACCAATTTAAGTGAACATTTTTTTAGTACATAAATAATAATTAAAAATTCATAATAAATAATTTTAACTTTTTTATATTAAGTTTATTTTTTTAAATGATATAAGATTACATTTAATCTATATAAATATAATTTTTTGAATATTTTCTTACTTCCTTAGAGTTTGTTTAACAGTATGAAATACCAAATTTTATTGAAAAACCCCAAATTGCATGTGTTGCATAAGATTGGTTGCAATACACAATGGTTAAAAAAATGATTTTTATGCATTCCCCATTTTAATGAATAAGATACACATAATTAAAAAATAATTTTCAAATAATAAAAATAATTTTTTATTACCACTAATAATATTTATTATATTTAAAAAATATTTAACTATTTAATTTATTAAATAACATGTAAACCTATCAAATATTACATGAAATGTTTGCACTAATATATTTCCTATAATTAATTTAAGAGTGAGAACCCTTTATTTATGTTATATCTAGTTTTCATAATCAAAGTGAATCCAATCATTTGTAAATAATGTGTCACATACATGTTCATAGAGTGTTAATCTAACCATTATATTGGAAAGATATTAGATTACAAAAAAATATATCATATTTTTTATTCCTAATATTTAATATAATAACCTTGGATATGAAATAACCCAAAAGATCAATCTAGGAGATAGGATCACTCAACAAGACTTACACAAACAAAATAACTCAACCTAGAAACTAAGAAAACTACAACTTATATTTATTCTCATTATTATCATAAAATGATTCCTTAATAATTTCAAAACACATTAATTCTATCCACATTATCTACATTATGGGAATGGGAATATATGCTAATAGTTTATTTTTTCAAATAAACTAAAATTGTGCAAACACTAATTCAAGATTATGTTTCCCTATTTTTTGTTTGTACACTCCTATATGCTTATATAAGTTGTGAGAACCACAACTAATAAATAAAAAAATATTAAAAATATAAACTCTATGGGAATACATAAATACTTTCCTATGTGAACATCTTTTTATGTGTGTTAACTTTATGAAAGGAAATTTCTAGATGTAAGCTTACACACACCACTCCAACACCCTCACATAAGCAAAACTATAAATATTGGTTATAAAGAGTATTGGTTTGAGTGTGACTTTAGACTATAAATATGAGTTATAAAATATATGGGATATTTTATATTGGTACATGTAAAATTAGGGTAGAATAGGGATCAATGACCTTAATTTGCACAATTGTTTTTGAGTTTATTTATAAGTATTTTCATCTGATGTCCATCTAGTGGATAAGTGATTAAAAGTGGTTTGTATATAATGTTTTGGGGCTTTTAAAGATGTGAAATATGTCTAGGCTTACCCTAGGAAGCATTTTAAAAATATAAAGATATCTATTGGGGGAGTAAGGATCAAAATGATAGTAATATAGTCCTTAGGTCAATAGTGTAGTGTGTTAGTGTCCAAACGGTCATGCTAATGTATAAGTGGTAGGATCTAGTGAATAAGGGGATTGGGTGCCTAAATTATGGCTTAGTGATACTTTTGGTATGTCTCAAAATGGGTTGGACCCATACAAAAGCTTAAAAGGATAAAAAGAGGCCCTAAGATAGGTCTCGGGCTAAGTTAGGTTAAGGTGGTCTCAAGTCACACTCATTTCACTCAAATGAAAATTTAGATTACTACATTTTCCCCCATTTTATTCTATAAATGCATCAAAGTGAAATGACTAGGATAAAGGAAAAGAAACATACATTTACTTACCTATGAGGTAAAGCCCATGAATTTGGGTCTGAGTCTATGAAGTATGCTCCATTACATGTCATGTAAATGAAACATGAATGGATCAATAATTTCTTAAGGAAAATAAAAATCAAATAAAAAATTGAGTAAAGAGATGAGAGAGAGAGAGAGAGAGAGAGAGAGAGAGAGAGAGAGAGAGAGAGAGAGAGAGAGGGAGAGAGAGAGAGAGAGAGAGAGAGAGAGAGAGATGAAAGTAAGGAATACACCTTATTGAAATGTGAACCAATGATAAAATTTGGTGACATATTATGTGTGCATGTAGATGGCGATTAAATGGTGAATAACTTGGATTGAGTTGATGTCTTGCATAATCCTCGTATGTGGGTGGCTCAAAAACTCAAGCTAAAATTGACTCCATCATTTCCCACCCCTAAATGGTGGTTCATAATTTATTAATGACATGGATTGGATTGATGTATTGTCTAACCCTCCTATGTATATAGCTCAAGAACTCAATTAGGCTATGAATCCATCATTTCCTACCCATGGGTATTAGACACATTTGAAACTAAATAAATGTAATATAATTGAATTTGTGTGAAGTAATGAAAACTATATAGGATGGATCTATGGCCACTTAGAAACTCTAAAATAAAAATAGCTCAGGGGTGACTCAAGCACTCAAGAATGTATCTTAGGGATTACTCGATAATTCTAACCATAGTAGATGGAATAAGGCATCAATATGGTGTAAAGCAGGGTACAACTAATGTATAGAGTAATAATGTGTAAAATGACATGGATTTGTCATTTCATATAAGATTATTGGTGTCAAATTGAACATATGGGTATAATTCACAACACATACCCCCATCTCTGATATATATGCATATGAATACTATACTGAGTCATAATAATCTATCCAAGTATTTGAAACTAAAATGAGAGTGATCATGCTATGCAAGATGCCACTAATATAAGAAAAACCTAGTAAACTATTTGAAAACAAAGTATATATTGAGCCTATTTGATAATATTTGACTATAATTATACAAACTTGGACTATACCTACTATACTTCTCTAACAATTCTATAATTTTAGTATTTTAGAGCTATTGGATAATAGCATAGTCCCTAGTCAATAGTGCACTCTAATAGTGTCCTTTGTGCCATGCTACTGACCAAGTATGATGTTTTTATGTAAAACTAAGATTGCTTTTTATGTGACTCTTTTTCATTATGTTTTCTTGAATTTTATCTCTATATTCTATATATGCATGCTAAAAACTATGTTTTGAGTGCACTAGGATGGCTTGGTCTTTATAATAAACCCATGTAAATTCTCCCTCTTTTAAGGGGAGTTTTCAAACCTATGAAATAATGATCCTAAAAATAAAATCTATGTATCACATGTGTTAGATTGAAAACATATGATATATGTGTGATAAACTAATATAATGTGTATACATGACATCAAAATTTGAAATAATGAGCATAAGTTGGTAATGTATCATGTATGTTAGGTCCAGCATTCACAAGGTTTTGAAGATAGATATAACATTATAAACATGCATATGAACAATAAATTTGAGTATAATTTGAGTAAACTACATAAAGGTGATAGGGAAATTCTAGAACGACAAACCTGGCTCTGATTCCAACTTGTCAGGATCTTGCTCCTTAATAAGAGCACAATATGATTACCTTGTGTAAGCAACTAAACATGGAATTATACCAAAATTAACAAGTAACTAGAATTCACAAATAGCACAGAATATGAGAGACAATACACAATATTGTATTAATACTCATGCCAAAAGGAAATATAATGAAGATGCCACAATCTTCCACACCTCTCAGATGTAGAGATCTCTTTCCCTCAAGAGTTCACTCTCCTACCAAAAATGGTCCCAACACACAACTCAAACACAAAGTTGGTGTTCACCTCCAACCAGTCAGTAATAACCCTACCAGTACAAAAGTACTCAAAGTACTTCAAGTAGATCTCCCATGAACTTACAACAACCTACAACTCAAATGATCTTACTTACCATGTAGAACTTCTCCCTAATCTTACAACAACCTGCAGATCAACTTGTTCTTACAATTGGAAGGATCTCTTCCTTGCCTTAATCCTTAATTACAATACATGCCAATGAGTCTATAAATAGATCCCATACTAAATAATAACTTAGACTTCTACTTTAAAATAATTAGACACACAACTCAAGACTGAAAATAACCTTTACATGCAAACAACCAGTTTAACAAACTAACTGTTCGTGCAACAAGTAGCTTTGGAACTGCACAAGTGACCAACATCGATCCCTATCTGTCTAGAGGTGACTGACATCAGCTGACTCCTACCAATGTTGGTTACCATTCTATTCACCCCTGACCGATGTCAGTTACGCTACCGACGCTGGTATCCCTGGAACTCAGCAACCTCCTCCATGTTTGCAAACAGTGAAGCTTTGATGTAGGAGCATCTGCAATGGCTACCTGAAGACATGGTCATGATTAAATTCAAATTTCAAATTATTATATTTTGCCTCCAAAATGTTATCTAAGGAGGAGTAATTGGAAATGTCAAAATTAAAAAGTGAAAAGGTAAAAAAATGATTGTTTGGGCTATTGAGGAAATCAGGGAGAAATGGTTGAAAATATTTTCAACCTTAGCATATTGTTAAAGATTAAAAAAAAATTGTATTTTGTTTTTCCTTAAGCCAAGTTTGGTGTAGAGGTTTGGAGGAGGTTTTTAATCACAAAATATAGCAAAAAGAAAAATTCATTAAGAAAGAGGAGGGGATGAGCAGGACGTAAAAAGGGAGGATGAGAAGAAGAGAGGATAGAAGGATGAAAAATGAAAGGTTCCAAAAAAAAAGAAGATGCCCAAATTTGTTTGGATTCTGATGAGAATGGTGGTCATTTGTTCTTCCTGGTGCTATTATTATATGTGCAGGTCTTTTAGTGTTCATGTTCCTGGTTGTAAATCCTGAGGAAGTCAAATATCTTTCTCCCTACGAGTCAAAGAGGGATAAATTCAGCATACTGCAATAGATGAGGAAGCTGGGTTATCCACCACAGAGGAAAGGGCCATTGTGATTGGTGAAGGTATTACTAATAGTGAGGAATCCAAGGTTGTGGACCCAATGAATAGAACTACTTCAATTGAAATGTAATGGGGCTGCTTCAACTGATTTTGGTGTTGTTGGATTCATGGAAGCATTAATGATACCTGGAGTGGCTTCATTCGCTCTCTGTCTTTTCTTTTCAAAGCTTGTGGCTTACACATTTTATACTGGTTGCCATTTTGACATCAGCCACATAGCTATTGGAGGTAAATATGTTTCTGTAAAGTTAGCTAAAGAAACTTGTAGTAAGATATTGTGATTGGGGAGGAAGTAGTCGTGGTATGAGAGAGTTCATCCAATCTCAGCTACCCACATTCAAGTAGAAAAAACCTCAATTGGAAGTTGTCCTAGTATGAAAGTAGGGAAAGCATTCACATTTGAGAGGATATTATAGGAACAAAATGGTACAGATAGACTGTGTCAAAAATATGGACACAAGAGAGATTTTATTACGAGCAATAAGACTTTGAAATACCCTGGGACTCTTTTATTGGTATTGAGTCCAAAGCAAGGTGTATGCAGCTATGGCTCTTAATGGTGTATGTGCATGCTAGAGATGATGACCATTGACATTCCCTATAGTGAGAATCATAATGTTGTCTTTGCATGAAAATATCTGTTGAAGATAATGATGACACCTCAGGGACCCTGAGACAATAAAATAGAAGCATCGACATGTTTCCATGAAGGCTGTGAAGAACTGGGCACGGCAAATTCTGGTAATGGTTTTAATTTTTATAGTTTTATGTCAAACACAAGTTCTCAGGTCAATTGAATATATTCGCAACAATTGAACATGAAGTTGCTTTATAACCCTTGTGACTTGGTCCAATAGTGTTATGGATTGAAATAGAAAAGTCTATGAGCTTTAGCTGTGTGGAACTTTAAAATAATTTATCATCTGCCTATATCAAGTTCACAAAAAGTGCATTTCTAGAATTTAGGTAGAAATAAAGAAAAGCAACTGGCTTTGGTAGATGAGTTTTGTCTCTGTCTTTGAAATTTATCAATGTCTGATATTGCCCTGACTTTGGAAATGGATGTTTGGCATTATTGGGAAGTGCATGCCCTCATATGTAATCTATTGATCTCAGCGGACTTGTTGGAATCTCTGATGATGGCCTTTTTGCACTTTTGCGAAGCTGCAAAACAAACTTAGTGAAACTAAATTTGAGTAGGTGTATTGAAGTGACAGACAGGACTGTATGTTTCAAATTGGTTCTAGCCTTTATTTTGCTTGCTGACTGAGGTAGACCCATACAGGTTGAATACAGAACAAAGCTGAGGTGACATCACATCAAGCTTTTAGCTCCACAACCTAACAATCTCCCACTTAGAGATAAATAGCTGCACCTGTACCTATACTTATACATCATCTAGTTTATTTCCTTGGCTTTGTATCCCTCTTCAATATCACCCTTGAAGACCAACCACCACAAATCCTATGGTGAACCTCCTGTCATTGAAATCACCTGCCACA
This sequence comes from Torreya grandis, assembly GCA_037957365.1. Lineage (NCBI taxonomy): Eukaryota > Viridiplantae > Streptophyta > Pinopsida > Cupressales > Taxaceae > Torreya > Torreya grandis. Next base: position 821,548 of record JARHVA010005531.1, on the reverse strand, counting down.
TCCACATCTACAAACCCATGTAGAAAAGAACTTGACCCTGCCTAGCATGTGCACCTACTGTTGGTCCCTCTCAAATACTTGAGAATCCACTAAACTCACCTCAAGTGCTTCTTTCCTAGATTGGCTCCAAACTTGCTGATAACTCCCACTGCTTGGGAAATCTCAGGTTTAGTACCATGTACTCAACCTCATCATGTGAATCATGACACTATTCATAAAACTATCCAACCATTGGTGTGCTAACCAATTTCACATAATCATCTAGAGACAAAATCAACCTGTGACCTTCCATGTCTCTAGAACACACTCATGCCAAAGAATCTTGCTACTCCCAGATTCCTCATGACACACCTCTGAACTAGCTTTACCTTTAGTTCAACAATTCCCTGCATATGTGACCCTACAACAAGCACAACATATAGTAACAGGATAATGTAGCTAATATTATCTAACTTGGTAAAGAAAACACAATGGTTAAACCTCCATTATCCTACAACTTACACAAGACCATATACCCTAGCCTTCTATCTCACATGTCCATTCTTGCTCTTCTTTATCTTTAACATCCATTCATCTCTCAGTGCTTTCTTCTAGCTGGCAACTCCACCAAAAAACTCCCATTTGGTTCTTCTCCAAGGAATCACATCCTTCATCCATGCCAAGCTCCCACTATTTCTTGGATCTACCTACTCTGCTTCTTTAATAACTTCCTAGTTTTTTGACCATCAGTGAGCAACAAGTAGTGTAAAAAAGGGAAATGATGAATTTGAGGCTTACTTACCCTTTAAGTTCTCCATATGGGCACTTGAGACTTCTTGACAGCTTGTTTTCCGCCCAAAATCTGTCTCAGTGACTAATGTTGATCACATCTTAGTTTGCACCCAACTGACGTTGGTTCCATGTGACTACCTCATCATTGAAATCAGTTCCCCCTAACTGATGCCAGTGTTTATTTGTCTAGAGTCACCGACATCAGGCTGCACATAACCAACATCAGTCCCTATCTAGATGTTGTTGTTGGTTTTCTAATCAACGTCAGTCTCTATGTTTTACTTGTGAGTGATGAATTTTACCTATGATCTCCTTTTGGATCAAACCCTTGTCCATATCAACCTTGCTCTACTTAGAATTCTTCAACCCCTTAAACTGATCTTTGTCCATCATCTTCTCCTTGAAAACCAAGACTTTCCTATTTTTGTCAGGAACATCAGATTTCTCAAGAAACATCACTTTCTTCCTTTGCTTACAAAAATCTTGATTCTTGTTTTTCAAATCCGAAAGCATACCCTTTGACTCAAGAACATGCATCCCCTTCTTATTCATGTGACCAAGCTTATTAAGCCACATCTTTGAATCTACAGCTGAAGTAGATAAACCAGAAGGAGAATCAGTAATACAAGTAGATAGATAAAGTGTACCTACTTTCTTACCTCTTGCTACAACAAGTGCACCCTTGGAAACTTTCCAAGAGTCTATTGTGAGAGTTACTATGCAACCCTCATCACCCAACTTTCCAACAGAAATCAAATTCCACTTCAGGACTGGGATATGCATGACCTCCTTCAACACCCATGTGTTGCCCATTTGCAATTGTAGCTTTACTTTCCCTTTGCCAACCATTTGACAAGGCTTACCATCCCCTAAATAAATTTATCCAAAGTCTCCCTGACATATTCATGAAAAATTTCCCTATTTGGGGATGCATGGAAAGAGGCACCAGAATCTAAAACCCAAGATTCTACTTTATCCAAGGAACATACTAGAGCATCCTGTGAAACAACACTTGCAACAATACCTACAACATTTGCAACATTTGCTTCTTCATGTCCTTCATGCTGATCTTCAACCAACCAACAATATCTCTTTACATGCCCTTGCTTTCCACATTTCCAGTAGGTTATTCTGCCATACCTGGATTTGGATCTCCTGCCTATCTTTGACCTTGATCTCCCATGCTCAATCTTCTCTCTTTGCCTTCCCCTACTTTCAACACTCAAAGCATTCCCTGATGATTCACCTGTGCTTTTCTTATGAATTTATTCATTCAAGATTACACTCACAACATCATCCACTTTTAATATTTTTGAAGCAGATGCAGTATTACTAACTTTCATTACCAAACTCTCCTAGCTTTCAGGTAATGAGCATAAGATTAAGAGAGCCTTAATTTCATCATCAAAAACAATATTGATTGAATTTAACTGGTTTACCAAACCATGGAAATCACTAAGATGACTATGTACAGATCCACCTTCCAACATTTGCAAATTAAATAATTGCTTCATAAGAAATACCTTATTCAAAGCTGAGGGTTTTTCATATAAATTTGCCAAAAATTCCATCAACTATACCATTGTCTTAGCCTGTAATAAGTTGGAAATCACAGATGATGCAAGACTCAACCTTATAGATCTTAGAGATTTTTGATCAAGAACCTCCCATTCTTCATCCTTCATATCTGTGGGCTTGCATGTAACTCCACCCAACATTAAGTACAAATCTTTCTGATATAAATAATCTTCAATTTGCATCCTCCATAATTGATAGTTCTTGCCATTAAACTTCTCCATTTGTAGCTTACTTTCTTCTGCCATTGCTATACTCCGACTTAAACAAAAACCCCTGTGAGTGACCTGTAATCAATAAACACTAACCAGATCTGATACAACCTGTTAGTAACCCAACCAAAAGCTCTGATACCACTTGATAGGGGAATTCTAGAACCACAAACCTGGCTCTAATTCCAACTTGTCGAGATCTTGCTCCTCAATAAGAGCACAATATGATTACCTTTTATAAGCAACTAAACATGGAATTACACCAGAATTAACAAGTAACTAGAATTCACAAATAGCAACGAATATGAGAGACAATACACAATCTTGTATTAATACTCATGCCAGAAGGAAATACAATGAAGATGCCACAATCTTCCACACCTCTCAGATGTATAGATCTCTTTCCCTCAAGAGTTCACTCTCCTACCAAAAATGGTCCCAACACACAACTCAAACACAGAGTTGGTGTTCACCTCCAACCAGTCAGTAATAGCCCTACTAGTACACAAGTACTCAAAGTACTTCAAGTAGATCTCCCATGAACTTGCAACAACTTGCAACTCAAATGATCTTACTTACCATGTAGAACTTATCCCTAATCTTACAACAACCTGCAGATCAACTTGTTCTTACAATTGGAAGGATCTCTTCCTTGCCTTAATACTTAATTACAATACATGCTAATGAGTCTATAAATAGATCCCATACTAAACAATAACTTAGACTTCTAATTTACAATAATTAGACACGTAGCTCAAGACTAAAAATAGACTTTACATGCAAACAATTGGTTCAACAAACTAACTATTCATACAATGAGTAGTTCTGGAACAACACAGGAAATCAACGTCGATCACTATCTGTTTGGAGGTGACTGACGTTAGCCAACTCTTGCTGATGTCGGTTGCCCTTTTGTTCACCCCTGATAGACATCGGTTGCACTGCCAATGCTGGTATCCCTGGAACTCAGCAACCTCCTCCATGTTTGCAAATAGTGAAGCTTTTAGCTCCACAACCTAACAAAAGGGATGGGGCATGATGTCCATTAAGGCACCTAAGGAAGAAGGGGAGATGAATGATGTCCCTCATAGCATCTAAAACTAGGTGTGCAAGAAACAATCAAGAGACAAGTGTCATGTCCATGATGCATATGTGCAAGAATACATACAAACACATGAGGCACATGAAGTAGGCCAAGGGGCCATAATACAAGGGACATGGTCAAATGTCACTAAGTCTATAAAAGAGAAAACATAAAAGGACATGTTCAAATATCCACATACACATAGAGTAATCAAAGTTGGCTTAGAGCCACATGGAAGGACATGTTCAAATGTTTGCATACATAATGAATAAGCACATATAAGGACATGGGAAGATGTATAAAGTATATGCACAATGAAAAGAATTAGTGTAGATCCATAAAAATAATGGAATATTCAAATGCCATCAAATATATGTAGAATCAAAGAGATACAATCAAATATAAACTAATAAGTCTAGAAATTAAAGTATGCATGAACATGTGGTACAAATCTATAAAAATGAAAAAATGTACGTAAGATAATTTTTTAGTTGTAGTCGACAAGACATCTAAGTAGTACAGGATGATCAATATCAAGATATAAGAAATGAAAAATCTATGCTATGGAGTATATAAATATTAACCTAGAAAACTAGAGGTTATGAAATATGATACCCCCAATGGGTGAATGTATCAATGTTGAATATGTGTATCTATGTATGTTCCCCTAATGAGTAGATAGTAAAAAATTTGAATTTTTGTAGAGTATCTAAGTCTTATAATGATATGCAAAACACTTGAAGAGAACAAGTTAAGCATGTATGTATGATAAAACTAACTATACTAGCATAAATTTCATATGTATTACTTGGAAAATAGAAGGAATGTAAACATGGCAATGCATATAATTTTAATTTTTTTGTATTTTTTTTAAATTTATCTTGTTTTTGTATTTTTTGAGTATAAGCTATGTACAATCAACATGAAAATGAAATTATATATAAGGAACAATGTAAGAAAAACTATGTACAAGCAAATTTTGAGTTGTTTAGGAATCTCCTTATATGCGTGATGCTTACTAGATTATTTACTACCTTACTATCTAATGAAACTATACAATATACCTTGGGGCTAAGATTTTATATGATTAAGTACATGACAAGCCAATTTTGTTTGAACTTTACTTTTATCTCTTCTTTGGAATTGACATTTTTGAGGTTCTCTTTGAGAAATATATCATTGAATTTGAATTTTATGTAATGAATGTGGCTATTGTATGCCTATTGGATTCATTTTTGGTATGCTCTATGCTGATCTATGACTTAGATGTATGTGTGATCCAACTATTCTAACTCATATATATGTTTTTCTATATATTGGTCATCTATGATAATCCCTTTGATATAAAATCATAAGGATGGGAATTCTAATTTTATAAGAATAATTGGTTGAATTCCATAAACTAGTGAGTAAGGAGTAGCTCTAATTAGTGTGCTTATACTGATGCAGTAAGCCCATAGTGCATAGATGAGTTGATTATGCCAATCGTCACCAAATTTGGTAACTTTTTTGTTGAGGATTTTTTTAGTTGTCTTATTTGTAGCCTTTGCTTTACCAATACCCTATGGGTATTATGAATTAGAGATTGTGTGTTGGATCCTATATATAACACAAAATTTATTCATTATTTTATTCTTAAAAGAGGTTTTGTTATCCATAATGATGGTTGATGGTAGGCTGAAATGGGAAACGATGTTCGTTATGAGAAAGTTACATATATATTATCATGTTTTATTATAATGGGATTTATTCCAACCACCTATTAAAGTATTATATAGTTGAGATGATAAATTTGTGTCCCCCTATTAATTTTGGGTTGATTTTACAATGAGATTAAAGCCCCATAACATGAATGGCTATGGAGAGATAATAAGTTATAATTATTGTGAAGTAACACAGTGTATATTAATATTCTATTAACATTTGTCACATAGTTTAGTATATTGACATTTTGGCTCCATGGTGGGCCAATAATATCCTTACCAGAGTAATTTATGGGGTATTGTTTTCCTACTGAAATGGACACCACATTCATTGTCATGTACTTGGATAATGTCCAACTTAGCTTCTTTAGATGTCAAACACCATAGTAGGTGTCCATAAAAATATAATTTAAACAAGTCCCCACTAATGATGATGTAACAAAGGTCATTCCTCTATAAATTATGATTATAATTCCTAGTGAAATTATCTAGCATGATAGACTTGTGGACAAAATTGTCTGTATCAAAAAACCATTTGGATGTTATTTTACTATCCATGGTGGATAAAATTGATAGATCTAAGAGGTCATATTGTGATACTAATGGTGACTATAACTATTTTGTAGTAAATATAGCCTACTCATCATTGAATCAATAAGGATTAATGATGTTGGACTTTCCATTACATTGGTGTGATGATTGAATTTGTGAGGGATATTTTAAATAGAGAAGTATTCAAATTGAGCATGTAGACATTGAAACATATTATTGTATGGAATTAATCATTCTTATTTGGTTTGGTATACAATTTTAACTTGATTTACGACCAACTATGAATCCTCATAGACCTTAACAAATTTTATTTAGAGAGATTAAAATGCTTAGAGATCAAGGTTAATTGCCTCATATTATGTGATATTATTTTTGGATGAGAAAATTAACCAATATGTAAGTCGTATTGTGTGCCCAATTGTGTTAATGAAGATAATTCCATCTTTGACAGTTGATGATCACCTAAAACCATCAAAGAACATTTTCCATGTGTCATAAGTGACATTGCAAGTTATGAAATCATATAAAAAAGTATTATTGATTGGATTGGTATCTAATAATGGTGAGACATACAATTTTTCTATGATTATTTGTCCCTTTATCAATTTTTACAACATTATTTTTAGATCAAATTATATGGGTAACTAGTTTAACTTGTAAGGAGTTAGTGTATGTAAATCCTAGTTTGTTGAAGGGTCTAAGTATAATGAATCAATGGAGACATATGAAATAAATATAAAATTGAATTTTTATAAGAATTGACCTAATCTACTATTTCCAAAACTATCAATGCATGAGACAAATAATTACTTAGATGTAAACTAACCAAGATGGATGATCTGGGGGCTAAAATTTGGTGTAGAAGTTGATCTAAGATTCACAAATAGGATCTAAGTGTCATAAACCCTCTTGGATAGTAGTGAATTACCCTAGATAGTAACACACTATGCTAGTGTCCTCCCTATTATTCTAGTGGCCCTTGCAAATAAAACTATGTGACATTTTGAGTATACCTCTGGTTGAGTTTGATCTACCTATGCTAGTGTAGACATGCCCTAATTCACTGTATATGCACTATGTTTCACTATTTTTTTAGTAAACCCTATATTTCCATGTTGTTAGGGTATTTTAAAAGCACAAGTAGAAAAATTATTATGTTAGTTAAGTAGGTTTGACATCCTCAACACCCCATTGCATTGAGAGATGCCTACATACCAATACCTTGATAAGGGATCAAGTCTAATGTAGGTTTCCCAATCTAAGTATTGGTGAAAATACAAGCGAATGCTAGTATGAGTGTCAAATTCAATGATTTGAGTGAGGCTTGATACTAAAAATGTATTTATTATGGTATTATGATGGCTATAGATGATTATATGTAGAAGTAGCATAAAATAATGATCAATGACCTTAATTGTGTACTACTTATTATGAGCTTGTTTGTGGGTATTTGTGTTTGATTTACATCTAGTGGGTAAAGGGATAAAATTCAAGTATCTATATTGATCTAGTGTTTGTGTAGAGTTTAAAATACTTCTAGGTTGACCCTAGGTGTCTTAAGAATTGAAAAAATATCTATTGGGGTTGAAATTAGGCAATGGATACTAGCATTGTCCCTTTTTTAGTAGTGTATTTCACTAATGTCCAATAAACCTTGTTAGTGCCTAGGTGGCATAACCTAGACAACTAAGGTCTTGAATCCCTAGGGGAAGGTTCGAGAATAGTTTTGGGATGTTTAGGGATTTTTAATACCAACATGAAATTTTGATAAGACTTGAAAGAGTCCCTAAGATAGGTATAGGTCTAAGCTATGGGTAGGGTCATTTTAAGTAGCACTCATTACACTCAAGTGACATTTTATATGACTATAATTACAAAAATTTAAGAGAGAATAAATTAATGAATACACCTCACTCAGTACAAAAACTAATGCAAAAATTTGGTGAAATATTATGTGTGTAACTAATGATCAAATAGTGAATAACTTAGATTGAGCTAATGGATTTCTCAATCCCCATGTGTGAGTGGATCAAGAAATCAATATGATTTTGAATCCATCATTTCCCACCCTTATTATATTGTACACTATGAATAACTTATATTAGACTGATGTCTTTTCAAACCCTCCTATGTTGGTGGCTCAATAACTCAAGTAGGCTATGGCTCCATCCTTGCCTACCCATGCATAGTGTATTCATTTGTGACTAAAACTATATGATGTAACTAAGACCATATAATATGGCCTTGAGGTAACTTAGAAACTTTGAAATGTAATTGTTTTATCCAAATATTGCACCCTTTGATGAGGTTGTTCATAACTCTCCACATTTGGCCAACATGGGATTACCTTTAGGCCAAAGGATTGCCTATAGTAGAGATAAACCTCTAGGTTAAAGGGATAGCTCCCTTGATTTATCTCTTAATATCACACACTACACTACACTAGTCACATTGGGGTGAAAAAGGGAAGAAGGACATAGAATTTAACCTATACTAATGGAGGTGATACACCAAATATTATTCCATAAACACACTTGCATCTTCAATAAGAAATGAGACTCCTAAAATTGACTTTAACTAATTTTCCTTCTAGCATAAGTATTTCTCATAGAGGTATATTTATATGCACATATATAGGTGGGTGAAAATAAGGTTTGATACTAGACACTACAAGTCCCTCTCACACTTCAAGATTAACTTAACAAACTCATACACATTATGAAACCTATTAGAAGAGATACCACTCACACAAAACATGCAAGAGTAGAATGGAATCAAGGAGAAGACATTTATCACTTAACATATAATCAATCTACTTGTCACACTTAGGTAAGATATTGTAGAGATCAAATAAAATTTAGAAACTTATTTAAGGGAAATACAAGGTCCCAAACTATCAGGGATTCACCATACTAGGTGTGTACTAGATACAAATTCCAAAATGGCTTGCACATATAGAGAATAAGGGAGGAGAGAGAAGAAGAGAAGTGGAAGGATCACACAACTAATTGTAAATCTATGAAAACTAGTTACAATTTTAGAGAATGAGGTGGAAAATAGACATTGAAGTGGTCTTGGAAAATTTTCCATCTAAAGTATGCACCTTCCCTCAATTTGGAATAGAGACTCTTCATGTATTTCTTGAAACTCCCCTTTATTTATGAGTCCACTTGACTATCTAAAACTACCGTAGAGGTCATTGTCACATATCCTCTGACATAGGAAGATGGAAATGAGATAAGTGCAGGTCTACTATTCTTCTCCAATATATGTTATTCCTCTTGGCACTTGTGTTCATTATCTATAGTCATTCATCACTATCCCTCTAGGTCTATCTTCACACTTGTCACCTAAGTGACTTGTATTTGCTCATAAAGATGTATTATAGAGGTGTTAGTATACCTATTAAAGATCTCTTTGCCTTGCACTATTATAAATAGACCTCAAAATATTCAAATTTATTCTAAAATTCACACACCACTTGGAAATAACATGAATATGAATAACATGTTCTTTAAAAATTCACACACCACTTGGAAACGTCAAATCAATCCAAATAAATGAGAAAACTGAAGGTGTTGAGAATGTGTAGACAACTTAGAGGTGCTAAAAATATTAGTGATTTTTCATGAATCCCAATCCACCCATCTGAAAACTATTTTGATGGAAATGAAGTAAAAAAATATCACTTTCATCCACCAAGTGTATTCATTCTAACTCTACCCCTCCTGTCCATACCAACTACAAACTAGTTGACCTACTAAAGGGAGTAAAGAGAGATGGATTAGTTTTTGTCATTTTTGAACCTGTTGAAGATTATAAAGATTATAAAAGACATGTGGGAATATTAAGGGACTCTCTTGAATCATTTTTACATGTTAGAATTATCCTGCAATCTGTACAACTTCAAAAACTCTATTTTTTGTAGGTGGTCTTCTTATTTTAATGTTGAACCTATAAGTTTTCAGTTACAAAACCACTCCCTAACATTACCTAAAATTATACACATTCACTTAAATTTGGTCATACTTGTATTTAGTGTAAAACAATACAAGTTCATTAAGAAGACCCAAATGGACATAAAATGACATAAGATGAACTTAAGCAAATGTGACCAAGACAAAACATAGAATGAGGCCTCATTTATGACATGATGAACATTTTAGGGACTAAGAGACCCTATGAAAGGTTGAAATTATATAGGGTTGAAGTATTTGAATAGGCGGTCAAATTAGTCAACATTTTGGTAGTTTCCTAGGGGTATCTTGCTTATTATTCTAAGGACTAGTAGCCTTCTCCTATCCATTGGGATACATAGTCACCTATACACAATATTTGACACTAAAATGACTATGAAAATACCATAAAAACACACCAAAAAATAGAGAAAAAAACACATAATAAATAAAAAATACACACACTTGTGTTCTCATGAACACTTAGGGAAAACTCATATAGCTTTAAACAAACTAACTTATGCACAAACTAACCTAGATAGAACTCTTCCTCCTAGATCAAAGGGGAAGCTTTAACCATTATTTTCTCCATCAAGTGAAGGAGTGAATGAGGCATAGTTCATTTATATATTTGGAATTTGTTTCTCCAATTAATTCATGATTGACACTCTCCTTAACATGATCTTCAATGCAACAATAATAGGTGGAAATGTATCACCTATGAAGGTGAATTTTACTTTTGATTCAACCATCTTCTCATGGTATTCTTAAAATGAAACTTGACCTAATGATTCTTCATTAATTCATGTCTCTTTTACCTCCATGGTGTTTTGAATGAGATCAAACTCCTTATTAGCTACAAGATTTCAACAAACTTGACACTTTGGGATCTATCATGTTGTAATTTAAAGGGAAAAGAATTGTAAATAATATATTCAATTTGGACACTATGAGGTATAGGTATTTTAAGGGCCTCACATTCACTATATATCTCATATAATCTTTTCCACAAATCATCTTGCTCCAAAGAGTCATCAACAATCTCTTATTTTATATTTTTGAGTTCAATATTTTTATTATATACATGAACATCAACTAACTTAGTAGATGTGGAGTCCTTCTCAATCACCTCTTCTTTTATGTCTTGACTAAAATCTTTGTGGAAAGTTGAAACATGACTTTTAACATATTTTTATTCACTTAATAAGATTATATTACACTTTTCTTCACCAAAGGGGGTCCCTATAATGAGTTATTCTTCATAGACACTGATGTCATCTTCTTGGTCAGTTACAACTTGAACTTTCTCTTATTCACTAATCTCCCATAGGAAAGGTTCTCCTTCAAGAAGGGATGAGTTTGGAGGGTGATGAACAAGTTCATGGGTTAGAGAGGGAGTAAGATGTGTGATGGATCTATCATGAATGGCCATGGGGATGGAAGGAGTACACTTACATTTGAGAGACTTGAAAATGAGAGACTTTTTAAATAACTCTTGGAGAGATAAAAGGCTCAACTCTACTATAAGTGTTCCATTTTATTCATCAACTATATCATGATTTCCATTATCTTATTGAATTTATTCCACATCTATAACTTTGACTTCCATATTCTCAACTAAAGCTTCCTTTTCATGTTCAAACTATTATTGGATAGACCTATAAGATGGACAAGATATAGGGTATCAGGAAGAGGGTAATGGGGTTTGATCAAAAACAATATTTTATTCATGCAAATCCCACTCTTATTTATCACTCTCTTCACCTTTGTTTCCCCAAGACTCTACTACTTATTTCCAAGATGGAGTTTGAAAGCTAGTACAATGTATGGATGACCGGATTGAGTCTTCTTTAAGATAGTGAATAGTTTCATGAGGATAAGCATGATCAAGCTAATATAGAATATAATATGGTTCTTGAGGATGGATAGGTATATTTTGAGGAAGGATATATTCAATAATATGCCTCTTAAGAGTTTGGATTTCCTTTTTAATAACTTTCATCTTATGAGCTCTTATTTCTTCTTTGAGATACTTAAAATTCCCTTCTTGATATCCTTCTTCATAGGCTTCTTCACAAGCTTCTTCATAGGGTTGTTCATATACATTGTGTTCATATGGATAAGGAATAGGATAATCATAGGGATCCCATGGCTCATAGGACTGATAAAAAACTTGTTATGGTTGTTTAAGGGTATAGCATGGATCATAATAGGGTTGATAAGGAGGTGAATAATAAAATAGGGATTCTAAACATAATCAGCCGTTTCAATTTCATTGGTCACAAAAAACACAATACTTGATCAATATATTTTAAAATAGGTACTAGGATGATTAGAACTAGATGATTGCATTCAGATTCACCATTGGTGTTTGCTTGAATGCTTATAAAAGCTGATAAGAGGAAGAACACATCAAAAATCCTTTCACTCTTTTGGACCTTAGTCCCACTAGGCATGATAAAACTATTATAGCCAAATATTACATCCTTGAATGAGGTTGTTTAGACCTCTCCATATTTGGCCAACATGGGATCACCTCTAGGCTTGTGGGTTACCTATAGTAAAGGCAAACTTCTAGGTTAAATGGATATCTCCCTTGATTTATCTCTTAAGCTCAAACACTACACTAGACTAGTCACTTGCAGGTGAAAAGGGAAGATGAAAAAAAAATGTATCCTATACTAATGGATTATATACACCAAATATTAGTCCATAAAAACACTTTCATCTAGTTAATAAAGGAGACTCCTAAAAATAAATTTAACTCATTATTCTTATAGCATAAGTATTTCTCATAGAGGTAGATTGTTATGCACATATAGAGGTTGGTGAAAATAAGGTATGATACTAAACACTAATAGTCCCTCTCACACTTAACTATATACTTGAACAAACACAGAAAATTTATGAAACCTGCTATAAGAGATATCACTCACACAAAACATGCAAGAGAAGAATGTAAGCAAGGATATGACCTTCATCACTTAACATCCAAGTAAACTACTTGTCACACTTAGGCAAGAGATTGTAGAGATAAAATAAACTTTAAAATAATATTAAAGGGAAAAAAAGGTGCCAAAATAGTAGGGCTTTGCCATACTAGGTGTTTACTAGATACAAACGCCAAAATGGTTTGCATATATAGAGCATATAAGAGGATATACAAGAAGAGAAGTAGAAGGGTCACAAGACCAAGTGTTAAGCTATGGAAACTAGTTATAATTTGAGAGAATGAGGTGGAAAATATATATTTTATTTGTCTTAGACAAGTGTCCATCTAAAGTATGACACCTTCCCTTAATCTGGTGTATAGACTCTTCATGTCTTTCTTAAAACTACCCTTTGGTGATGAGTCCACTTGAATATCTAAAACTTCCATGTGGGTCATTACCACATATCCTCTAACATGATAAGATGTAAATGATATTAATTTAGGTCCTATATACTCCTCTAGCTAATTTTATTCCTCTTGACACTTGTGTTCACTATCTGCAATCATTCATCACTAGCCCTCTACGTCTATCTTCACACTTCGCACCTAAGTGACTTATAGATACTCATAAATATGAATTTAATATGTGTTATGACACATGTTTAATACCTATTTTCCTTCTAATATATCATATAGACCTCAAATGATTCAAATTCATCTCTCTCTCTATCACACTAGGAAGTCACAATGTCTTCTCATTATGCTTATTTATAATTCCTATGATGAATGATCTAGTAGAGGTCTTTTCATGCTTCACTAGGGTGGGATATTAGTATAGGGAGTTACAATAAGTCACTATAGACCTCCCCTAATTAATTTCATCTACTCATTCCCTTTTTCACCTATATAACCACTAAAGTCCTACAAGAAACTTAGATTTTGGTTTATTTGTCCAAGTGACAATACAGTCAAAATGGATGTCATGAGTCTTGGGAGAGTGATAGATAAGTATGAGTCACCTTCTTGTCTAAATTACCCATTTTTTATGTATATATTTTCATTTCTTCTCCATCAATTTTGCATAAAGGTTTTGATATTTTTTGGATCTTAGTAATAGTTCATAAAATCTATACATCCAATCCCTAAACCAATTCCACTAAGAACTAGTTAAATACCCCCTTTAACTATTACTATATTTTTTGGGTACCATCATAGTTTCCATATAGATATGATCATAATAAGATGGTTCTCAATCTTTTGTAATGCATTTTGATTACTTCTAAGATGGCTTTGGGTCAAAATTACCAATTTTATATTATTCTTTACAAACTAATGTATTAAAACAACCATTAACTCTCCTATGAAATTTATTACATGGATTTTAAAGATCATATAGTCATGTGGATGAGGCCTGGTTCTAGGCCTAATAGGTCTTACTATGTTTAATTGTGCATATAGCCACTTGTGGGTGATCTAATGACTGTAATTATTCATCCAAACTTTTTTTACATTAAAAATAGATATAAAAATCATAAAATATTTTATTCAAGGCTCTACCCATTCCTATCTTCACTCTTCACATATTAACCTACATGCTTACCTTGACTATGGAATGTTTACAGGCTAAGATAAAAACATAGAGCACATGATGTATTTGCCTAAAAATTAAAAGTATGGAGGGATTTTTTGGGCCATTTTCACCCTATATATCAATTATATAAGATTTATCAAATGTTTATGTCCCTTATCATTACATATTCCTAATACTAGCTTTTTAGACTTGATTATGTAGGGTTTGATAGAGTTTGAAACACTTTAGAATATTGTTTGTAGGTTAGTGTTCTTATTTCATAAGATAACATGGTAATTTTATATTACCAATATAATATTTACTTCAACATGTTCATACCATAATATACTTTTTCACACTTCTAAACTTACATCTCACATGAGCTTAAAATAGACTGTTACCTCAATTAGTCTATAGGTATCACCTTAGAAGAAGTTATGAGATCCCTATAGGTGATCATTCATATTTTGAAAAATGTACCTCAACCTTATGATTCATCATGAATTTACTATTTTAATCTCATAATAAACCTATATTAATCAACTAAACCTCCAATATCCCACTAGCTAGAACCAGTTTGCAGATTATGTCTCAACTGTAAGTTGTAATTATGATTTCACAAATTTCCTATAAGTTCTCACTTTATGTTTGACTATTATGTTTATCTCTCCTAGTTCCATATTAGAGTTATTATGGCCATTTTACCTTTGAATTTAATTTTTTACTACCATGAGACCATACAACCACTCTCACCATCAACACACCTAGGTTTGTAAGTTGTTCCAAATTCATTTAGGCTTAAATGGTATTATAGTTTATTAAATGTCTACATTGGAAACTTGACTAAGTGAAAATATAACCTACCATCACTTTGTCCTAACTAAGAAACCTCATCTCATATTCAAGTATTGAAACTAGGCCTAGGCTATGAGGAGGGACACATTAGGCTCAAACATACATCATGGTCTTCCATCAACAAATGACACTGTGTAGGTAGGATCCCTTTCTTAGAGAAGTTAAGCTAATTAGTCCCATTAGGAAACTCTTCAATATTGCACCTATATAACTTGATTTAAGGAGTCTTAACTATAGTATATGAATCCTAAATTAATTAAGGATCTCATTCAAGTCATGAAATTGAATATATCATATGTCTTAGGTTTTATATGGTCCTTCATTATCTGTACATGCTTATAAATAACTGTATATTGACTATCATATCAAAGGTTGACTAGTCTTCAATCATTATCATGGAATCATATATTCATTAGCCTTGAGGTTATTTAATTCCAATATTCTATGGATAAAATAACTCCCATGGTTTGGGAGGTTGAACATAGGTACCTTACCTTTTATTTAAAGCCACTTACATAAGGACAACCTCTATAACTATGGAAATATGATCTATAGACCATTGTGATATTCATTTCCAATAAAATGATATGTTATTGACTACCTTACATGAACACAATTGCAAACCAACATTGAAAAAATATGAATATGAATAACATGTTCTTCCAAAACACACACACCACTTGGAAACATTAGATCAATCCAAATAAATGAGAAAATTGAAGGTGTTGGGAATGTGTAGTTAACTTGGAGGTGATAAAAATATTAGTGATTGTTCATGAAGCCCAGTCTACCCATTTAAAAAATATTTCCATGGAAAATAGTTTAAAAAATATTAATTTCATCCACTAAGTGCATTAATTCTAACTCTTCCCCTCTCATTCATACCAGTTGGAAACTGATTGACCTTGTTGACCTACTAAAATGAGTGGAGAGAGAGAGAGAGAGAGAGAGAGAGAGAGAGAGAGAGAGAGAGAGAGAGAGAGAGAGAGAGAGAGAGAGAGAGAGAGAGAGAGAGAGAGAGAGAGAGAGAGAGAGAGAGAGAGAGAGAGAGAGAGATTGGTTTTTGTCATTTTTGAACCTGTTAAAGCTTCTCAATATTTGAAAATACATGTGGGGATATTAAAGTAATCTCGTAAATCCTTACCATATGTTTGAATTGTCTTACAGTCTGTACACCTTTAAAAAATCTCCTTTATGGAGGTAGTCTTATTTTTTAATGTTGAACCTACAATTTTTAAGTTATATAACAACTCCTTAACATTCCCTAACATCATAAATATTCAATTACATTTGGACACACTTTTAGTGTAAAATCATACAAGTTCATTAATATGACCCAAAAGGACATAAAATGACAAAAGATGAACTTATGTGACCAAGATAAAACATATCATGAGACCTCATTTATGACCATGATGTAAATTTAAGGACCTAGGTAACCCTATGGAATTATTGAATACAAAAAGGTAGGCTAGAAACATAAACACTAAAGGTAGTCTTGGGTTAGGGTTTTTAGTGCTATTCAAAGTAATTTAGGCTCACTAAATGATTTAAATTTTAAGGGAATTATTGAATACAAACCCCTATTTTGATAAATTAATATAATAATAAATTAGGGAATAACTATATAAATAATTATAGCCACTAATTTTTATAATAATTGACTTTTCTAATTATTCTATAAATAACAAATTAACTACACGAGATGTATTTAGTAGGAAATTGATTGAGATGGATCAATGATAGGCTATAAAATGGTGTAAAAACTATGCCAAGTGTCCTAAATAGGAACCAAGAGTCAAAACCCATCTTGGAAAATGGCATAATCCTTTGGATAGTAGCACACCATGCTTGTGCCTTTGTACCATGGTAGTGTCCTTTTACAAGTAGTGATGATGATCTTCTGGGTGGACCTTCACCTAGTTATGGGGAGTATTTTCTTTTGTGTATAGATGTTGGTTCATTATTTTTTCCCTATTTTGATTGATTTTGATTCCAAACCCTAGGACTCCATAATTTTTAGGGTATTTGAGGATTACAATTAGAAAAGAGTATCATTAATAAGATAGGCTAGAGGTGACCTCAACACCCCATGTGTTAATAATTACCTACATACCAATACCTCAAAATGGGGTCAAGTCCAATGTATCTCTCCTAATTATAATTTTTGGTACAAGTCAATGCTAGTATGAGTTCCAATTTGAGTTCTTTGAGTGTGACTTAAGAATGGAAATTTGAGTTATCTGAGATCTAGGCTATTGTAGATGGGTGTATGTAGAAGTAGGGTAGAATAGGGATTAATGACCTTGATTTGCATAAATATTTTTGAGTTTATTTATGAGTATTTACATATTATTTCTATCTAGTGGATAAGTGATTGAAAGTAGTCTATATATAATTTTCTATTGCTTTTCAAGATGTGAGATAGGTCTAGGATGACCCTAGGAATGCTTTGAGGAAAAAATAACTTTTATAGGATCAAGGTGTAAAAGGATAGAACACAATCCCTATGTCAATAACACAATGCACTAGTTTCCAAAGGGCCACATTAATGTCTAGGAAGCAAGAGTCAGTGAATAAGTGGTCTAGGTGCCTAGGGGGTGGTTTAGTGATTATTTTGTATGTTTGAGAATGTATTAAAACCATTAGACCTACACAAAATCTAGAAAAGGATCAAAAGAGGACCTAAGATAGGTCTAGGGTTAAGCTAGGATAAGGTGGTCTCAAGTGACACTCATTTCACTCAAATAAAAATCTAGATGACTACACTTATGTCCTAGTCCACAATTGGTGTTTGATCAAAATAATATATCATCTTTGGGAGATTCCCACAATTATTCTTTATACATTTAGGTTATAACTACTCATCACAAGATCAAGAGAGTATTTCTATATAATGGATCAGGACTTAACATTATTCCACTAAATCTAGTTATATGGTTAGGATATAATTTAATGGATTTAAGTAATGATACTATTACTATTAAGGGATATGACAAAATTGAATTTGAATAAACATAAACCATTTCCTTTCCCATTTAGGTTGGGTCCATTATCCACAGCACACTTTATCATGTAATTGATTGGGTCCACTCCTTCATTGGAATCCACAACACAACAAGCCCCATCTATCATATAATTTTGAAACCAATCCCAAAGATCATTATGTGTTTTAATAAATGGTTCTAGACAATCCGCACTTGGTATCTCATTGGCCATTACTTGAATTCAATGAGTTTGATTTTTCTTACATGGGTCTATCAAAAATTTCACATTCTATGTCTAGTGATAAATTTCCTTATTTTCCTCCTATTATAGATGATGGCTCCACACTTATGGTAGAAGACATGATATATATCAGCATTGAAAGATATGATGATCTAAATACAATAAAGCTTTGTATGTCCTTCATTGTAGAGAAATGTCAATTGCTGATTTTCCTTCTCATGAAGTTCATTGACATATTCGATTGGGATTATTCAAATATGATAGGTCTAGATCCATTAATAATTTTTCATCACTTGGTCACAAATCTAGATTTAAAGTCAATTAAAAATAAACTATGTAAGATGCATCCATGTAATGCTCTCCTAGTCAAAATGGTACTAGAAAACTGACTGGTAATAGGTTTCATCAAACCCATTTCATATACAGATTGTATTTTGAACATTGTTCCTTTTATCAAGAAGCTAGTCGACATCTGCATTTGTATGGATTTTAGATATCTAAATAAAGCTTATAAAAAATATGACTTTCCACTACTTAATATATATATGATCTTAGATTCAACAATAGGTTATAAAATTTCATCTTTTATGGATGGATTTCCAAGATATAGTCAAATTAAAATTGCTCTAGAGGATCAAGTCAAAAATACATTATTGACCCATCCGGGCATATTCTATAATAAATTCATGGCATTTTCCTTAAAAATTTATGGGATACTTAACAATTATAAATTACCATAATATTTTATGATCTCATGTATAATATTGTGGAAGACTATGTAGATGAAATCTTAGACAAATCTAAAACTCATGTAGAGCATTCAATAGTTCTATTAAGAATCTTTGAATGAATTCAAAAATATAAGGTGCATCTCAACCCTAGAAAATGTGTTTTTGGGGTTAAGTATTAAAAATATTTAGGATTCATTATATCTCATAAAGGTATTGATGTTAACCCTACCAAATCTCAAGTAATCAATGAAATGCCACCTCCTTCTAATCTGAAGCAACTACACAGTGTACAAAGAAATATATAAGTTATTAGATACTTGAAATATCAAATTTTTAATAATTATCATCCATTCACTCATATATTAAATAAATTAATTACATTTCAATGGAATATGAAATGCTGAGAAGATTTTTATCAACTAAAGAAGTATCTAGCTAATCCTCATGTACTTATTCCACCTATTCCTAGAAATCCTTTTTGTCTGTACCTATCAACAATTAATAGTGCCTTAGGGGCACTCCTTAATCAAGATGATGACCAAGGAAATTAATGATCAAGTTGTTATCTAAGAATAACATTGGTTTCTTATGATTGTAATTATAGTACAATTGAGGAAACATTCTTGCATTAGTATGTGCTTCCCAGAAGCTTAGACATTACATGTTGAATAACAAGACACTATTAATTTATAAAATGGATCCCTTAAAGTATTTATTTGCTAAATCAACTCTCATAAGTCTAATAAAAAAATGTGTCTTGTTTCTAAGTGAGATTGATATTGAGTACACACATTATAAAGTAATCAAAGGATAAGTTCTTGTTAATTAACTAGTTGAGGCACCTATACATGATTCTATTCATATCATAGTATAATTTATTGATTAGTTTGTTATCACTCTACCTAAAAACAAATAGTGAAATCTCTATTTCAATGTTTTTTTCACATCAAATGGTTTAGGAGAAGGATTATTGTTCATCATGCTATAAATCATTATTATCCTAATAGCTTTTCACATTGGCTTTTCATGCACAAATAATATCACTAAATATGAAGCTTTGTTTGTTAGACTATGTATTTTTGTTTAATGAGATATTAAATATTTAAAAGTGTATGGTAATTATCAATTTATTATCAATTAGGTCATTCATCAATATCAAACAAAGGATGAAAAGATGGTGCCTTAGAAAATTGGTAAATGCTATCAATGTCAAGTTTGAAACCATTTAGTTAGCGTAGATTTGGAGAGCCAATAATAAATAAGCTGATGTTATGGATACTATTAGATCAATAATTACACTTTATTATTCTATTTTAGAGTACAAATGTCTCATGAAGCATATTATTATTCCATATTACAACTATTCACATTTAGACATGATATGTGTCATTGCTGGTCCCAATTCCCCTTAGTACCATGACATCTTCTATCTCCACAATCATGTCCTTCAACCTAACCTATCCTATAAACAAATTTATTTATTTATCCAAAATGCTTCCCAATACACTATAATTGATAGATTTATATATCATATAAGATATGATGGAACTTTACTTCATTTTTGAAATATAGGATAATTCATCTTAGCACTTCGGGAAGTTCATGAAAGGATTTGTAAGGTCCACATGAACAATATGATCCTAGCTAAGAAGTTCCTCCTCACTATTTATTATTTTCCTACCATTAAATTATATGCATGTGTATATGTTAATAAATGTTTACCATGTCAAAAGTGGTGATTTAATTCATCCTAAAACACAAGCTTTAGAACCAATCACAACTAATTAGCCATTTTCAACATGGGGGCTTGATCTCATTAGCAAGATTAATCCTACTTTTGATAGTTATAAACATATCCTTATTGTTATCAATTATTTTACCAAATGGGTAGAGTCAATCCCTATCATCTATATAGATAGTAAGTAGATTTCAAATCTCATTCTAAATCATTTCATTTACCATTATGGCATCCCTTTGACTATCATCTCAGACAATGGTACATCCTTTAAAAATATGGATATCACCACCCTCTATTCTAATTTTCACATCAAACATAAGTTTTCCACCCCTATTACCCTCAAGGTAATGGCTAGGTAGAAGCATCCGAAAATACGTTGATTCAAATGCTTAAAAAGACTATCAATACCTTTGGCTATGATTGGCACGAGAAAATATTCCCATCCTTATGGGTATATTGTACCAATGTTTTCACTCATACTAGTGCAACTCTATATTCTATGGTATATTGATCTGAATTCATCTTTCTTATTGAGATAAAACTACCCTCACTATGTATTTCATTACAAGGTGTCCTTGATGAATAAGATTCATGAGTGGTTAGACTAGAAGAATTGGAGATTCTAGATGAGAAAAGGCTAGCCATCCTCAGTCACTTAAAGTCTTATCAAAATCATCTATGCTAAGGTTATAACAAGAGAATCATTTCTTTATAGTTTGATCTTAGTGACATTGTGCTTAAGGAGAATTATAAAAAACTAATGCTAAATGGGAAAAGAAAGGTAAGTTTGAATGAAAATTGGTTAGGCCCCTTTTTATTATAGCTAAATATGGGTCTGATGCATATAGATTAGATACTAGATAAGGTAATGAATTATACAAGCAAATGAATATAATTCATCTTAGGTGCTTCTATTCTAGTCTATAAATGTTCCTACTTGGAGGCATCTCTATTTTGTTATATATTTCCCTATTCCTTTCATCCATAGCTTAGGGATATGCTTTCATTGTTCCTCCCCTCCCTATCCTATTACCATCCTAGTCTGATTATGATTTTATAGGTACCATAGGTGAATCAAATTAACATTCAAAAAAATCAAACTAGTAATGAAGAATGGATTTTTTATGTTAGAATCTCTTTGCATAAAAAATGTTACACTATGAAATGTCATTGATTATTTGAATTGTATGAATTTTATTATTCCCTTGAGTTCCTAACAATTCTTGAGTACATTCCTTCATTCCATTCATTCTCATTATACCCTAATTCATTGTTACAAAAGAAGAAGTTGTATCCCATTCCATATTAGTGTTTAATTGTCCTCCCTAATTTGTTGATGTCCAAAAAACCATCTTCATGTTCCCTATTCACTCTCAATTTAACGTACCCATGAACTTCCTTTACTTTTATATTTATTTCTAGATTTTTGTGTTACCATTCATGTACATTCTCTGGTCAAAATACTCTTGTTCATATCCTATTTAAAAAATCCATAAAAAGTTAAAATACCCCAAAAACCTAAAAAATACAAATATTCTCGTGTCAAACATCCTAAAAATTTGCATGACTTGGTATCCTATAATTTTTTAATTTGTATGCATCTCTAATGTCCCATAATTTATTAGTTATTATCTTGTTACTCAACTTGTGTTTTAGTTGCTTGTATTTACATGACACATCCTGACATACTCATTTGGTGATTTTCATTTCCTTATGAGCACGACATTTTAAAAATTGGGACCAACATTCCATGTTATTTCCATTTTTCAAGTTAGTTAGATGCTCTTATCATTTTTCAAGCTGACTCCATGATATTACTATTTTATGAGTTAATTCTCATTCTCATCATTTTGTGAGATTAACCATTATATCTAAATTGTTCATTCATATTGTGTCCCTAATCATACTTATCATTTTGTATGTTGAATTGTTTGTAAAACTATTAATGGTTTGAGGTCTAATTGAACTATGTAGGCAACAATCAATTTTATGAGGTCATCTCAACCATCCCTTGTCCTATGATCTTAACATTTTATGAGCATATGTCTTTTCATTTTGGTAATATTTTTCCTTATACACTCTCACCATTTTGTGAGTCCCTATTCCTATTTTTCCTCTATAAACTATCTTAACTTGTCATCAATTTTATTTAATCCTAAAATATTTGGGAGAACTACAATTGGCCTGAAGTCCATGTTGGATCCAATATCCATGGGGTTATGTAGGTAATGTCCACTTGATTGGGTCATTTGGATTAAATTCATCCACCCCTTCCCTTTTATTCTATTCACCCTGAGTCATGATTTTTTTCTTGTACCCTTGGTCTCAAAGAGTAATACCTTATTGTCACACATGCTGATTTTTTTGAATAGAATGTTTACTTTCTTTCACTTGTGTGTTTCTAAATGGAATGATTAAATATTTTATTTGGTTCCTTATCTTTTTAAATTCTTTTTAACATATGACTCTTGGTTATTTAATCAATATTTTTGGATGTGATGGAATGTATTTGAGCTTGATCTTAATACATTATGTTTTGGTGTGTTTTGTTCCTCGGTTGCCTTAATTTAGTACATTATGTTTTCCACATAATAATCAATTATTCATATGATGATTTTGAGTTGTGAAAACTTGTATATACAATATTTTTATTTAAGTGTATTAGGTTCTATAATTAAATATTTATTATCCATATCTTGTTTTAGGTTGTATACATTTGCATTTTGAATTCAAATTGTAATGCATTTTGAAAAATGAATGTTATCACAATCATTCAAGGATTATGATGCATACTATCATGTTTTAGATTAAGGTAAAATCAGGTTTTGAAGGGGCCCCAAAACCCTTTACAACAAAAAGAAAGATAAACCATAAAGCACGACCAGGTTTTAAAAAGAACCTGTAACCAGTAAAATAACTAAACCAGATTTTACAGGGATCTGTTACCAGCAAATATGACCAGACAAAACTACTATCAAAATACTAAACAAAAAGTTAACAGACTTGATCAGCAATCTAAAAAACCTCCCATACCAATAACCAGCAAACCAGTAAAGCAACCAGTTTATTGACCCAAAACAACCAGTCAGCAAAAGGGAACATTAGATTTTCCTTTTGAATTGAGGTTTTTTTTTTCATGACCAAAGATTCATATCTAGAGGGGGGACCAAAGGCTTAGGCTTTTTCCTCTTAACTACTATCCATCCATCCTCTAACTTTACTACCTCAACAACCCATGACACAGAAGACAATGATCCATGGAACCCGGGGGACACAGATGCCACAGTAATTTCCTTATGAGAACCAGACAAAGTCTGGCTCCTAAGAGGGTCCTCCAAACTAGGGGAAGAGACCAATGCCACCTCAACCACTGGCTCAGATAGATCACTAACCTTAGCCTCCATAGGAGCATCAATAGAATCATTCATCAAAGAATCCTCAACCAATGGCTCGGAGTGGAAACTATCATCATTCTCAGGAATATCTGGAGCTTCCATGAGTTGTTTAACTATGTAGTGTTCAAAGGAAGTGTCAGACCACCAAGAAGGTGGTCATCTGGATTTAGATTTCCTAGCAGCACAATGAGTAGCAATATGACCCATTAGGTGGAACTTCCTGCACCGAAAAGGGATACCCTCAAAATCCAACATTTGTGTCCATGTACCCCTTGGGGAATCCAGGCAAATCACCTCAGGAAGGCCCTTAGAAACATCCATATCTACCAAAAAGTGTGCATAGGTAGAATGGTGAAAATCCAAAGTATCTGCATCCATAAATAAAAAATCCCCAATAACATTTCTAATGTTTTCAAAAACTAAATTATGCCAAAGATGTAATGGAAGATTAGGGAGCCGGACCCAGATAGGGAACTTGTTAAAGGATTTTGAGAGAGGATTAAAATCCATGTGCCATGGTTTGGCCATGAGAGGATATCTGCCCTGCCAAAAAAATTTATTGTTGCATAAAATTATCTTCCTATCCTTGGAGCTGTGGAACAATGCTATTAAAAAACCTTTAACGCATGGGAGATTTGGACATTGTTTTCAATAAGTGGCATCTAGTTCTTAGAGATCCAGCCATGTAGATCTATGAGAGAGGGCCAAAAGCCATAGAAATGAAAAATGGTTGCAAAAGAGGAAAGATCTTCTACCCATTCAAAGATGTCTTCAACTACTTTAGGATCTAGAGTTACCTTTATAGGTTTTAAAGCACTTACAAGTGAAACATGAGAAGGCCCAGATGATGCATGAGGAAGAGCATCATGTAATCTGGCTTCGAAAGTAGCCACATCAACAAAAGTTCATCCCCTGGAGCCTAGGCCTGAACCATGAACAGGAGAACCTTTAGCAAAATGCGTAGCTGGGATAGAGCCCCCATTCATTGAAGAAATCAGTAATAGGGGCGATTTGAACCCTTCTCCCACACACAGAGGAAGTGACCCTCCCATAGCGTTAACCGTATCCACGCCATGCCTCTGATTCCATGAGCTACCAGCTTCAAATTTTGAAGTCATGCGCGTGAGATCTTGAGCCTGAGCCATTCCCCAAAGTTATCTAAAAAAAATGATGCATACTATCATGTTAAACATAAAAAACCAAGTTTTAAAATGGTTACCATGTCAATTCCATAAATTACATACATCTCTATCTATATGATCAAATAATCTAATCTAACAAACATTAAGATCATAAAAAGTGACATAAGAAAATGAAATGAAGCATCACATGAGATAACATGAAATATTATACATCTCATATATATCAAAGTGATCAATTTACATAAACATCAAAACATGGGGCTTATAAATCATAAGAGAGTAAAAAGTATAGCTCATATTATCTGAGTACACCATCTACATCAGTATATCTTAGATCAAAAGTGCAAAGTAATGTCTCAAGTATAGTCAATTTTGAATATGATTGTCTCTAGTAGATCAATCTCTTTAATATCCCTACTAAGAACTCTCTCCTCTCCTTTTCAATGGTGGTGGTGGTTATTCTAGAGGAACCTAGATGACTAAGGTGTTTTTTGTGATACTATCTATCTAGGGTAAAATACCTTTATGATCAAGATGATATGGAAGATAAACATTATTGTTCCCTATACTTTGAGAATGTATATCTCCTAGATACCTTTGGTATTTTTGTCTCATATAAAGTCTTATAATATTCAACCTAATCCTTATATTAAATTCTTATATCATAGATTGATATCACACCTCTCTTCATGAATACACTCTAGTCTCATCCCACTCAATATATAATCTAATCATCACTACTTGTAACCATTCACTCTTCACCCATGCTAAGTCCCACTCTACTAGGATTATATCTCTCTATGCCATAACTTGTGCATGCCTCTTTACCACTGCATCCCTCTATAACCTAAAAAAATCTCTTTCATCTCATAAAGTCCATCTCTATAATAAATTATATATATATTTGGTGCATCTTGTCTATATATGCACATAAAATAGACATTAATATCTAATATATAGTAATCTATGCATGTGATAAAGATAACTATTGAGATTGGTGGTCCAAATATACCTATAATATTATGAGCTCAATATCTATGGCAATAATCTCCTATCTTAATTTGTCAACGGTTGCCTATGCCTCCATAGATATGGATGGTCTAAATGGACCCACCTACCCTTCATCCACTATCACCTGTACATCCTAAAAAACTCCTATTATTTTTACCTCCATCATCTCCTCATCAATCCCAGTATCCACCTCCCCCTATACATAATCTCTACATCATTTCCCTCCTCTAACTCCTCATCCCCCTCCTCCTCTCCCTCTACATTTACTCTCCTATCCACCACCTTAGTTCAAGGAACTCTTAGATGCTATGTATCATCACCATCTAGTGGAATGGTTAGTCTCAAAGGCCACTGCTAGGCCTACCATGATGCAAAAGTCTTTATCACTCTAGAATTTATTAGCCCATCTACAAATATTTAATATACCTTGGGTAGTAATCTAAATATAACTCCTACCTTAGTTTGATCTGGGTCTAGTCTCTACTGATGTCTCTCTATTTTTAGCATGTGCAAACTAATGTGGACTTGATGGTATATCTTGACACAATCTAAACTACCACTATATACTATCTGACCTATAATGCTCAATTATATACTTCTAACCCACAATGTAATAAATAATAGTCATCTACAACATATAATGTGCATCCTCTGGCCATTGAAATTAGATATCTCAATAAGGCCTCCATGTAACATTTTCATTCATCACCTCATCAACCACTCATCTATAATACCATCTACATAGATAATATCATCAATCACTCATCTATAATACTAAGTCTCTCCTTGATGGATCTTATGCCCTAGACCAACTTGGCGCCATCCATATGTTATGGGATCATTTGGACCCATCTATTATAGTTTATCGATAAGATGCTCAATAGAAACATGATCCCACATCCATATCTGAGGAAGTGTCGATAGGAAAATAATACACCCACCTAAATGAATCACATAGTGAATATTATGATATAAATATGATAAAATAATTATTCCCTAGGAAAATATATTTTTTTTATTATTATATCCCTAACCACACCTCACAAACCCATATGAAAAAATTGACCACTCTTGCTAGGTATAAAAATACCACTAATAATAGCCATGAGGATAAGAAAAACTTGGTCATATATAATAGGTAAAATTAGATCCTCATATATCACCTCATATATAAGTAGGTCCATCACCAAATCTATCTCATCTATTTCCATGTATCCCCCTCACACCATTTCAATGTCTAGCTATCCAATCAAACCCTCTAGATCTTCATTTATGTCCCTCAAGTCTAACCAATATAAGGGATTACCACTGATCATAAATTTTAGTATGTGATGTATGTATTCTAAAGTGACTATGATCTCTCCTATGGGTATTTAAAAGGTCAATGTGTCTGACCTCCATCACTTTGCTAAGGCACTTAATATCCCCTGATATGCTTTAATGGTCAGTATCCTAGCCATGTGTAGAATTAAACGTTTCAAATAATACCATCATATCACCTATTCACATGTCATGTTTTCATATAATGTGGGAATATCACTTGATAGCTATAAATACATCTATTCACTTCTACAATCTAATCAAATTCAATTTGATTAGTTATCTATTTCTACATTCTATATCATATTTCTACATGCCAATCACATCTATTTTTCTAACATAATCATGTCATATAGTCCTATTTCATTTTAAATGATCCATTTCTCTATTTATATGTTAAAATTATATTCAATTTATTAATTAATACATTATCACTATTTGGAGGTGAATTCACCATTTAAAAGTCTAATTTCATCATTTATAAGATGAATTCATCATTAAATAGACTGAGTGTTACGTCCCAATTTTCCTCTAGACTTACTAATATATTTATCATGTATTTTATGGTTAGTTATTGGTTTAATTTATGTGTTAAGTAATTTTAATTAGTTGTATGCTAATTATAGACAATGTTTGTTGATTATAATCATGATAGTTAAGTGATAGTTAGTTGTTTGTATTATTTTATGATACATTTTAATCATGATTATACAGTATATTATATTACAATAGTTTATTATGAGTTATACATGATTTGATCTAATTACTATTCACTTATACTAAGGTGGATGAACATTGGTTTCTACCCTCCTGACTATGATTGAGGGATGGTATCATCGAAGAGGATGGTGCAGATAAAGACAAGTGTGGAAGGAGAGAATGAGATAAAAACTTTGCACACACCATATAAAGTATAAATATGTTTGTTAATTGTTAGTTGGTTAATAAGGCTTGTAGCATGCATTTATTTATTAATGTATTTTCTACATATTAGATGTGTTTGATTATCATGTTTTCATATTGATTTAACCCTAGTAGTGTGTATGCATTTATGAGATCATACAATGGCTGAAATTATTATATGTTTATATTAATCCATTATCTATGAATTTGTACCATTTATTTTGAATTAGTGTGACATATGTTTTTTTAGGTAAATTATTTCTTATCTTACTTCATGCATTTATATTTATCATAACTTGTGCTATAAAATCCTTGAATGACCTTGTTTTGATGTGAAATCTCACTCTATTATTTTGATAATGTTTATAATTATTTATGGTAATATTTATTTCAAACATTAAAATAGCATATTGTGTAGGGTAATTGATATATTCTCTATAAATAGAATTACTTTAGTAAAGGGTTTGCAAATAAACCTTGGTACATGTTTAATTTAAAGTAAATTTATGATTATAATATAGGGACTTGATTATTTTATGTTTGATGATTATACTTAGACTAATTTTAGATTATAAATATTAAATCAAGTTATATTGTTTAAGGTATAGCCAAAGGCATGGGTTAAAGTTTGATTGAGGTATGATTATAATTTAAAGTTAATATACTTTTGAACCATATCACTTTGAATGGTAATAATTGACATTTCTTAAGTCAAGGACCATCATTCAATTTTATAATGTTTAAATGATTATACACTTTGGAATATTTGAGAGAATTTAGTGTTGTGTCTTTGAGTTTCTATACTCTTTGAGTCATAATATGAAGTTTGGTAGACAATTTAGTTTGCATGGTTTTTTGATGATGAACTTTTTGACTAGCTGACACATTGTTAAGAAATTGGAGGAGATGATTATGCCAGAATTTTGGCATGCATGTTGGAAAATATTAGAGATAATGAGAGTTTTGGGTTATGGAGTAGAGGAAGGTGAAAACATATAGAGAAATGAGAGCATAGGATGAGGATAAATACAAGAAAAATAAGTTTCTTAGATTTCATTTTTACATGGAACTACATTTGAGGTAGGGTCTATTGTGACAAGTTTTTAGTTTTTCATTTTGGATACATTCTTTCAATGTAAGTTATCTTTCATTGGTCAAATACCCACATATTTTTTTGAATTATATTGATAATTTTAAAATTAAAATATTAATAGGGTGTACATGGTCAACCCTAAGGATGGGTATAATCCATTCAAAAGGCTTAGCATGTATAAAACCCTCATATTTGGAAATGGTTGTACATGCATTCTTTTATATTAAAAATGTTGAGTATAAAATTCTGCATATGATTTAGGCCATGTATGATTTTTTATTATGGTAATATTATTGAATGAAATCCTAAAAAAGAACTAGGGTTCTAAAGAATGCTATGGATTATTGTGTGAATAGTTTATACATCTAGAAATATAGTAGGGTTCAATCCTAGAATTGTTTTAGTGGTTTTTATAGTGACTTTATTTATGGAATAACTATAATTTCATCAACTTTGAATCGTTTTTTTATTTTTTTGGTTCTAACCCTTCAATAGGGTCATCCTTATGAATTTGTACATAATATTAAAATGTTGTGTTTATTTCAGTAATTGTGTATTCATTTGTAGTATTAAGGTTGATATTATATACATACATACATACATACATACATACATACATATATATATATATATATATACATATATACATATATATATATATATACATATATATACATATATATATATGTGTGTGTGTGTGTGTATACATATACATATATATATATATGTATATATATATACACACACACAGATATATATATATATATATATAAATATATATATATATATATATATATTTGAGTCATTCGTACATGACCCTAGGGATGGGTTTAACCCATCCACAAGGTCAAATATGAATGAACCCTTATTTCAATAACAAGTGGATGGAAATATTATGTATTTATATATTAAAATGGTCATGTTTATATTTTTATATTGATACAAGGTTTTGATTTTAATTGATTCATAGATACATGGTAATTTATATAAGATAGATGAATATACAAATTTAATGATATATATGTGTCTAGACTATTTAATTTTGAATGAGTGTTTTTGGTTTAGACGATTCAAAGATAAATATAGTATATTCTAGTAGGAGTCAATGAGCTGAGTATTGTTTCTAATATTCATATAAGCTTTGAACATATAAATTGTTCCATTATA
Source organism: Torreya grandis (assembly GCA_037957365.1). Classification (NCBI taxonomy): domain Eukaryota; kingdom Viridiplantae; phylum Streptophyta; class Pinopsida; order Cupressales; family Taxaceae; genus Torreya; species Torreya grandis. Next base: position 790,610 of record JARHVA010005531.1, on the reverse strand, counting down.
TGGTTGTTAGGAGAATCAAACCAGACCTGGGTTCTATTATATTTTATTATCTATGTCTTTAGATTATTAACATATGGATATTATGAAAATTTTCAACTGTGCATTTAGTTAAAAAAATTATACATTTAAAAGGGTTAATTGGTTTCATTTGCTTGATTATACAAACTCTTGAATATGAAATGTTTTAAATAAATAAAAGATCAACTATTAATAGTCAACCAATAACTATAGATCATGATTATATGTAAATTATATTTTGTGTTGTAAAATATAATCAAACCAATTATTCTTATATGATCTTAGTTTGAATAAAAATAATATTGTTGTCTACATATTATATGTATATACGTATGTATAAATACATACATACATATAAGTATATATAAATATATATACTTGATTGTGTGTGTGTGTGTGTGTGTGTGTGTGTAAATACATATATAAACATATGCATGAAGTCAAATTCTATATGTAAATGAAGTGTTTATTCATTATTAAAAAAATTATGCAGTATGATAAGTATATGTTATCATGTTTCATTTTGATCTTTCATGGAATTAATTATGATTTATATTTCTCTTGAGTTAATCTTGAAACTATTTTAGAATCAAAACACTATATGATGTATTGGTAATTAATTTATAATTACTTAAAAGTAGTTTTGTTGGAATTTTATATGCAGATTTTGATGGTTTATATGATTGTCATAGGGACAAGGGTATATTTATGTTTGAGACTATTATCTAATATAAATTTGAACCTAAGTGAAAATGATTTATAAGTAAATGATCATTAAATTTTGGTTGTGAATTAAATATTTTATACTATTGTTATTATGTTAAAATGGATTTAGATATTTGATTAATGAGGATTAATTAAATAGCTATTAGTTGATCATAGTATTTAGATGTTCATAATGGAGTACCAAAAAGGTTATGATGTTTTGTATAAGTACATACTATAACATTCATTTTGTAAATATTCATATGTTAAAAATATATGGATTTAAGAATTATTATGTTTATATGGTATTATTGACATTAAATAGGTAGTTGTAATGTAATTCATGTACTTAATTAGTGCCATTAATAATCATAATGTTGTTATTTAATTGAGTTGTGTGTGTGAATTTAACTGATCATGAGATCTAGAAAACCTATATTAAAAATTTGGTCAAAGTAATGTTTATGGTTTGAACATTATCATTTCACTTATTTGATTTAGTTTACATGTATTACCTGATATCATGTTAGAATGTATTTCTTTATGATATGCTACATGTTATAGTTATCTTACAACACACAAGTTTCTAGTTGACTTTCTTAATTTTTGCACTATCACTATCTACCCATCCATGAAGGGAAGGCATTAATATTTTAGGATATGATGTGGAGGATCAATGGTCTATGGTTGGTGTGTAAAATCACTAATATCATACTCTACCTCCCCTTCTAGTAGTTAGCCAATAGAGGCTTTACTCAATATTATTTATAGATATTAATGAGTTCTTTGAGACTTGTATGTTCTTTGAAACATTATATAATTGTAATATGTTATTCAAATATGTATATTTAATACTTGTAAAATTTGATGTAATTTGTATCATAACATATTTTGGATATAATTTATTTTTACTTATTGTATTACTCAATCAATAATGGTTAAATTATTAACTTGGATTATTATTGTAGATTATATTGTTGAATTTATTAAAGTAAATCAACATATGTTATATTGATCACTAGCTAAATGATCACACACTTAACCTTCTGTTTAATAACATAAATTATATTAAATGATGCATTTAGTTAGGGATCATTAATGTTGATTTAATTATAAATCTAAGTTAAAAAATTAGCCTAACTCTAGTTAACTTTGAGGGTTTTCTTCATTGTGGTATTAGATCTAAGGCTCAAACTTTTAGACTTAATGAGTCCACTAAATATTATTATTCTTATATATTCATAAAGAATAATGTCATGTCAAAGGCCATGTGGTGAGGTCACATTGAATCCTAACAATGCAAACCCTCTAGTTTACTTGAATCAGCTTGCCACTAAACAATATGCAGATCTTGATCAAGTTCTCATAGCCATGAATGAAACTAGGGATTATATATCTTCCCTAGAATAGGAATTTCATGGCCATGTTGAGGAAAAAAATTAGAATGAACCTGAAGAGCATCATGTTGAGAAATAAGCTCCTCAAGAACCTAGAGAAGATAAAATGCCTTAAGATGTGAGAGCACATGTTGTTATTTAGCTTACATGAGATATGAAGAAAGTAAATCTACCTAATTATGATGGAAACATTCTAGGAGATGAAGCTAAAGTATGTATAATTGATATGGAAAAGTATTTTGAGATTTAAAATTAATATAAGGTAAAATTAGTTTGGGGATCTTACCAATTGTATAATGAATAAGCTATGTGGTGTGGCAAACAAGAAATTATAATATGAACCTTGACTATACCACCTCCATGTGGGAATAATTTGTGACCTTGTTTAGATCACAATGGTTGCCCCAACTTTGTTTTGATCAGAAGATAGCATATTTTTAGAATCTAAAGTAAGGAGACCTTGTAATGAGTGTGTATCAAGAGTCATTCAATAAAATCCCAAATCAAATTTTTTAGTATTAGGTAGATGAAATGCTTTTCATCAATAAATTCATCATGGGATTAAAACCTCAAACTAGGTCTGAAGTAGATATGCATGGGCCATCTATTATGGGTCAAGTATTCGAGGAGGATGTTAAGTAGGATTAAAACCTAAATTCACTTACTCAGGTTATATATAAATTTAAAAAAAAAAATTTAGGTCCCAAAATGACTTTCAAAAAGAAGAATTGAAAGAGGAGTGGAAACTTTTAAAACTAGTTTAAGAATCAAAATTCCAAGTTTAGTACCTGATTTAGGGAATAGGAAATTGGGAAATGGTTTAAAAGGAGGTTTCAAAGGAAATAATAAATATAATATGAAAGGACCACTTGGTGGATGATTAATCTATGGAGGTGATCATCATGCTATAAAATTCACTCAAGAAAAATTAGATGGTAAAAATAAGAGTTCTGCTTCGTAACAGGGATCTTTCTAGTAGAGAATTGATGTAGCTATTGATAACCCATAAGTAAAGTTTAAGGGTTATCCTATTGAGTTATTATGTAATTTATTTGGTCAACTAATTTTAATTTTTATTGACACTAGAGCTACTAAATTTTTTATTACTCTTAGTATGCTTAGCAAGTTATCTAGAAAAGCTAGAGTTATGGTAAATGCATGGTTGGTTCAATAAGGGAACAAATCTAAGGTCAAGGTTGATAAATGTTTGGTTGAATATGAGGTAATATTACATAAGTTAAATATGGTTGTGGATATATTTTTAGATCCATTGGGGTCATATGATGTGATCGTAGGAATAATCTAGTTAGCTTAACATAAAGCGAGGTAGATTATCTACTTAAAAGGGTTGAATGTCTAGATGATTTGGGTAATCAAACCTAAATTTAGGGAATAAAGATAGAGCATAAGCTTAGATATATTTCATCAATTTAGTTAAATAAATATTTTATAAAAGGGTATCTATCAAATTAAAGGAGTCTTCTATCAAAGATTATCCTTTTCTTTAGGGTTTTTGAGATGTTTTCCTTAAAAATTATTGGGTTTAACCCCTAATATAGAATTTGATTTCTTAATTGAAATAATTCCAAGGTTTGAAATATATTCCAAATCCTCCTACAGAATGATGATAACTAAGTTAGTGGAGTTGAAGTCTCAACTTTGAGATATATTATCTAATCAGTTTATTAGACCAAGTGTATCACCATAGGATGAACCAATTGTGTTTATTAATAAGAAGGAAGGAAACCTTCACATATGTATTTATTATAATAAGTTGAATAGGAAATGACCAAAAATAAGTATCCTTTACCTCACATTGATGATATTTTTGATCAAATACATGGAGCATCAATTTTATTAAAGATTGATCTTTGAGAAAGATATCATCAGTTAAGGATTCATGAGGACATTCCAAAACTAGCCTTCAAAACTTGATATATAAATTTTGAAATCATGGTTCTTCTTTTTGAGCTAAATAATACACCAACAACATTTTTTTAATCTCATCAAAATTATGTTTAAGGATTATCTATATCATTTTATGTTGGTTTTTTTAGATGATATCCTCACTTATTCTCAATCTAAGCAGGAACATCTAGAACATTTTAAGTTAGTTATATAATGGTTGTGTAAATGAAAACTTTTTAGGAAGCTATTAAATTGTGCCTTCTTTCAAAAAATGGTACAGTACCTTGGGCACATTATATAGGGATAAAGAATATATGTGGATCCTTTGAAGATTAAATCCATTATGGAATGGCCAACAGCTAGAAACATACATAAATTTAGGAGTTTTATGGGTTTGGTAAGATATTATAGGAATTTTATTCCAAACATTTCTAAGATAGAAACTCTGATTACCTCTCTTCAGTAGAAAAATTAGAATTTTGTGTGGTTAATTAAGTGTGAGGAGGATTTTAAGGAGTTGAAAATAAGACTTACCTCAACACCAGTGTTGAGAGTTCTTGATCCAAATGGTTAATTATTAGTAATAATTTATGATTCAAGAGATGGTATTAAATAATTTCTCATGGAAGAGGGTTCTATTACAGTTTATGAGTGTAGGAAATTGAAACTATATGAAGAAATTTATGCCTTGCATGATCTCAAAAAAGATACAATAGTCTATGTCTTGTGGGTTTGGAGGCATTATCTACTGGGAAACTATTTGAACTCAAGACTAACAACCTAGGACTCAAGTATATCCTCACCAAACCTAACCTAAATACAAATTAGAGGTAATGATTAGAGTTATTGTTAGATTACTATTTTTACATTAACTACATTAAAGTCATGGAAAATAGGGTTACAGATGCCCTTAATCATAAAAGGTATAAAACAACTTTTTATACTATCAGGAGTATTTTTCATGATCAAGTTGTAAAATTATCTCTAGGAGATGAATTTTATGAATAGGTAAAGTTAGAATTCGATCAAAATGCTCAAAACCCTAAGATTGAAAGATTTAAGTTCAAAGATGATGGTTTTTTTAGGTACAAAGGAAGGATTTATGTATTGAATAAGGAAAATTTGAGGAGTGTAGTACTTAAATAGCTAATTTTTTTCCTTATTCAAGCCATCTAGGTGTGACTAAGCTCTTAACATAGATAAGGTCATTATATTTCTATGAAGGAATTAATAAGTATGCAATAGTTTTTATTTCTTGATGTTTAGAATGTTAGTGAGCTAAGGTTGAGCATGTGCATCCTATTGGGTTGTTATACACACAAACTTTACCAAAATAAAAGTGTAAGGTCATTAATATGGACTTTTTATAAGTGTTTTCAATGTCTAAAAATTGACATGACATAATTATGGTGGTTTTTTATAAACTCACCAAGGTAGCTCACTTCATTCCTAATAATATTTTAGATGATGCACCAATGCTTGTGAAGAGAGTTATAAAATAAGTGTATAGGTTGCATGGGTTTATATAAAATATTACTTCTTATAGGGACCCAAAAAATGACTTCTAGATTTTGGTTGACTCTCAATTAAATGATGGTTACTCAATTGAACTTTAGTACAGTGTACCATCCATAAATAAATTAAAAAATAGAGAGGGTGAATGATGTTTTAGAAGGTCTTCTAAGGATATACTATATGGATCAACAATACCAATGGGAAAAATATATTCTATTGGTTGAGCTTGCCTACAATAAATCATATAAATAAGTGCTAAAAATGGATCCATTTGAGGCATTATATGGAAGAAGGTGTCAAAAACCAATTATCTAAGAAATGTTAGAAGACAAGGTAGTCCTTATTCCAAATATACTTATTTAAATGGAAGATTAATTTAATTTAATAAGGAAAAGGTTGGCTAAATCCAATGATATACCTAAGAGCTACGCTGATCTAAAAAGAACAAGGTAGTTTTTAGTTGGATAAAAATATTTATGTGAGTTAAACCATAGAAAAGCTTGATCGAATTTTCAAAATCAGCCAAATTATCTCCTAGATATGTGGGACCTTTTGAGGTCTTTGAATTTATCAATCTCATGGCATATAGTCTTACTTTTCCACCAACTTTATCACTCATACATAATGTTTTCCATGTGTCATATCTTAAAAAGTATGTTTTTAATCCTTCTCATGTGTTGGATTAGAATGTTTTATAGGTTCTTGATCTTGGGGTAGCCAAAGTAGAACCAGTCAAAATAATTGACACTCACAAACTTAGTTTGTATAATATTGAAGTGCTAGAATGCAAGGTCTAGTGGTACAAATATTTTAAATATAGTTCTACTTGGGAAGATTAGGAAGAAATTCATAAGTTATTTCCTCATTTTTTTGACTAGTAATTTTTTGAATATTATGTTTATTTTCTACTAAACACTATTTTATTTAAGAACTTTTGTTGAAGTAAGAGTCATCAAGATGATGACCAGATTTATGGGGAAGTATGTTACATCTCAATTTTCCTCTATACTTACTAATCTATTTATTACTAATTTTATGGTTAGTGATTGGTTTAATTGATGTGTTAAGTAACTGGAATTAATTGTATGCTAATTATGGATAGTGTGTGTTGCTTATGATCATGATAGTTAACTGATATTTGGTTTTTTGTATTATATTATGATACATTTTAATCATGATTATATATTATATTATATTATAATGGTTTATTATAATTTTTACATGATGTCGTCTAACTATTGTTCACTTATATTGAGGTGAATGAAGGATGGAGTCTATCCTCTTGACTATGATTGAGGGAGGGAATCATCATAGAGGATGGTGTAGATGGAGACAAGTGGGGGAAGAGAGAGTGAGATGGAAACCTTACACATACCATATAGAGTAAAAATCCATTTTTTAACTTTTAGTTGGTTAATATTGCTTGTAGAATTCATTTAGGTAGTAATGTATTTTCTACATATTGGATGTGTTTTATTATCATGTTTGCATAGTTATTTAACCCTTATACTGTGTTTACATTTTATGAGATCATATGATGGAAAATATTATTATATGTTTATCTTACTCCATTATCTATGACTATGTACTTATGGGTTGAATGAGTGTCACATATGTTTTTTGAGGTAAATTATTTTTCATCTTACTTCATGTATTTATATTCATCACAAATTGTGCTCTGAAGTCCTTAAATGACCTTGTTGTGATGCAAAGTCTAATTTTATTATCTTGAGAATTTTTATAATTATTTTTGGTATATCTATTTTGAAAATTACAGTAGAATTATATATAGGGTAATTAATTTATTGTCTATAAATCAAATTGTTTTAGTAAAGGGTTTACGAATAACCCTTAGGACATGTTTGATTTAAAGTAAATTCATTTTTATAATAAAGGGACTTGATTGTTTTGTGTGGTTGATGATTATAATTAGTTTAAGTTTATTATATGAATATTAAATCAAGTCATATTTTTTGAGGTATATTCCAAGGCATGGGTAAAATTTGGATTGAGTCATGATTATAATTTAAAGAAAATATAATTTTGAGCCATATCACTTTGCATGGTAATAATTGACATTTTTTAAGTGAAGGACCATCATTCAATTCTATAATGCTTAGATGATTATACACTTTGGAATATTTAGGACAATTTAGGGTTGAGTATTTCAGTTTCTATACTCTTCAAATCATAATATGAAGCTTGGACTATTTATTTTGTATGGTTTTGTGATGAGAAACTTTTTGACTGGTTAACTAATTTTTGAGAAATTGTAGGAGATGACTATGCCAAAATTTTAGCATGTACATTAAAAAATATTGGAGATAAATGAGATTTGTGGGTTATGGAGAAGAGGATGGTAGAAAATAGAGATAAAGGAGAGCAAAAAATGAGGAAAAATATAGGAAAATGAATTTTCTTGGATTTCATTTTTACGTAGAACTGCATTTGAGGTAGGATTTGTTGTGACATGTTTCTGATTTATCATTTTGGATATATTCTTTGAATTCAAATTATCTACCATTAGTCAAATACACTAAGATTTGGTGGAGTTATATTGATATTTTTAGAATAAAAATATGAATGGAGCATATGTGGTTGAGCTTAAGGATGGGCACGACCCATGTAAAGGGCTGAGCACATAGAAAACCCTAATATATGGCAACGGTTATATGTACATTATTATATATTAAAAAAGTTAAGTATAAAATATTCCATATGATTTAATTTGTGTATGATTTTTTATTATTATAATATTATTGAAATAAATCCTAAAAAAAAATCTAGGGTTGTAAAGAAATCTATGGATTATTGTGTCTGAATAGTTTATAAATTCATAAAATATAGTAGGGTTTGGTCCTAGAATTATTTTAATTATTTTTTTTAGTGACTTAAGTTATGGAATAACTATAATTTTGTTAGATTTATATAGTTTTTTTTGTTGTTGTGGTCCAAACCCTTTAATAAGGTTGTCCTTACCAATCTATGCATAATATTGAGACATTGTGTTTATTTTGGTAACTATGTATTCATTTGTAGTATTAGGGTTGATGTTTTTAAAATACATATATATTTAGATAAGATGAATGAATATACAAATTTGATGGTATATATATGTGTGTCTAGACTATTTAATTTTGAATGAGGGTTTTTGATTTAGATGATTCAAGGATAAATATAGTATATGGGTATGAGTCAATGAACTAAGTATCATTTATAATACTCATATAAGCTTCAAACATATAAATTATTCCATTATATGGTTTTTAGGAGAATCAAACCGGATCTGGGTTCTATTATATTTTATTATCTATGTCTTTGGATTATTGACATATGGATATTATGAAAATCTTGAACTATGCATTTGGTTAAATAGTTTGTATAAATTTAAAAGGTTTTATCATTTTCATTTGGTTGATTATATGAACACTTGAGTATGGAATGTTATAAATAGCTAGAGGACCGACTATTAATATTTGAGCCTATAAATATTAGTTAGATCATGATTATATGGAAATTGTATTTTGTGTTGTGAACAGAATCAAACCAATTATTCTTATATGGTAGTAGTTTGAATAAAAATAATATTGTTGTCTACATATTATATATGTAAATATAGGTATATATAAATATATATACTTGGGTGTTGTATATATATATATATATATATATATATATATATATATATATATATATATACAGTGTGTGTGTGTGTGTATAGAGAGAGAGACATAAGTATGTAGTCAATTTCTATATGTAAATGAAGTGTTTGTTCATTATTAAATGTTTTATTTGGTATGATATGTATATGTTATCATGTTTCATTTTGATCTTGAGTGGAATTAATTGTGATTTATATTTCTATTGAATTAGGGTTGAAACTATTTTGGAATCAAAACACTATATGATGTATTGATAATTAATGCATAATTACTTAACAATAATTTTGTTGGAATTTTATAAGCGGATTTTGAGGGTTTATATGACTATCATAGGGACACATGTTTATTTATGTTTGAGATTAGTATTTAAAATAAATTTGAACCTAAGTGAAAATGGTTTATAAGTAAATGATTAATAAATTTTGGTTGTGTACTAAATACTTACTCCTATTGTTTTTATATTAAAATGGACTCAAATTTTTGATTAATGAGGATTAATTAAATATCTATTAGAAAATTATAGTATTTGGATGTTCATAATGGATTACTAGAAAGGTTATGATGTTTTGTATAAGTACATACTATAACATTCATTATGTAAATCTTTATATGTTTTAAATATGTGGATTTAAGCATTATTATGTTTGTTTGGTATTATTGACATTAAATAAGTAGGTGTAACATAATTAATGTACTTACTTAGTGCCATTAATAGGTATATTAGAGTTATTCAATTGAGTTGTGTGTGTGAATTTCACTGATCTTGAGAACTAGAAAACCTATATTAAAACTTTAGCCACAATAATGTTTATGGTTTAAACATTGTCATTTCACTTGTTTGATTTAGTTTGCATGTATTTATTGATATCATGTTATAATGTATTTCTTTAAGATATTCTACATGTGATAATTATATTATAGCACATGGGTTTCTAGTTGACTTTTTTTATTTTTGCACTGTCACTATCTACCTATCTGTGAAAGGAGGACCATTCCATTTTTAAGAGATCATGTGGGAGATAAATGGTCCATGGTTGGTGTAGAAAATCACTCAGATGATACCCTCCCTCCCCTTCTAGTAGTCAACTAATAAAAGGTTTACTTAGGATTATTTTTGGATATTAATGAGTTCTATGAGACTCATATGTTCTATGAAGCATTATATACTTGTAATCTATTATTAAGATATGCATTATTGCATATTTATACTATTTGATTTAATTTGTATCAAAAAAATAGTTGGTTATAATTTATATATACTTTTGTTATTACTTAATAGTGGATAAATTATTAACTTTGATTGCTATTGTATATAATATTGTTGAATTCATTAAAGAAAATCAGCATATGTTACATTAATCACTAGCTAAATGATCACACACTTAACCTTCTAGTTAATATCATAAATTATCTTAAATCATGCATTTAGTTAGGGATCATTAATGTTGAGTTAATTTTGAAGTTGAGTTAAAAAAATTAACCTAACTCTAGTTAACCCTGAGGGGTTACTTTACACAGGGCCATTTTATCATTTTCCAACCAATTTTAATGATAAGATGGGACATTCACATTTCTTATTTGAATTTCACCATTTATTTGGCATTGACCATCTTGATATTTGCACTTTTTTCTAGTGCTAAATTCACCATTTTGAAAAATCTCTCTGCACCATTTTGATGTTTGGTGATTTCACCATTTACATGGACCAATTTTTTGATAACATGGGAAAATTCACTAAAAGGTGAGAAATTATCTATTTTCTATGATGAATTTTCCATTTACGTGGTCAAAATTATCAATCCAAAAATGGTAAATTTATTTAAATTCTAAGTTTGACATGAAATAAATTCCATTAAATATGGAATTAAAAAAATAAAGGTAATAACTAGTGGTACCATCCCTCATGTTTGCCTATACTCTCAAATCTGGTATATAAGTGCTCTCAGGTGTGGTCTGTGAAGCATTTTGTGTAGGTCAATTGTGCGCAAAGTTTTAGAGGTAAATTTTCAAATGATAGGGTGAAAATTAATTATTTTCTACCTTAGTGTGAATCTATAACCTTTTATTTGAAATATTCCCCCCCTAAAATTATGGAATTTGTGTTTTCCAAAGGCCTATTTTTTGCCATGATGTCCATTTTTCTTCATATTTTCACCATTCTCTTCCATTTTATATCCCCTTTTGTAATTTTTATACTATTATTTCATCATTTCAAGGGTTCAATTGGCCAAAATTTTCTTGAATCTCCCCTTGATGGGGCATCTAAGTCTTACCAAATATCACTTTCGGGAATATTTAAACACATTTGATAGTATTTTAAAGTAATTTTCATCAAAACTAACATTCATCAAAATTTCCTCTATGATAATTTCTACAAATTTTTATTATTTTAAAAGTCTTTATTTCATCTACATCTCAACTCCTAAAATAGTGGAAAATGAAGACACTCCAATTTTATCACTTTCATGTTAAATTGAAAAATGGAATGAATTCCTATAATTTCACAACATCTAGTTCAAAATCATTTATTCATATAATATTTGTGTTTGAATTCACCTCGAGGTATATCTAGGTGAGCTAATTCACTGTATTATATATGTTTAATTATAATTCTCTAATCAAATTCTCTATTTGATTATCATTCTCTGATCAAATTCTATGTTTTGATTAATTCAATCATTCCCCCTTCTCTAATCAATTAATTCCATTAATTCACCTCTATAAATCATTCTTATAATTATATTTATATTGCAAATAGAATTGTAATTATATTTTAATTAATGAAATCATAATTTTCCCTCCAAGTGGGCATCTTAATGCAAAGGAAAATATCTTTAGATCCAATGGAATATTCTTTTATGATCTAATTAAATTAATACGTGAATTAATGTACAAGATTATTCTTTACCCTTCATCTTAGAGACAAGATGAAGGGCCCATAATTCATCTTGTGAGATATTTAATGAGAATTCTCAACCCTTAATATTGGAAACAAGATGAAGGGACCACATGGTTGATCCATGTGATTTATTGGGAATTATTATAATCCCCTCATCTTGGAAATAATATGAAAGGGTTAAATGCACTCTCACAAAGATATTTTTGAAGAGAATCCTCTACCTCTCATCTTGGAAATAAGATGAAGGACTTACATTCATTCTCATTTAATATTTTTAAAGGTCATCATCCACCCTTCATATTGATTATGATGAAGGGCTTACATCATTGATCTATTTCTTGATCCATATACACTATAGAAGACTCTTTTATAAATTTTCATCTTGATTTCAAGATGAAAGGTCTTCACTAATCTAAATTTGCTATAAATAGACCCTTTACATTGTAATTCATCATATTCAAGAGTTATAATGAAGCCCTAAAATTTTAGTGAGCTAACTTATTCATTAACCTTATTCTTATGATTAATTAAACAAGATCCATAGATTTTATGGAGATGTACTCAAGTAATTGGAATTGATAAAGACCGTATAAAGCTACATCTAAGCCAAATAACAATAAATGTGTGTTCCAATGAAGGTTTGCATCATGTTTGTTTAAATATTTAGCCTTGATGTCTCATTATTTATTTTGATCATAAGGTCCTATGTGTATATTTTCATATTTTTTATTGCTTTGATTACGTTTTATAACTTATTGAAAATGTTAATCTAATTAATTAGGATGTTTTCATTGTTTGGAGGTGAATTCACCATTTAACAGGCCAATTTTATCATTTCTAGGATGAATTCATTGTTAAATAGACTTAGGTCTATTTAATCATTTTTTTGATAAATTTAAATTATAGGTTGGGCCATTTTTCATTTCTTAATTCAATTTAGTCATTACACGACACCAACCTTATCAAAAAAATTCATCATTGTTTGGTGGAAAATTCACCATTTGACTTGGACCATTTCATTGTTTGACTAGATAAATTCACTATTTTGGAAAATTGCTCTATGTCATTTCAAAATTTTGATATTTTTTCATTTATGTGGATCAATTCACAAATAATATGGGTAATTTCACTAAAATATTAACAAATTCACCAATTTTTAAAATAAATTTACCATTTGTGTGGTCAAAATTTTTAATTCAAAAATGGTGAATTCATCTAAATTATAAGTTCAACATGTAATAAATGCTATTAAATGTGAAATTTAAAAAAATTAAAGGTACTCACTAGTGTTCATGTCCCTCATGGTTTCCTGTACTCTTGAACTTGGTACAAAAGTGTTCTTATTTTTGGTTTGTAAGGCATTTTGTGCAGGTCACTCATGTGTAAAGTTTTAGAGGTGAATTTTCAAATGATAGGGTTAAAATGAACTATTTTTATACCCCAAGGTGAATATATAACCTTTTATTTGAAATATTTCCCCCATTGCCTAATTTTATTTTCTAAAGGCCTATGTTTTGCCATGATGTCCATTTTTCTTCTTGTTTACACCAATCTCTTCATTTTCTCTCCCATTATATCATTCTATACTATTATATCATCATTTTGAGGATTCACTCAACCAAAAAATTCTAAATCTCCCCTCGAGGGGGGATTAAAGGCTTAACAAACATTGCTTTAGGGTATATATGAAAAAAAATTCTAGTATTTTTTAACAAATTTCATCAAAACTAGCATTTATAAAATTTTCACCTATGATCATTTTATGACTTTTTATTATTTGAAAATTTGTTGCTTCGTCTACATCTCACAACACGTTCTCAAGTATGGGAAAATGTAGACACTCCAATTTTATCACTTCAATGTCAAATTGTAAAATGAAATGACTTCTTATAATTTCATAATCTAGTTTGAAATCATCTAATCATATAATATGTGTTTGAATTCATCTCAAGTCATCTCTAGGTGAGCCAATTCACCATATTAAATTTGTTCAATTAAAATTCTTTGATCAAATTATCTATTCTAATTATTTCAATAGTTTCACCTTTTCTAATAAATTAATTACATTAATTCCCCCTCTCTTAATCATTCTTATAAATACATTTCTATTTAAAATAGAATTATAATTAACTTTTAATTAATTCATTCATATTTTTTCCTCCAAGTGGGAATCTTAATGCAAAGGAAAAGATCTTGAGATTGAGTGGAATATACTTTTGTGAACTAATTAAATCGATAAGTGAATTAATGTACAAGATTATTCTCTGAAATTCATCTTGGAGACAAGATGAAGGACCCCGAATGCATCTTGTGAAATATTTTATGAGAATTCTCAACCCTTCATATTGGAAAAAATATTAAGGGACCACATGGTTGATCCATGTGATTTCTTGGGAATTATTTTCCTCCCTTCATCTTGGAAATAAGATGAAGGGTTTAAATTAACTCCCATAAGGATATTTTTTAAGAGAATCCTCAACTTATCATCTTGGAAATAAGATTAAGGGATTACATTCATTCTCATTTAATATTTTTAAACTTCATCATCCACCCTTCTTCTTGAATATAATGATGGGCTCATGTCATTGATCTATGTGCTAATTAATGTGCACTATTGAAGATTATTTTGTGAATTTTCATATTGATTTCAAGATGAAGGGTTAATTTGAATTTGTTATAAATATACCCCTTTAAATTGTAATTCATCATGTTCAATATTTATAGAAAAGCCTTGGAATTTTATCGAGATAACTTATTCATCAACCTTCTTCTTGTGATCGATTCAATAATGTCCATAGTTTTTATGGAGATATCCTTATGAAATTGGCATTGATAGAGACCATCTATGTGTACATCTGATCCAAATCCCAATAAAGATGAGTTCCAATTAAGGTTTACATCATTTTTTTGAGTATTTAGAATTTTTGTCTCATTATTTGTTTTACTCATGAGGTATTAGGCTATAGTTTCATATTTGTGATTGCTTTAATTATGCATTACAAATTAGTGAAAATATTGATAATTTTGTATTCTAATGATACACTACCCATCCACTTGTGGATAATATCATCTACCTAGGTAGATATGGATCCCATTCATTTCATGGACAGCCATACATACTTATCATTTGCCTTGGAAACTAAAATCACAAACCCATAATAAGAAAATAATTATCTGACTAGGAAATTATATTGATTTTTTTGATCTAGAAATAAGAAAATAATTATATAACCCAATACATTTATGTATTGAATCTAAAAATATTTTTCATTTTAATACATTATAGTATTGAAATCTTAGATAAAATTGTTGTTATCAAATATAAATAGAACTTATAAAACATGTTATTTATCAATAATTGATAAATAATAAAGTAATAACAAATAAATATAACTTAGGAGAAATAAATTATAATAAAATAACAAAAACAAAGAAATATTAATAATAATAAAGACACAACTATGCCAACATAACCTATCCATTGAGCCTTGCCAGTGCCACATACTAATCCTTAGTCATTTTGGTTAGTAGATTGCCTATTTATTCTAAGCCACTTTCTTCTACATCATAAAATTTACTCTTCTCCTTTCCCTTCAACCTCTTTCTCACTCTCACACTAATATACTCCTCCTTCCTCACTTTAAATACTTATTTCAATGCACTAATATTCGATACAGAGTTCTTAATAGTCACCCTACTAAAATGAACAATAACACAAGTTTCCTTAATCTTATAATTTTCTTCTAATTTTTTATTTTATCATCCATTTATTTCATTTTATTGACTACATCCTCCATATATTTACTCTCACTATGTTGCATATACATTTGTTTGATGGATTCCTTAAGACTCTTGTTACCATTCATCATCCAATTCATAATGCCCTTATGGAGATTGATATCTATCACTAAATAATTGAAATTTTTGGGATTAACAACATAAATGTATTCTAAAAAATGTTTCTTCACTTTTAAATCAATATTTTATTAATTTGTTATTACTTCTTCCCATTATAATTCTTTCCCACTTAAAATATGTTCTTTTAGAATATACACTAACTTACTAGCATTATTATTGCTTCCCATATTCAAATTATAAGAACCGTAAAAGTCATCTTCCTTATTTGATTTAGACTCAATGGGAGCAACATATTTCTAAACTTGTTTAGGTGTAATAGTATCAACACTTGGTATCTTAATAGTGAAAATTTTAGACTTTTTACCTTTATCATTACTCTTTTAAAAAAACTTTTTCATAGAAACTTCCTTATTACCGGTCTCCACAAGACTTGTCTTTGAAAAAGAGCCAATATCAAAAGCCTTGTCATATTTAAATAAAGGTATACTAAATTTTGGGGGAGAGTTATGGCCATCGTATTAAGTTGCACATTTATAATAAAACTCTTGAATGACATCAACTAGTAAAATGAAATGCTAATAGAAATGTTATGTTGAAAGTGATTAAGAAAGGTAAAATGGTAGGTGAACACTACCTTATAGTGACATTATAGAGTGATATAATTGGTATTATGATTCAACACCTTGTTATAATGAATAAGAAATGAATCATGAAGATAGCCATCTTGAAAATTTATGACTTTTTAATTGTCCTTAATAACATCTCCTACCACACATTTTTAATCCTAAATTAATTTGTTTAAGGTTGTGCCTTCTATACTCATCTCATTAATAATATTCATGAATGCATATGAAACCATAATATACACCCCTATATATCAACCATATGACCTTTTCATCCATATGTGAATTCAATAGAAATGTGAAGATTAGAATCCTCAAATATCTCCATGAAATTTATAAGCCCTCCTTCCTATATAATGATCCAAATATTTGGCTTATTAACTAATGATCCTATACTATCATGTTCAACCATGCATTAGTCTCCTCCTATGATGACTACTTCAATGGAAGATATTTTGTGTTTCTAATTTATGTCACAATATCCAAATGAAATTTAAGACTCAACAATTTAAAATTCCATACTCATTCCATTAACTGAATAAAATGATTGGTATGAATAATATATATTACCATATAAAATTAATGATATATAACAACATGTGTTTATTACATACCAAGGAAACTATAGAAACTGACAAGTTCTTAGGAATTTATGGATCTCAGTAGTTGTCTAGCTGCATAGTTACCCAAGCAACTATCAAGCTTTGTAGATGATTAGGCAAAAGTTAGGATCCAAGGATTCATAAGTATATATTAAGATCCAAGGATTCTTAGGTAGCTACTAATATTCATGGCTACCTAGGAAAATGACGCAATATATGTCTTCTTAGACAACATACAACCATCTATTTCCATAGATCATTCGTTTAGAAAAATCTACATAGGTGGAAACCATAGAGCTTGATAACTATGTAGGAAACCATAATTTAAAGATAAAAGTGGAAATATCCATCCTCAAATTACTTCACAATTGTTGATATATATGTTAGAATTTGTGGATACCTAGGAAGCTATCTAACTCATGTATGCCTAGGCAAATCTTAGGGTATGGAAATTTCAAACATTAGCAAACCTTATCTTCTCAAAACAAGCTTGGGTGTAGCCTAAGCCCTTATAAAGGACTCTCCCCTGTAAATTTTTTTTTCATAGTTATGACTCTATTTTTATTCTTTTTGACACATCAAAATAATATTTAGTACTCAATGATTTAAAACTCCATACTCAATTAATGAACTAAATAAAATGGTTGATAAAAATGGTATATATTCCCATATGAAATGAATGATATTTTTATGTTGTATGTGATGCCTAAAACTATTTTTTGAATAAAATTAGAGTTGTGATTTACTTCTCACTTACATATAGTGATATATTTTATTATATTTTATAAAAAGAAGGGAAATCATTATTTGTGAGAATTTAGAATTTTAGTAAGATCTACAGAAGTAGATGTTGTCACACTTAGTTTTATAAAAAATAAGAAAAAAATTGATGATAGAGTTATATTATATATTTTCTTACTCTATGGAAAAAATTAAAACATCATCTAATTTAATTAAAATACTCTCACCTTTTTTCCATTATCTCCTTTATTAGACTTGGCCTTAGTTGAAACCAAAATTTTGAGTCTTCAATAACTTTAGTTAGACAAAAACATCCTTAATCTTATCATTAAGAGAGCATCACCCCTCACTTTTTCCCTCTTTACCTTGCATGTTATCCATATTATAATACTTATTAGACTCTTTATTAGACTACTTTCCCTTATCAATACTCTTTAGAGTATAAACACTCAAAACATTGTCCATGAAATGACATTTCTCACCTCCAATCATACAAACATGGTTAATATTCATATACTTACTATATTTATAAATTAAAAATATAATAGCTTCATGAATTGGACATTCTTTTTTTCCCTCTTAACATCTTCCACTAAACTTTCCATCAATTTCAAAATTAAAAATGGTATAATAACAAGAATGTGGTGTCTAAAATAATTTACAAATAAAAAAATGAAAGGTGTGCACAACCTTGTACCTTCCCTCAAAATTTAAAAAAAAAACATATTTTTTTATTGAATTCATCATAAGGGTTTGGGAATGAATCCCTTATGTATCCTCCTTGTATTTTAATTATCTCTTCTTCTCCCCTCAACAATTTCATAGTTTCCACCTTTTAGTCTTTGTTATCTTTAAATAATTTTGGATCCTTCATTTTCAAACCCATGACTTGAGTAATAAGTTCCTTAAAAACTTTAATGATGGACCCTTTTATCTCCACCACTTTGTATTTCCAATTATTTTTAAAGGTTTTGGAGATATGTGTATCATATCCATCAATGTTATTGATGAAATTAGCTAATATACCTTCCTATAAAATCCCCTAAAGCTCTACATTTTCTTAGAACCTCAGATGAGGACAACATGACTCTATTCAAATTTACACCCATATTATCAAATCTATAAATTACATAATTTATCCAACAAACATAAAAACTAGATTTGTATTTAGTATCCAATACATCAAATATCATCAAATCCACCACATGTTTCCTTTGCCAATAATTGCACCATTTTTAATAAGCAATCATTACTGATATGCTAGCAATATTTACTCTCATGATCCACTCTTTGTCTATCACACTGATCTTTATGAGTGTAAATTCTCAACTTAACCCTTTTAATGATGATGATATCAATCCAAAGAATCGTATAAACAATCATGGGGAGAAGATACTCCTTTTTATTCTCTTAATATTAATTATGACTATAATGTTATTTGTAGTCATATAAAATGGGAAAATTAGTAATTTGAGTGTGGATTATGACACCCAAACCATAGATCCCTCTTTATTGCTCTCATGACCCTCATATGCATCTTTTCTCTGATTCCTAGTCATTTGTAGCCTTTCAGACTTGGTCCTAGATCACCTAAACTGCTCTTTCAAAGACAAATCAATCTCCCCAAATCCCATCTACTTAGGATAATAGTGTTACACTATAACTATAGCACCAGTTCCACTCTTGTCTACTTTTGATGCTCTTGTCCAAGTCCATTTTTGGACCCAACAATCAATTTCTTCTAGTTCTCCATCCTTCTCCTTGTTGGCCTAATGTAAGCACATTCAACCCATGACCCATATATCCCTATAGAATCCCATTCAAAGATCATTTGGAAAGGTGTTGGAAAATTTCACTAAGAAAAAATGAATACAAGCAAGACTACTCAAGAAATCTTCCCTCTTCTCTACATACAACTAACCAATATACTTACAAACTTATTCAAATCCTTATACCAGTCCCTAGCCACCTCAAGTACATACATTTTAGCATTTTACATCTTCATACACTCAATTGCACAAATCCCATCAAGTGGGAGAACTACATATGTATTGATCCCTCTTCAGAGTATTGGTATGCAGGTAGTGTGCCCACATAAGGGGTGTTGATACATGTTTAGTGAATTTTACACACACTAACACCCCCCCTCTCTCTCAAAATTGGTCAAAGCACAATGGAGTATAGTGTTTGAAGAAAATATTTAATCTATAAGTATCTGTATAGACTTCCAACTATCAAAACTTCATGGACAAGGTCACATAGACTTGGTAAACAAAACCTAGAAAGCTCATATCCTCAAGACAATAGTGGCAGAGGAGGATTATAACATTGATGCCAATCCTATACACTTTTGATGCTCTTATACAATCATAAAATGAAGGTTGGATCTTAGTTTATGATAGTGTCCTAGTCTTTCATAGTGAATATAAGACCCTATCTTAGTTGTATCAGCCAATTTCTAGCTAAGTCTTATTTTCTCTATTTTATTACTATTTTTAGAAAGATCAAAATTAAAATCTAATTTACATATATCAGTATCTTAATTATTACATATTTATTTACTAATTTTACTACTCAAACCCTTTAACTAAATTATAAATAATACTCCAATATTCCCAAAAATAGGTTAAATCATTGGCAGAGACATTTTTAGATGATCCTTTGATGGAAAATTACTTTAATGTTTAACTTTAATAGAAGCCAAAATTGATCTTACACAAATACATGATAGTGAATGTGGTGCTCAATTCAATGGAAAATCCATGTCACACAAATTTCTTCGATAGGGGTACTACTAACCCACCATGGAAGATGAATGTTTACAATATGCAAAACTATGCGATAAATGTTAATGACATGTAACTTATAACATGCACCATCACAATAATTGTAGCCTATCATTTCTCTATGGCCATTTATGTTATGAGGATTTGATCTTATTAGAAAAATCAACCCTAAATATACAAATGGAAATAAATTCATAATCATATCCATAAAATACTTTTCTAAATGGGTAGAATCCATTCCACTTCAATCTACTATAAGTGAGGACATTTACAGCTTTCTCATGACTCACATTATTTCATTCTTCAGCTTTCCCACAGCCATCAATTTTGATAATGGAACAAAACTATGGAGAAATTTTGAAAAAAATATAATATTAAACACACATTCTCCACTCCATATTACCCACAAGGAGATGATCAAGTAGAAGCTACCAACAAAACTATCAATAATATTTTGAGCAAAACAATAACCAAATTTGGAGATGATTAACATAATCAACTAGTATTTGCATTATGGGTCTATCATATAAGTAGTCACACACCCATAGGAGCCACTCCTTATTCCCTTGTTTATGGCATATAAGTAGTTTTACCATTGGAATTATAAATCCCATCTCTTTGTGTCTCTCTTAAAGGTATTTTCACTAATGACCAGTATCATGAAAAGCATCTACACTAGCTTGATTAGCTAGACCATAGGTGCATCCAAGTAGAAGAACATCTCAAAATCTACCAATAACATATATAATGATCCTACAAAAAATGAGTTCACACTAGAGAATTTGAAGTTAATGTTCTCATTCTCAAAAAAAATCTTTACAATTTCAATGCTAAAGAAGAAATCAAAAGAAAATTAAAACCAAATTGGCTAGGTCCATACATTATTATATAAAATCATAGCCCTAAAGTGTATCATCTAGCTTCACTTGAAAGAAAGAAATTGAAAAATCCAATGAATATTATGCATCTACGTAGGTTCCATATCTAGCTTTTCATTTCACACATTGTATTATACATAATTTTCTAAAATTACTTGTACAAAAGCTTTTTTTTGTTCACTTATACATAATTTCTTAGTATTTATTATACATAGTTTCTTATGCTTGATTGTACATAGCTTATGTCAAAAATACAAAAACAATACAAAATTTCAAAATACAAAAACATTCAAATATATCAAAACACCAAAAACATTCCTATTGTATGCATCATCCATGCTTTACACTTTTACTACAATGCTAGACATACATTTACTATTATATGTTATTGTTTGTTAGTTTATCTACATTACCATGCTTCACTTGATCTTCTTTGAGTGTGTGTAATAACTTCTAGCTTCTTGATTCCTTCACTCTACACACATCGATATATATACACATTAGGGGCATCTTCTACATGACTACACCATCCAGATTATGCCATTCCTACACCACACAATCTAGTTATCATGTTGATGTACATTATTTACTAGCGTACACATATTATTCTATAAATACTCACTATTATTTATCACTTGTGTATTTCTTAGCATATACCTAGTCTTGTACTAACATGTCTTGCATACTTTCTTTCTTTCTTTTATTAGTTAGATGCAATTGTATTTCTAGTTACTACATGCTTTCCTTTATTGCTTTATGTAGCTAGATATGATTGCATTTATTAGTTATTGATTGTCTCTTGTATGTGCCTTAAATGCCTTTTGATTCTATGTCTTATGTGTGCCTTAGGACATTTTCCAATGTCCTTTGCATGTACTCTTCTATGTGATTGTGGCTTCCATGCCAACCTTACTTGTTTCATTTGTATGTGTATGTGGAATTTGAACATGCCTTGTATACTTTATTCTAGTTTGAGTGACATGTGCCCATGTCCCTTATTTTCTTGGCCCCTTGGTCACCCTTTTATGCTTCTTGATTATTGCCTTGTGTGTTTGTTGCTTGTTTGCTTCTCACTGTTTGTAATTCCATCATCCACATCAAGAATTTATCTTGATTTCTTGGATGCCATGATGAACATCATGCTCCATCCCTCTAGCTAACAAATAACTAGAATTTCATTTCTAGTTTAGTATATTACACATGTTATTACATTGTTATATCCATCTAGTCATACCCATGTTAATATAAAAATCTTTTAATACAAATCATGTTATATCTTGAAATATCTTGTCAATTATCATTATTATATCATGTATATTTACAACATAACACAATTATAAGGCTCTTTCTTCTAATGGTAGTCATTACAGGGACTTAATTCCTACCCTTAAAAGAGGGGACAACAAATAAGGTTTTTTATCATACATATTAGAGCTCCTAAATATCAAAAAACTAGTTTTTAGCACACCCAAAATAGCAACCAGACATCAAAATAGTCAAAATAGACTAGGTAGATAGTGAAAATATCAGAATAGTTACCAAATTTGGCCTAGCACAATAGAACCCAACTTATAGTACAACATCATTGCCACTAGTGTCCACTTTTGGCACTCTTTTTCAAATAGTATAAAAACTAAACTTTCTAAAAGTAGGTAGAAAAGTAGGTTTAGCTACAATTTTGTATAGCTAGAACAATTCAGAATCAATAGTTTTTAGTACACTTTTGCTCAAAGAATCTAGATATATGGGTCATTATACATAACATGATGGCTATCACTTTCAATTTTAAATACGATAATTAATATGACTTTAAATCATAATCCATGTTTTAAACACCAGTGATTGGAGGCAATGTGCACGACACATTTGTTTTCTTTTCAATTTCAACATTACCTAGGCATTCTTAGTAGTTGTGTGCCTTATTCCATTTGTAGGTGGTTGGCATCATTTTTGAATGAATTTCATACAACCCTAACTTCCACATACTCAAGTTCTTGAGTTTTTGAGTGGCTTTCATATAAGCCTAGTGTACTAGTTTCAGAATGGCTTTCATACAAACTTAATCTCCATCTTTTAAAGTGACTAAGAGTGGCCTAGTTTTTAGCATACATTCATCTATCCATACCAAAATTGTCAAGTCAAGGTACATTTATGGGATTCAAGAGCCATCTCATATGACATACATTTCATACTTGGTATTAGTTTATAGCTTCAATTCATTAGGCAATGATGGAGCCAAAGGACAAGCTATCATTTTTATTCTTAAAACACTTATTTAGAGGGATTGACACATAGTCCAAACATTAATCAACACATGTAGGATTGCCTAGCTTTACTTAGTGAGAAATGATGGAGCTAAATGGCCAACCTTTGCATTCTTGAGCCACTCTTAGGGAATTGAGAACTAAGCTCCATTTGTGATATTACTCTTGGTTCAGCATCATTCAACACATTCAACATTACTCAATAACATAATAGGTTTTGTATTGGTTCACATAACTAGTGAGGTATATTCATTATTTTCTCTTCCTTTCTCTCTTACCCATATTTATATGTTATTGTTTTAGATATAGTGTATCTAGTAAAAAAAATTCTACTATTTGTTTTTCTTACAAATTCATACTTCATAGCATGCTCTCTCTACACACACCTAACATCACATAGCTTCATGAGCTTCACCCTTATAGGTAAGTTTAGATACACTTTTTATTTTTCCTTTATCCTATTATTTCACTTTATTACATCACTATAATAAATTAGGGCAAATATAGTCATATAAAATGCAAAAATTGGTAACTTGAGTGTGGCTTGTGACACCCAACCCATAGGTCCCTCTTGCTTGCTCTCATAACCCTCATAGAAATATTTTCATTGATTCCCAATCATCTATAACCTTCTAGACTTGGTACTAGATCACCTAGACTGCTCTTTCCAAGATAAATAAATCCCACCAAGTCTTTTCTACTTAGGAAAATAGTGCCACACTAGAACTATAGTTCCAGTGCCACTCCTATTCACTTTTGATGCTCTTGTCCAAGTCCATTTCTGACGCTAATCATCAATTTATTCCATTTCCCCATCCTTCTTGTTGTCATCCTAACATGAGCACATTTACCCCATGACAAATATATCCCTATAAAATTCCACTCAAAGATCATTTGGAAAGGGGTTGGAAAATATCACTAAGCAAGTAAGAATAAAAACAATACTACTCAAGAAATCTTCCCTCTTCACTACATACAACCAACCAATATACTTACAAACTTATTCAAATCCTTATACCAATCCCTAGCTACCTCAATTACATCCAATTTAACATTTTTCATATTCATACACTTAATTTCACAAAGCACATCAAGTGGGAGAACTACATATGGCTTGATCCCTCTTCAAATTATTGGTATGTAAGTAGTGTGCCCACATAAGGGGTGTGGATACACGTTTAGTGAATCTTACACACACTAACCCCCCCTCTCAAAATTGGTCAAAGCATAATGGAGTATATGGTTTGAGTAAAATATCTACTCTATAAGGATCTCTACAGACTTGTAACTATGAAAACTTCATAGACAAGGTCACACAAACCTGGTGAACAAAACCCATAAAGCTCATATCCTCAAGACAATAATGGAAAAGGTGTATTATAACACTGATACTACTCTTACCCACTTTTGATTCTCATATCTAATCATAAAATAAAGGTCATATCTTAGTTTTTGATAGTTTCCTAATCTTGCATAATGAATATTAGACTCTATCTCAGTTGTATCAGCCAGTTTCTAGCTAAGTCTTATTTTCTCCATATTATTACTATTTTTAAAAAGATCAAAATTACAACCTAATTTAAAAAAATAAATATCTTAATTATTTCATATTTATTTATTGAATTTACTAATCAAACCCTTTAACTAAATTAGGATTAATACTCTAATATTCCTAAAAATAGGTTAAATCACTATTAAATAGAAACTTCTCTAAATATCTTGTGTAAAATAACATTGGATAACTCTTCTTTTCTAACCCATTTCTTGAAGATTTAGGAGACCGCTCCCAAATTAACAAACCAATCTATAATTTAGTTTCCTTCCTTATACACATGTTGTATATAGACCAAATCAAAGTACCCAAGGATAATAAAATCCTCCATCATCTATTTAATTGTCTAGTTGGCTTCAAATTTAGTGGAAAGATAATTAATAATATTGAGTATCTTTCAATAGTCAACTAAGACACCCCCATTTCTTTGGATACTTGAATACCACACAATATTACCAAAGCTTACACCCAATTATTGGTTTATATACCCATATTTACAAAAATAGTAGCCACTACCTCTCCCTTATTGTCCTAGAGAATGACCCATCCTCTTGATAATAATGGGATTATTTCTAGGATTTGGGTGACCTCTAAGTGGACTAAACCTCTAGATTATAGGGCTAGCTCCTATTGATGTATCCATTAGGATCACAAATACTAAACTAATAACTTGGAAAGGAAAAGGGAGAGGAATATCATGAAATAAACTTAACTAAGGAGGTGATACACCAAAAAATAATTGATCACCACCAACTAATTTCATATGCACTTTTATACCAAGAGATTAATCTGAACTTACACTACTCCCAATTTGAATATCTCACATCAACATTTTAATGTGGAGGTTGTGATCAATATTTAGGATATGATAAATAATTAAGAGGTCAAAATGACACTAATGAATAGGTGTATTTAATAAACCCTTAAAATTCACATGACCTTCAAGAGAATATTTATAATTACATATAGGTGTTAGAATAAGATAACATTTCAAGGAAGACTAAGCAAATCACATAATAAGATCAACCATCCATGTATACACACTAAGTATAGTCATAGAAGGAGGTAAAATTAGTAGTATTCATTGATAAAAGACATAAAAATGATCATGGATTTTCCATAATCAAGTGGAGGATCCAAAAAATGCCAAAATTAGGCATACTTATAAGGAAAATGAGTAAGGAAAGAGAGAGGTATAGAAGAGCTCCTAGACAAGTGTCACTCTATGAGAAAATAAGTTAAAATCAAGAAAATTGTTAGTGATTAGTACTAGAAACTCTTTAAACATGTCTCAACTTGATTTATTGTGATCTCTTCATAGATTTGGCATATGAAAGGTTCTTCAACTCTTTAGATGGCTCATCACCTTTTTAGAAACTATCTTCCTTCTTGCTTAGAAGTGATAAGTGAAATTATTTATCATCAAGTCACCTTGAGATGACATCTTACCTCTTATTTAACACCTTAGATACATTTTATATCTCTTAATACTAACATTTTAATGGTTATCATGTTTCATTATGTGCCTTGAAGATAATCAACCTCATTACACCATCTCCCTCAAAAGTTTTCATGATACACAAAGATATCATGCCAAGGTCTATAGGTATCCATTTGATTAGAATTTTTCATGATATAATGAGGTTCTAAAAATCATAAAAAATTACTATTATTATTGTTCAATGGGCTCTTAGGCTCTTAATGATTTCCCATAGGTCTGCAATTAGGCTTCTTGAACATTAATAGTGATACAATCACTTCTTGGGGCTAAACTAGTGACATGAAAGATCATATATCATATTAAGAGGTTTGTCTAAGGATAATAGAGAATCATACAACTTTATTATAGGCTTAAAAATCCTTATTACTTGATTTTAATACATAACACCATCCTACATGCTCATAAACAAGCCTACAAACATGAATCTTAGGCCACTTCTATATAATTTTAGTGGACACATGCCAACTAATGACTTTTTTATAGGATCATTTTTAAGTGTCATTTAATAAATTTTAGGCACTTATGAGACAAATTTATCCCACTAGGTCATTATAAGGGTTTAACAAGGGCTCTATGTATCTATCATCTTAATAATGGTTCATAACATATAGAGGCCTAATATAAGAAAAAAATATATAAAATAGAATTAGGAAAGGTCACATAACATCCACCATGAGCTTGAGCTCCCATGAAACTCCTATTTATGAATCTAAGCAAAATAAAATGTTCTTTGGGATCTTATTTAGGAAAAAATAGGGGTTTTTAAAGACCTCCAATCCTAAATATTATTTATAAAGTTGTGAGGGTGTATGAATGAACTAATGCCTCGAGTTTGAAGTATAATACCCATATCATAACCTCAAATATCAATTTTACACCATGAAACATTTCAACCATTCTTCCACATGAAGGAAATGGTCTCTTGGATAGGCAAACTAAGTAAGAGATTGAGAGAGTGGTTTTGAGTTCAAAATCCCTTCAAATTGCAAATATTTGGTTTGAAATAACCTTGATGGGATATAAGAGGTCCCTTATATCTATAAAAATGTTCTCCCATGAACATTGAGAGTTTCATCATACATTTATAGGTGTTTTTCCTATCTATAGGGTTTAAATTTATCTAGGATCATTTGTTCTTTCTTGCACTTAGTACACCTTAGACACTTATCTTGTAATAACCCCACTAGGTTTTACTAGAATAAGATTTTAAAAAAAATGTTTACACTAATTCAATTTACAACTTCCATCACACTAAAACCATAACATGGTGATATTTAACTAAATACATTAGTTTAAGCTAACCAACAAGGTCAATAGCTAATCTATTTATCTAATGATCAAAAGATCAAGTATAATGCTAATTATAAAAATAAATACCATATTTATATCATCAAAGAATATTTACAAATCTATCCACTACTAATACAATATTATAGCCAACTACTATAATGGTTAAATATAACAAAAATAATACAATTTTAACATAATACATGGCTTAATAATAATTTACAATGATACAATGCTCCACAGAGCATGCGAGTCTCATCAAACATGAATCATCCATAAGTAATCATGAGCGTAGTCACTAGTGAGGTACTACTAAGGGGAGGGAGATCACCATCCAAGTTTTTTCCCACACCAACCATGGACCATCAATCCCCTACATAATATCCTAATAAGGGAATGGACCCCCTTTCATGGATGGGTAGATAATGACAATGTGATAATCAAGAGTGATAACTAGAACCTATGTGTTGTAAGATAACTATTACATGAATTATATCATAAAGAAACCCATTCTAACATTATATAATATAAAACATGTAAATTACATCAAATAAATGAAATGAAAATGTTAACCACAAACTCTAATTTGGCTAAAGTTTTCTTATAATTATTTGATCTCAAGGATCAATCAATTTCATACACACCACTTAATCAAACTACACCATCTCTACATATTAGTGACACCAATTAAGTAAGTGGAATCTATCTCACTCACTTATTTAGGGTTATTAATACCAAACTGGTTCATATATTTAATAATATTACAAGTAAAATTCATAATGAGTTTTCCCCTTCTAAAAGCTACATTATGTGCTAAAACAAGAAAGTCTTAAGACATGCATTTAATCTATCAAATGCAATTTAATATTACCAAATAACTAATTTTATTTATAACACAATTTAACTAGATTTCAAGATAATGATACCATTCGGGTAAGATTAAACATCATACAATAAGTAACTAAAATACTTATATGAAAAATTTTCACTCAATGACATTCAACCCTCTAGCATGATTTTTTATTTCATTCTACAACCACTTTTATTTCCATTTTATTATTTTTATAAATAAATTTTCATATACCAATCAATGAAAAATGACTTGATCTATAATTCTTGAATAAAACATAATTATAAGTTCCCTGAATTCAATGAATTTACTTCTAAGTTTAACCTTATTAAGGCAAGTAAGCAAAAACATTTATACATCTCTGATATTACATACAACGTCTTTAATTCTCCATCACTATATACACAAGATAATATGATATACTCATATTAGATTAGTATTCTATTTAAAATTGATGAGTATCTTGTATATTTTTATATATTCATATACAAACACAAAATTATTATTAATTTGTTTTCCAATACCCAACAAGTAATAACTTTAGTTAGTATAGTTACATTTTATTCTAATAAATCCAATAGTTAATGCATATGTGTATACAATATACTCATATTAGAGTAATATTCCATCAAGTTTCCTAAGTATCATGTGTGTGTGTGTACCACACACACACACACACACACACACACACACACACACACACATTAAATATCTATATTACTAAAAATAACTCCTTTTAAAATAAAAATTGAGATTAAACTTTAGTAATGTAGTTTCATTTAAAATATAAAAACTCAACATACCTTTATGTAGTATAGAAAATGGTATATATACAAAACTAGATATAACCACCTATATGTATCTGAACATATTTATATATATGAATGAATTTATACATTTACTCTCCTACATGTGGTAAGCAGTCACTTTGTGATACAAGCATAATGTTTATAGTAGGTTTACTCTATTGAAATATATTTACAAGGAACTTAATCTATCTTCATATTCATATAAAATGTGATTTCATATTTTTACTAAAATAAATAACTAGACAACAATCATTCACCATTTTAAGTTTCCTCATGATTCAATGCAATATAAACACAAATAGAAGAATCGTAAACCTAAACATAGTTATATATATACATTGGTATATCCATAGGTCATAAAATAACTTTCCCATGACCTATAGAATATATGTATATACCCTTATATATTTATAAAATTTTGGTTATACTTAGCTACAATCTTAATTAATCAACAAAATATTCCTAGTGTTATTATACTCCAAGAGAAATCTTTTGATTGAAGTGAATCTTAAGAAAACACTATATCATAACTAGGTTTTTAAAATTACTTTATCCCCTTTATTTTATTTTAATCTCAATTTAATATAACACATAGTTGTGCCCTATTTTGGGTTTAACAAGCTTGAACTATTTACCATAAAAATTAAGCCAAATATTTGTATTAATAAGGAAATGACTCAATACTAGTTTTTAAAGACTGAGTTTTAATCTAACATACCTATCCATGCCCTATCTTGGGTTATAGATACAAAATCATGACTTGATTCTAACATGAAAACTACCCAGTAAATTTGTATATAGAAAGGAATGATTTCTAATATTATTTAAAGATTGACTTAAAATTGAAAAATAGATTGATGTCTAATCTCAAAATATTAAATCTATTTAGTCACAAATTTACCCTAGGTATTTTTGGTAGGGTTTTAAACCTTCAAAATCTCAACTAAAATAGTTTACATATCTACTTCTAAAATTTCTCATTTCCATTCAGCCCTTCCTAAATACATAGAATTTGTTCATTATAACTCCATAATTTATATTTACAAAAACTCATAATTATATTTTAAAGGACTTATAATTATATTTTCAAATAAATTAGTATGCATAGCCATTTGACTAGGGTTTTGAGAGTCATGTATTTGGATTTGTGGATGGGCTGAACCCATTCCTAGTGCCAAGTATATAACCCCTACTTGTCCACAAATTTCATAATAATGAAAAAAAAAACTTATTCAAATAATTTACTAGATTTTTTTATTTAATTCAAGTAATACAAACTAAAAATTTAACCAACAAAAACCCTACTTGGTAAAGAAGGCATAGGCTATGCCTAACTGGTATGCCCTTCCAAATCTTTCTCCAACTCCTTTTTGATTTCTCCATCTTTTTACTCCTTCATCTTCCATGTGTCTTCTTAGGCATATCTTTCACCATATTTTATCTACCTACATAATATTTTATTACTAACAAAACTCACAATATCTCTACCAAAACTCCATGCATCCCAAAATAATTGGAAGAATTTAGTCATAACTCAATGTTTTTAACATGCAAATCTGAAACATGTTTATTTTTCAAAGTGGCTTGAATAGCTAAATTCAAATCCTAATTAACCTTAATTTCATGAAATTATAATTAATAATAATATTTTAACATTATAAATATTAACATTGACTTCACAATAATAATTTAAGTACTATAATTTGACATAGAAGCATGGACTTAGCATGATGAGCATGCCTAATAACATCAACAAAATCTTGCTAACTAGTCAAGTTAACAATCGAATAACACAAAATAATTAAGTTCCCTTTTTTACATCAATGTATTTATAAAAAAGACAAATATATTTCCAAAAACATTCAAACATGTCCTATAGATAGCAGGAAGGGCACTCATTGATTCCAAATCATGTGTTGAGGAAAATAATCATATAAAACAAGTTAAGTAAGATGGCATACAAGATTTTAAACTAGGAAACCAAATTAGAGTATGCTACCAACATGATAATCAACCATATTAAATTTTAAAAAACCTAATAAAAACTAAAAGTAACTACAATTTATTTAAATCAAACAATGATTAAATCATATTCTACTATTTGTAGTGTGTGCAAGGTTTCTAGTTTTCACTCTATCATCCCCCAACTACCTCCATCTACTCCACCCTCTATGATGATTATTTCCCTATATCATAGTTTGAGGGAAAGATCTATCTCACATCTACCTCAAAATAACAAAGGTAGTTATCCTAAATCAAGATAAAATTCACAATATACTACTATAATGAACTAAATAATCATGATCATCATCTATATAACATAAAAGTACAACTAACTCAATAAGTTAATGATCAAGAAAATAAGAAAAATATAACTATCCATTCATCAATATATAAAATATAGATTATCAAAATAGTAATTATCCAAACAATAACCATAAAATACACTAATCAGTAGGTTATTAAGTCTAGAGAGGAATCAAGATGTAACATCCTTCCCCCCTAAAATTTGTCATCATCTCGATGACACTTATTCCAATAATAGTTATGAAATTGAACATTATTAAATAGAAAACTAAATAATATCCAAAAAACATATTAAATAAACAAATGTGGAAACAACCTATAGAGATCATCATAATCCTCCTAGGTGGCACTATCTTCAAAATATTGGTCCCATTAGACCTTACACTATGAATATCCTCTATTACGTAAACTAAGTTTGTGAGTCTTAATTATTATAACTAGTCCTATTGTGACCACCCCAAGATATAGAAACTATAAAACATTCCATTCCAATACATGGTAAATATTAACAACATCATTTTTAATATAGGACACATGGAAAACATTATGTAAGAGAGCTATATCTAGTGGAAAATATAGCCTATACATTATAAGATTTATCACTTCAAGATCCCCAAATGAGCCCACATATATTGGTGAAATATTTACTAATTTATCAAAGTTAATCAAGCTTTTATGAGGCTTAACCTACAGAAATACTTTATCACCAACAAAAAACTACCTTGCTATTCTTTTCAGATCAACATAACTTTTTTTTAATCTATTTGATGATCATTTCATATAGCTCATAATATCTATAAAAGTTATCCATAAAGTGTTCCTTTGGTTATATATTACATTGTATTTAATAGTTAAGGTCTTATCTAAGTAGCAAATGAATGCAATTTGTCTTTTGTTTATATGTAATTGAGTGTTGATTCTTTACCATGTTATTGTGTCTAACTTGGATGAATGAAATAGTTTTGAGTATAGAAACACATCCCAATGGTGGGGTAATTTTTAGAAGATATCAAATAATTTTGGAAACTCATTTTGGCTACAATTTTGATGATTCAGTGAATAATTTTTGATGATTTGACACTTTGAATATGCTCTGAAGATGTTTTAGAAGTGCTTCAAAGATGCTCTGAGGGCACTCTAAAGACCTATATAAGTTTCTCAAAAGACATATAGGAATTCTTTTAAGACCTGTACAGATTGATTTGAAGACTTGTACAGGATGCTCCCAAGACCTAGGAGGCATGCTCTAAATAAATCTATCTAGATCATATTAATCGAGATAATGATTCTAAAAATATCTATTGTATAAAAATGGATTTTTTATATTTATATATCTTATTTTAAACATTACCATTCATGGTAATGGTCTAAAATAGTCTAGATATATTTGTACTTCTATTTTATAAAATTGAATGAGTATCTTCATATAAATGTTAGTTTTTTATGTTTATAGTTAGTTGAGTCAGTTCTAATGCCTTCCTAGAAGCATGGGATCTAATTCCTATATTATCTATATTTTGAATAAGACACTTTGGGCATTTAAATTATGATGATTTTGTACCCTATGAATAGATGTTGAGATCTATTTAAATACATATCTCTTTCTCATTCTAGACAGTTAAAATAATTGGAAAAGTTAGCAGTTGGGGAATTAAAGTTAGAAATTAGAAGAAGCATTTCATATCTATATATGTTCATTTTAATGAAATGAACTTTAGAATTTATTTTTACTATTTATTAAATAAGTTCATGTTCTAAGGAAGGATCAAGGGCCCACTTCTCTCCAGGGATCAAGAAAAATTAGTATTATTAGTTTAAAGTTTATAAGTTTTAATTTTATTGAGGTATATTTCATTTAATATAGATTTTAATTTCATTTTAAATGTAAGAGTGATTTTTTTTTAAAGCAAAGTGATTTCTTTTCAAATCAATGAGTGATTAATTTTAAACACACGTGTGAATTTCCTTTTCAAAAGTAAGTGTGAGTTTCCTTTTCAAAATCATGTGTGAATTTGCTTTAATAAAAGTGTGTTTCATTTACATGCAAGAGTTATTTCAATTCAATAAAAGCATGTTTTGTTTATACAAGAGTGTGTATTTCAACTAGAGTAGATTTTTTAATTCATCTCATATTCAAAATTTGTTAAAAGCTATTTAAGTGACAATAGACAACATTCTCAAATTTTGAAACATCACACTATCAGACCTAGTTGGGCAAGTCAAGTGAGGATATCATATGTCTTATTATATATGTTTAAGTTATATATATTGATGGTGTGAATTCTAATAGGAGATCTTCAATTAACAAACAATTTAGATTTACTTTCCTATAAACTAGAATTGGAATTTTAATTACTATTTTTAAGATTTAAAAAACACATCAAAACTAAAACCCCCCAAATAGTGAACTCTACAACTCCAATATCAAATGGTCACATTGCATAAAACCATGAGACATTACCTTGGTTGAAAATGACACCAATACATTAATTGGTTAAATGAGAGATATATTGACATCCTATCTTTTTTGGTGCCATTATGATTTAATAATTTTGGGAATAATTAGGGTTTTATTCTTAATTTAGCTAAAGGGTTTAGATTGATAAATTAGTAAATAATATGTGGTAAATAAGATAATAATTTGTGAAATTTATTGGTAATTAGAGATTTTATAAAAATAGTAATAAGAGGGAGAAAATAAGACTTAGCTTAAACTATGCTGATTTAACTGAGACAAGATCTGATATTCACTATGTAGGCCTAGGACACTATTGTAAATATCATTCTAACTTTTTTTTTCTAATTAGATAGGATTGTTGAAATTGGATAGGGGTGGCACCAGTGTTATAGTCCTTTTTTAACATTATTTTCTTAAGGATTTGAGATTTCTATATTTTGTTTGGCAGGTTTGTGTGACCCTATTTGTAAATTTTTGACAATCAAAAGTCTATAGAGCTCTTTATAACAAATATTTTCTCTTCAAACCATATATTCGATTGTAATTTGACCAATTTTGAAAAAGAGGGGGGATTACTCTATGTAAGATTCACTAGATGTGGATCCACACCCCTTACGTGGGCACACTACCTCCATACCAATACTCTGAAGAGAGATCAAGCCATATGTAGTTCTCCCTTTGAAAGTGATTGGTACAATTGTGATATGAAAATGCAAGGAAATGTTAAATTGGGCATACTTGAGATGACTAGGGGCTAGTATAAGGATTTGAATGAGCTATAAATAGTATTGGATGGCTATATGAATAGAATAATAAAATGTATTTGAGTAGTCTTTCTTGTATTCTTGCTTGCTTTGTGATATTTTCCAACCCTTTTCAAATGATTTTTGAATGGGATTTTATAGGGATCTATTGGTCATGGGTTAAATACAATCACACTAGGCTGACATTATGAAGAGGAGGAATCAATGAAAAATGGTAATATGGGCTAAAAATGTGATTGGATAGGAGTGTTGAAAAGGGCACACCCTAGGGTCCAGTTTTATAGTCCAAGTTGGGTCCTATTGTCCTAAGGTTATGGGACCTAGGGGGATAGCTTGGTCATGAAAAGAGGGTCCTGACTTACATGAGATCAAGTTTAGAAGGCAATGAATGACTAAGAATCAATGAAAATAAGACTATGAGGGTCATGAAAGCAAGCAAGAAGGATCTTTGGATTTGGAGTCATAATCCACACTCAAGTTACTAGTTTTGAATTTTTATATGACTACATTTGCCCCCCCATTTATTTTAGTGATGCAGCAAAGTGAAATACTAGGATAAAGGAATAAGAGAAAGCATACATGAACTTACCTATAAAGGTGAAGCTCATGATACTATTGTGATGATAGGTTATGCATAGAGAGATCACTGTATGAAGTGTGAGACTATTGTGATGTTAAGTAATGTTGGATGATGTTGTACCAAGACTAATATCATGAACATAGTTGAGTTCTCAATTCCCTAGAAAGTGGCTAAAGAATGCAAAGGTTGGCCCTTTGGCTCCATTATTTCCCACTAAGTGAAGTTAGGTGATAATGCATATGTTGATTGATGTTTATAATATGTGTCTAAACCCTCTAAATAGGTGGCTCAAGAATACAAAGGCTTGTTAGTCCTTTGGTTCCATCATTGCCCCATGAAGTGAAGCTATGAATTCATATCGATATGAAATGTATGTCACATGAGATGGTTATGAATCCCATGAATGTACTATGATCTAATAATGTTAGCATGGATAGATAAATGTATGTTGAAAACTAAGCCAATTCTGGCCACTCTAAAAGATGGATATTAGGCTTATATGAAAGCCACTCTAAAATTGAGAATGTAGCTTATGTGGAAGCCACTTAAGAAATCAAGAACTCAAAAATATGAAATTTAGGCTTATATCAAAGTCACTCTGAAATGATGCCAACCACCTATAGATATAATAAGGTATGCAACTACTGAGAATGTTTGGACAATGTTGAAAAAGGAAAGAAAAGAAATAAATGTGCCATGCACATTACCCCTAATCACTGATATCTAGAACATGGATTCTGATTTGGAATATATACAAACTACTGTATCTTAAAATGGAAATGAGATACATCATGCCGTGCATGATGTCCCCTATATTTTGATTCTCTAAGCAAAATGTGTACTGAAACTACTGATTCTAAACTCATCTGGCTATGTAAATATGTAGTTGAACCTACTTTTAGAAATTTTTGCTTTTTTACTATTTGGATAGGAGCATTGGAAATAGATAGCAACACTATTGGCCTTATAGTCTATTCTTAGCATTGTTGTCCTACACCAAATCTGATGACTATTCTAGATTCTTGACTATCTACTTGGTCTATTTTGACTGGTTCGATGTCTGGTTGTTATTTTGAGTGTTATAAAACTAGATGTTTTGGTTGATAAGAGATCTAATCTCTATGATAAAACCCTCATTTGTTTCCTCCTCTTTTGAGGGTAGGAATGAAGACCTTAAAATGACTTCCCTCAAAAGTAAAAACCCTACAAGTGTGTTATTCTATAAAATATATGATATAACAATGATAATTGACAAGATATCACAAGATATAACATGGTTTATATTGAGAGATTATTATATCAATAATGGTATATCTAGATAGATATAAAAATGTAAAAGTATGTGTAATGTATTAAAGTAGAACTAGAAGTGTTAGTTGTTAATTGTTAGTTTTCATGGAGGGATGGAGCATGATGTCCATCATGACATCCAAGAAGCAAGATAATGCATCATTTGGATCATGGCATTACAAAAAATCAAAAGAAATCAAGAAATAAACACACAAGGAAAGAAACAAGAAGCATATAAGAGTGGCCAAGGGGCCAAGCAAACAAGGTACATGGGCACATGTCACTCAAACTAGAAAACAAGCATATAAGGCATGTTTAAATACCACATACACATATAATTGAAACAAGCAAAATTGGCATGGAGGCCACAATCACATATAGAAGTATAGGCAAAGGAAATTGGAAAATGTCATAAAGGACACACATGAATAGAAGCAAAGGACATTGGAAAATTTCCTAAGGAACATACAAGAGATAAAAAAAGAACTAAAAAATGCAAATAATCTAGCTATGTAAATTAAGAAAGGAAAACATGTAATAACTAGGAATACAATTGTAACTAACTAATCAAAGAAAGAGGGAAAGTATGCAATACATGTTAGTACAAGATTAGGTATATACTATTAAATACACAAGTGCTATATTCTAGTGAGTGTTTATTGAGTAATCTATGTAAGCTAGTAAGTAATGTATATCAACATGATAACGAGAGTGTGTGGTGTAATAATGACATAACCTGGATGGTGTAGTCACATAGAAGATGCCCTCAGTGGGTATGTATATTGATATGTGTCTTGAATGTATAATTAGGATGCCCCATCAATTGGTAGAGTGAATTATTCAAGGATCTATATGTCACTGCACACACTCAAAAAAGATCAAGTGAAGCATGGTAATGTAGATAAATTAATAAATAATAAGCACAGAACAACAAATGTAAGTCTAGCATAGTAGTAGCAATTTAAAGCATAGATGATGCATATAATCAAAATGTTTTTGGTGTTTTTTAATGTATTTGTAGTTTTTATATAAGTTATGTACAATCAATCATTAATAGACTATGTATAATAAAAATTAAGAAATAATGTAGAAGTAAGCAAAAAGAACCTATGTACAGATGAGGCTGAGGATAGATTATACTAATTAATGAGTCTCATGGGAGACTCCCTATCATGGTGTCCTATATCAAATAAAGGAATCATGCATGATTTTGAAGCATAAGGGAATGGCTATGAATATGATTTTGAAAATTTGGATTCATTATTGGTATCTTAGAAATCATAATAACCTATATTGTTTCACTCATCATTATCATCTTGATTTTGAACCAATGGAATGCTAGTGTTGACTTTTATTATATTTGGATTTTTTGCTTTGATAAATTGTGTCTGTAAATTATTTTCCTTAGGGTGTTCAATAAATCCCAAACCTTGGTGACAAACATTATCAACTATTAGAATAAGAGTAGTGATGCCTTGAGCATGCTTTCCCAACCCTTGACCTTGATAATCAAACTATTGTAGATATTTTAAACCAAACCCATACTACTTTGAATTTGAGCCTCATTATGGAGAGGTATATTTTCATCTTTTTTGTGCTTTACCTATGCTTGTGGTACTATTTGTTTCTTTGATTTTGCTTTTCGATCCTTTTTGTTGTTCTAGGTTGTGGTTTGGTAATCACTTTTTTATTGTTTTTAAATTTGACCCTTTGTGAATGTGTTCCTATGTCACTATGGATTACTTGACTAATTTAACTTGTATAGCAATTATCTTTTGTATATTTTTTTTAATGAAAAACATGAATCTATGTGATGCCCATGCATTCTATGATATGCACAATAATATATGGATCTTCTCACTAGATGTAGAGGAGGTAGTCTGATCAACTTAGATTTAATAATTTCCCTTAGTAACTCACTTGAACTCTTTTTTTAATCTTTGAATTATTTTTGAATCACTATTTTTAGAGTTATTTTTTTGTGATTTCTTATTTTGATATGTAACATTGCTTACAACCAATTGACTAGGTGAATGTTCATATACATTATTGACATTAGGGTACCTTTGAGGCTTTTGTATTATAATATGATTTTCCAATATTGTAATATTTTCATTTAATATATGATTATATGTTTTTAGATATGAAATTAACTTTCTCATACTTGTTATTTGATCCCTTAGAGTCTTACAAGTACAAACCTTAGTTTCTTTCAATTGAACATGTAAGCACATATGTTGAAGAAGGTTTGAAGAAGCTATAGGATGAATGTATGCATTAGGAACAATAGTATAGGTTGCCTCACCTTTTTTATGGTAATATCATGGACTTGGTTAGATTTAAATTAGCTATCACCCTCTTGGTGGAGAGGAGGAGAAGGAATTTCTTTCCTATGCATAAGATATGACATTAAAACTTGACAAGTGGTAGTTTTTATCTTATGTAAAAAACATGGAGCCAAAAAGTTAGGTAGGTCTAGGTAGAAACCATTTATATAGGATGAAATTCATGTAAATGGAGTTATAAGTTATATAGTATTATGATTATAAATAATATTTCACGTGAGAGAGAGTAAACAAGGGATAGAGAGAATGAAATTGTGCACTAATGCATAAAGAACTTTTGCATGTACTATGATATATCTAATATGTGTGGCAAGATAAACTTGAAAAAAATTCCATATGAGAGATATAAATCAAAGGGTAGAGAGCATGGAATTGTGCATTAATGATAAATATATTCAACTTGTAACATAATATTTCTAACATGTTTAGCAAAATAGAGTTGGAAATCATTTTGCATGGGAGAGAGAGAGTGTGTGTATGCAAAAGAAATATTGAAATCTTGTGCATGTTTAGAAATAAATTTTTTAATATCATCCATTTTTATGAAAATTAAGAATGAAAATAAAAGAATGAAACTTTTCATTAACATATGGGAAATTTCATCATTCATGTACATGATAGGACCAATGATGGTATCCTTATTTTTTGCAAGAAATGTAAGAAAACTTTGTAAATAAGTGAGATCCATTTTTGAAATATAATTTTAGAATGTACGGTGATATCTCAAAATTAATAGTTCCTATCTTATGCAACTAAGGTTTGAAAAATGAGTATTTTGAAAACTACTATGAAATTTTGAGATTTAAAGTGAATTTTTTGATTTAAACATGCTAGTAAAAAATCAAAATTTTATTTAAAAATTTGTGATTGAATGGGACCTAGTAGATGTAAATAAGGGTTTGAGAAATAATTATTTCTGAAAATTACTATTGAATTTTAAAATTTGAAGTGAATTTATGATTTTAATATGTTAGTAAAAAATTAGAAAATTACTGGGAAAATACTAGGACATAATATGGGCAACTAAGGTTTGAAAGAAAATTATTTTAAAATTACTAATTCTTTTTTAAAATTTTATGATTTTTTCTAATTTTGTTATGTAGGTAAAAAATCATAAAAATATAGGAAAAATCAATAGTAAATTTACCATGGGGTTTCTAGGGGTTTTATGCACAATCGAAGTAAGTTATGTTCACCAAATGATTTAACAATTTTAAGAATAATTGGGGTTTTATTCCTAATTTAGTTAAAGTGTCTAGATTGATAAATAAATAAATAATATATGGTAAATAATATATTAATTTTTTAAATTTATTGGTAATTAGAGCTTTTCTAAAAATAGTAATAAGAGGGAGAAAATAAGACTTAGCTTAAACTATGTTGATCTGACTAAGACAAGATCTGATATTCACTATGTAGGCTTGGGACACTATCAAAAATAGGATTAGAAATTTCATTTTTTGATTTTATAAGAGTGCTAAAAGTGGATAGGAATGGCATCGATGTTTTATTCCTTGTCTAGCTTTTTTATCTTGAGGATCTAAGCTTTCTAGGTTTTGTTAAGTAGGTTTGTGTGACCCTACCTCTAAAGTATTGGTAGCTAGAAGTCTATAGAGATACTTTTAGAGTGAATTTTATCTAAAAACCCTATCTAAAATTATACTTCAACAAATTTTAAACAAGATGGGGAGGGGGGAAGGGGGGGTTAGTGTGTGTAAGATTCACTGGATGTGGATCCACACCTCTTGTGTGGGCACGCGACCTACATACCAATACTCTAAAGAGGAATAATTCCATATGTAGCTCTCCCTTTGAAAGTAATTGATGCAATTGTGATATGAGAGGATAAATAAATTATAAAATAGGTGTGCTTGAAATGATTAGGGACTAGTGTAGGGATTTGAATAAGCTAGAAATAATATTGGATGGTTGTATGCAGAGAATAAGAAAATATGCTTTAGTAGTCTTACTTATTTTCTTTCTTGCTTTGTGATATTTTCCAACCCTTTCCAAATTATATTTGAATGGGCTTATATAGGGATCTACTAGTCATGGGTTAAATATAATCACACTAGGCCAACATCATGAAGAGGAGGAATAAGGGGAAAATGGTAATTTGGGCTCAAAATTAGATTGGACAAGAGTGATAAAAAAAGGACACCTGAGGATCTAGTGCTATAGTACAAGTTGGGTGCTATTTTCTTGAGGTTATGGGACCTAAGGGGATAGATTTTTCATGAAAAGAGGGTCCTAGCTCAACTAGGATCAAGTTTAGAAGGCTATAGATGACTAGGGATTAGTGAAAATAAGATTGTGAGGGTCATGAAAGAAAGCAAGAAGGATCTATGGATTGGGAGTCATAAGCCACACTCAATTTACTAGTTTTGCATTTTAATATGACTACACATTTTTGGGGACATTCATCAATAAGTGTTAGTGAGATCCTACATTAGAGTTATACAATGAAATTCAAAAACATTCATAATATTCAAAAAAATTCTAGGAATCTTTAGATTTATGAACTGCCCAAGAAATTATCAAGGATGGTTTATCTCTAAGGGATCCAAAATAAATCAAGAATAAGAGAGGGTCCATTCCTTATTGGAAAGATCAAGAAGTGAAAAAAGTCAATTAAAATCCTTTTTTTTATTCCTCTCTTGAATAAGGTTCATCCTCACAAATAGATCCTACAAGAAGAATCCTATTCAAAACATCTTCTCTTATAGGGATAATCGATCCTAAAAATCCTCTTTCTATAATAGTTGGATTTGATCTACAATATTTACAATAAGAATGTCTAATCATCAACAAAGATTCCCCTCTTGAGATAGACCATATATTAAGCACCCAAGAAGCAAATTTAGTTTGGATTGATAACCAAAGTTGGGAAGAAAACATGGGAGATGAACATGCACATGTGGAAAACATTGACTGATAACCCTAACATGATATAACTTTTTATTATATAATTAACTTGGGTCTTGATGATATAAATTCCATGAAAAAAATTTCACCATCCATTTTACCCACTTTTAGAGGTAAATACTCATAGGATCTAGATTAGTTCCTATTTGAATTTAAGTTTCTCTACCAAACATATGATTATGTCACAGACAATCAAAAGTTTAAATTATTCCCATTTACACTCAAGGATGCATATATGAGATGGTTCATATTCCTTGAGGGTAATTCCATAACCACATGGGATGAAATGGAAATTGCATTTGTGGATAAATATGAGTATTATTTTAGAGTTAGAGAAGGGAAGGAAGGATTTTTCAAGATCAAACAAAATGAATATGAAACCTTAGAAGATTACCTTGACAAGTTTATATTTACCCATAAAATGAGTGGTTACCAAATCACTAAGGAAGTTTTCAAAATAATATTTCTTAAAGGGTTAGATGATAATGCATGAGATGATTTGAACCTAATAGTAAAAGGTGACATTGATAAGTTAACCATTCATCAAATTTTAGCATTGTGTATTAATTATTCTAAGACAAGACCCAGTATAAATAAATAAAGGTTAGGAAAATCACCTAAAGTTGGTTAATTAATGGAAGAGTTTTCTAATTTAAAGATAGACATTCTAGGAAAAATAAAATGTACCTTAGATGGCTTCAAATCAAAAGAAAATTATACCAACACTAAACAACTGTTAATCTATTGTCCTAGATGCAGACTCAAACATGTGGTAAAAGATTGCCCCTTAGACAAAATAGAGGTATACATTATTTGTGTTCTATAACATGACACCAAGAATTTCAAACACCTTCCTACTATCAAAAACCAAGTTAAACAAGCATCACATACTATTGAGGAGTAAACTTCTTTCAAAGGCAAGGAAACTAATACTCTCAGCCTCAAAATCTATCTAGTCCAATATTTCCCACCAATCCATAGATGTCATTTTATTCAATAATAAATACATCATTTCTATAAATAAATCCTAACTTGGATAAAATAGATCATACCTACACTTTTAATTGGGAATACATTTGTTAAGCAAGATCATGACAAATATGGGGATCCACTAGACCCGATTAGGGGATCATGTATCACAATACATTATGCTAAAGAGGTTTCCAAATTATCTAGTCTATCACAATAATTTAATAACCCTAAGAGGTTCCTATGTTTTGATATTTCACCTAAACTATTAACAAGTAAAGTAAATATAATCTATGCTCACCAAATCTTGTGGCACAAAGTGGAGGTTAGAAAAACTAAAACTAAAAATGCATAAAAAAACATATACTCATGTCAATGTATATGTAATATTAATACATGGAAGAGAATAATAAATGCATATCTATCTACTCTAATAAAATAAAAAATAAATTTATGAATACTTACCTTTGGAAATCGACCCCCTAAGCCTCAATCTTTCCCTTGGCCAAGGTGCTTTGTAAGAGGTTGTTGTGGTATGTAAGGATAACAAATATAAATCAGATCTAGGCTACACAAAATATTAATTTATCCAAAAGAATTCGCCATAAGAGATTATATGTATCTCCAAAGAAAGTATGGAACCTTAAGCTTTATTCCTCAAGTAGAATGGTCAATAAGCAGATGTTCATTTGCTCTTACTTCTTATTTCAATTCGTATTATCAAATGATGGAAATGAAATTATATTTATAGGTAGCGTTAAACCTAAACCCTTCCAAAAATCCTAATCAATAGGGTTAACCCAGTCAACCTAGCATATTTTTGGATAATAATTCACTAGGTCGGCCAAACATCAACTAGTTCCTAAGTGAAAAAATACCCCAAAACTATATAGGGTCGACCTAGTCAACCCAATACAATCGACTGATAGAATGGGATTTAGGTGAGGAAAATATGGATTAAATATATTAAATACCTAGAATGGGTAAAATAGA
Organism: Torreya grandis; assembly: GCA_037957365.1. NCBI lineage: Eukaryota > Viridiplantae > Streptophyta > Pinopsida > Cupressales > Taxaceae > Torreya > Torreya grandis. Next base: position 746,124 of record JARHVA010005531.1, on the reverse strand, counting down.
GAATAATAAGCTTAGGTTAAATTTTTTTAGGAGATAAGTGTGTAGATAACAAATGGAAAAAGGGAAAACCATCCTATGAAGCACCAATGGTCTACCCACCCCTTTCTTGGTATACCCATTAAGGCATGCACTAAGAAATATTGAGATTCAATGGGTTCCTATAAGATACAAAGTGTCATTAATCAATAAAAGTTTTAAAATATTATGTGTAGACATATGCCCCACTCAAATCTCATTACATGTCACATGAGTGAAACATGGGATGGTGTTTCAAGAAATAGAACATGATAACACATAATGTTGATGCTAAGTAAAGTGAAGTAGAAATAAGATAAAGGAAAGGATAGAATTAAAAAACACATACATCTACTTACCTTAACATTGTAGATAAAAAATATACTGCAAGAAAGATGAAGTCATCTAATGTGAATTACACTAGGTGAACCTATAGAAGTTAGCACAAAAAATAGCCACAAATCCAAATTTTTGGAATATAAGCATATGATAGTGAAAATGATTCTCTACATCATCATGTTTCCATAAAATTTTATGGTTCTAAAAATGGATGAGTAAAAACAAAGAAAGAGGCAAAGCAAGGAATCTATTAGAAAATAATTGAAAGTCAAAGATTTTATGCTTTCACAGTCTATAACATTACATTACCTTTTTTGGAAGAACTACATTGATTTTTATGCTAAAAAATCACTACAAATTTTATATAAAAAGGTAATGTAATAATTGAAATATTTGAATTTGTGAAAATTGATTTGAAGTAGGGTGAAATGAAAGTCATTTGTTATTTTTTACTTGTGAAGGAGAGAAAAAGAGCTCCAAGAGATCAAACGAGCTAGGATGATGAGGAGACAATAGGCTAGGTGAGAATAACCCCGAGATGTAGTATCAAGTGTACTATAGGTAGGAAATTGATAATATTAAGCCAATTATTGAATATTTTAATGATTTAAGTGTATTTTTAGAATTTTTTATTTTTAAGCATTTTTAGACATCAAAATGAAACCAAATTAGGTGTTATGGGTAAGAAAAACCAATTACAGAAAAGGGTTTAAAGGGTTTGGGTAAAGCACTTGTAGAAGGCACTTATTTCACATAATTTAAGGGGTTGGTAGGGAAAAACAACTAGGTCAACCCAGTCGATTGAATAGGCTAAAATTTAGCAAAATCCACACTACCAACCTAGTAGGTATGTGTTAACCCTATCCATTTTGCAAACTTCCAACGTAGTAAATTTTTTTCTACCAAGCCAAAAAATTTAGTATGATAATGTAATACTAGGGGAAATAAGAGGGTTGACTCATATTTTTATGTCAACTAGGAAAAAAATAGGGAAATTTTGGTCATACTAGTTTGACCTAAGAACTAGAATAGTATGGAAATACATGGAAGTGGTTGAAAGAGTACTAGAATGGCCCAAAATGACCAATTGATGGCTAAAATGGGTGAGTAGGCTAAAAATAGGTTCAAATGAATAAATTAAATTAGTTTAGGCTTTATTTTTGGTTAAAATTTAAAAAGAATGTATTTTGAATATACATGAGATGGAGTAACTAATACATCTTTTGTTATTTCTTGATTGTAGGGGTGACTGAGATTTTGGTGTTTGGTAAATAGATCATGGATACCAAATATATTAGAGAGATTGATTATAGAGGATACGATGAGACTACTCTCTGTAGGCCTAAGAGGCATAGCAGAGATGTGTAGGATATCCTTGAGCTCAATTTCGTTACTCATGTTCCTGAGATGCTAGGAATTATTGACTAACACCTTTAGGTGGGAATTGGAGAGGGATACAATAGAGGTGGGAATCACCCTAGAGGATGTAAACACCATCTTAGGCCTATTGATATTAGGGACACCTATGATGAATGGGATACCTAATAGAGAAGATGAGATGAGAGGCTTAGTTATATGGGTTATAGGCTTAGAGAGGATATATTTAGGCTAGAGGGTGGGTATGTTTGATGTGTATACATCATAAGTTCCATATATCTAGAAGGATATGATATGACTTGTGATAGAATGAGTGTTATGCCACAAGTTATATGGAAAGGTACCATTCTTTGTGATAGCCTTGAGCCAAATGATATTAAAGGATAGGGTGTTATATAACCTAAGGTTTATCATCTGGGTATAGCTCATACATGATATGTTTAGAGTATTGTCTAGAGGGAATGATTTTATTAGATAGATCATATTATTAATGGCATGTATCTATGAGAGGTTTCCCATGTATTAGCTAGTTGGGTTACCCCATGTGGTTGATGATACGTCACCTCAAATATAGAAATGGAGATAGGACTAGGTAGTGTGGGTCATAACCCATGTGATATCACTATGGATAGTGATATGGGTAGATATAATATGGTAGTCATATGGGCAAATTGCTACTACATGGCCTAGGTAGGATACAACTTCATTGGCTTTAGCATGGATCAAGGTGATAGGGCATACACCTAGTAGATGGAGCCACATCTAGTGTCATGAGTAATAGGGTAGATGGGCTTGCCTCACCTAGCAGTGTTGATAGTGGTGCCCATGTTTTAGGCTCAGCATGTTATAGAGCCATAAGGGAGAGGAAGATTAGGTCTATTAGTGGTGAGGTTGATGCTTCGGCTATGTCATGGGAGACCATGGACTATTTGAGTATAATACGAAGTAGAGTGAGAGGAGATGAGGGTGGAAGAAAGAACACTAGAAGTACCACTACTAGTACCATAATAATATGAGTAGTGACCATTGAGGACATGACATCAATGGATTTAATAAGATTACGAGATACTAGAGATAATAGATGTCTTAAATGACCCAGTAGATGAGTCATGATAGAGATGGACTATAGAGAGACTACTCAGATGTAGCCTGAGTGGGTATGAGTGGCATCTCTAAGATTTGTTTTTATGATGCAACCAATAAAAGAGGTTCTCAAAGTTCATGTGGATGGGGAGACTATGCTCAGTGGTCACGTGGATGGAGATAGTAGTGGTTGACACATAAATAGGTAATAAAAGATGGTTCATTATTTTCTTATGTTTATTTAAAATATATTAGAGATAGATTTTTGATATATATCAATGATCTAATATCTATCTAGTTTGGTTTTTATAGGTGTGATAGAGGATGAGGAAATTAGATTGGGGTACCTAGTGAGAGGAGCACTCTATGATGTCCTAGATAAGCTACTAATGCCATATGACCCTACTACATTGGAGGATCCAAGGATACCATTTACCTGAGCTTAGGCAAGTTAGTTTAGACTAGCTAGAGAGGTAGTGAGGCAAATACAAGCATACAAAGAGGGTATGTATCTACCAATAAAGATTGGTGTAGGAGAGATAGACATGGTAGGCCCTAGTTGAGGAGAGAGTTACACATCTAGCTATAGTGACACATATGACATAGGCACATGCCTAGGATATTGTGATGCAAGTAGTGGGCCTAACCCATATGACATCATTATAGGAATATGAGAGAGAAACACACACAAAAACCCTAACTCACATGGAATAGGTACATGAACAAGAGATAGTGACACACTTAGTGACCTTGGCTTAGTTGGTACAAGTGCAGGATCATGTAGCTCATCTATCGGGGTAGGTGTCAAGATTGAGATATAAGACAACCTCATTACAAGATTTTGTTTGGAGGGGTCAGACCAAGACATCTATAGGTAGCATGGTGAGGCCATGAGATAGGAAAGATACGACTCAACCATAGAGCTAGAGAATTATATATGATTGTATTTATTGTATTAAAAATTGATTATATACATACATACATACATACATACATACATTTCCCAACTTGAAATAGTGTGTGGTACATTTTTAATTAATTATATTTTACCAAATAGTTTTTGCATATTTCATTTTAACCATGCATGTGTTCTACATAATACTAGAAAAGAAACCATGCCTCATATATTTCCTATAGCATATACAACAAAAATAGATAAATACATGTGCTATAAATAAATATATCCAAGTCATCAACAACCACAATCATAATGATAACACATACAATCAATATCCAAATTGATCTTATGGATCAATTTGGATATTGATTATATGTGTTATCATTATGGTTGTGGTTGTTCATGACTTGGATATATTTATTTCTATCACATGTATTTATCTATTTGTGTTGTATATGCTATAGGAAATATATGAGGTGTGCTTTCTTTTATATCATTATGTAGAACACATGCATGGTTAGAAAGAAATAGGAAAAAAGTATTTGGTAAAATATAATCAATAAAAAATGTACTACACACTATTTCAACTTGGGAAATGTGTAATAAAAATAAAATAACTAAGTATAAAGAACTAAAGGGTGGTAAACAACATGGTAAAAAGGAATTTTTTTAAATCAAAATAAAAATTTAGCACCAAATTAAAACAAATATAATCACACTAAATCACATTGGGAAGTATGAAAATACTGTAATAAAATGGAAGACATGTAAAAAGAACAAAATGGTATAAAAAAAAATAAATTAAGTTATTCAATCATACTAAATCACATTGGGAAGTATAAGAGAAAATAAAATTGGTAAAAATTTGGGTCTTAAATTTATCACACTAATTCAAGCTAAGAAGTATGAAAAATTTAAGAAAAGGGTGGAATTCTTACATGTAATTAGAAAATAAGAAGATAAAAGTGAAAGAAAAATCAAGTTAGCACAAAACATACTAAATCAAGATGGGAAGCATGTCAATGATGTGTAACTTCATAATAACTCACAACTTATATCATATTTTACACATGTAATTTTGATTGTGCCTTGTATTATTGAAAAATTTTATGAGGAAGGCCAGGTCCTATATGTGATCCTACATTACAACTCACAAAAAGAACACCAATGAGGTGGAATAAATGTGAAAATTTAGAAATAAGTGATGTTGCTAATAGGAATATGAAATGGTGGTAATTTGTGAAGAATGCTAGGTCCTATCCATGGTCTTACAATGCAACTCACAAATGGAATCCAAAGGGGAGTGATTAGTGAACAAAAATATATTTTTCAAGAGGAAATATGAGGATTGTAGGGATTGAAAAAGTGAATTTAAAAATCATAACTTAGGAATTTTATGATAAAAACTTAGGAGATAGGAGCCATATTAAAGATATGAGAAGGCACTAAGTGACTAGTGATCATCAATGAACAAAGGGAACCTATTCTCTATAGACACTAATATTTTTAGGCAAATAAGCATGATACTAAGATCAACTAATGAAGGTAGATTAGTAAAATAAAATTAAAATGGACTTACTTTCTCACATGTTCCCTACTCCTCAAGACCCTTTATAGAGCCATCAATCTACTATGAAGATTGGGTACTTATGAGAGAAAGTAGGTAGCACTAAAAGGTCTTTTTATTCTCATTTTCTAATCTACTAGACTACCACACCCCAATGGACCTTAGCTCTACTATGAGGCTAACTGTGAAGTTTGAAATTTGAATATAAAAAAGAGATGTGCTTTAAATCATGTCTTATAGTTTAATTTGGCTTTTAAGAATCTTAAAATGTTTTTGCCCTTTGTATCATTACCTTTTGTTAAATGATTTAGATTTTAAATGTTTTTAAGGATTGTTAATATTCCTTCCCCATACATACATGGAATGAAAAATATTGAAATATAAAGTGTTACACATTAATGAGCTATAGGCTTAGGCTAAAAGAAGCTAAGCAACCAAAGACAAGACTGACTAAGACACTTAGGCTTAACAATGAACCAACATGTTATCTAAAGTCTCAACCATGTATATGCATAGTTTGTGAAAAGTAATAAAGGGAAAAAGGAGATCCAAAGTGAACCAATATAAGGAGTGACTATCATGATATGAATTTGTGTGCTAATTGATCACATGGTAATAGGGACTGACTAAAGGGAACTAGGATTGTATAATCAAGTCATAATGACAATTATTCATGAAAAATATAGATAATAAAGCAAATAATCATATAAATTAGAAGGAAATTTACAATAAATAAAATGTAATAAGGAAAGAGAAAGAAATTATAATGAAGGATGTCCATAAGCAAACATAACTGATAGTATAAATAATATAGGATGCAAAATTAAAGTCACCATGTAAGATAAATAGGAGTTTGACACAGTGTCAAATGATATAATAGATATATAAAGATAAGAGTGGAGCACACATATAATCCAAATTTAATTATAAAATCACCATGCACATGCTCATAAATATTGATAAATCTAACCACATAGATTATCCAAAACATTAGATAGATCTTGATGAAGCTAGATATGAACTATTACTAATGTCTCATCTATATTTAATTAAAATTGGGAAAATAATTCTCATCTAATCTCCTCCACAAAAAAAGGAGGAATGTTGGATGGATCATGTTGAGAAAGGAAATCAAGTAAGGGATGATCAAGAGAATCCATAGGATTAAGATCTATGGAGATGTAAGAATCACCAGTGGGGAAGGATCCATAGGTGATGGACTCACAATTGCAGAGGGGTCCATAAGTGAAGGAAGATCCAGGGGTGAAAGAGTCATGGATGGAGGTACAAAAAGTGATAAAGGGACTGTAGGGGGGTGATGGAACCATAGGAGGTGAAACCATGGGAGAATAAGGAGTATCCTTCTTGTAGGAATGACCTATGGGAAGAATGGTATAAGGTTTGTGAATAGATATAATGTAATCCTTAAGGTGATGTTGAAAGATGTGGAAATGATCAGTGTGATGGGTGCCACATTAGTTCCAAAAATAATATTCCTCACCATACTTAGGCATATATTTAGGTAGAACCTTTAGGGGAACTATGTTCTTGTTTAAGGACTGAGGGGAGAAGCACATAAAGTATTAATATATTATCATAGATTATAATAATTCATGGATGAATGATTATCTATGCCATAGAAGCAAAAAATATGCTTGTGAGTGGTCTTAGTATAAACACTCATGGGATGAGGTGTAATAATAGTGGTAGGAGCTTAAGAAGGCTCATCATCCCATTTGGTGGGAAATGGAGCCATTTGAGGTAAATTAATCAAACCATCACTAGGAAGGTGGTAGTGGGGAAGGAATATAACTAAGCTAAATAAAAGGAGTAATGAGATCAAAAGCAAAAATAAACTTAGGAACATCAAAAATAGGAATAGGATCAACTATAGTGGGATTAGGATCGGGATCTAATGCAAGTTCTAATGAGGGAGGGGTGGGATTTATATAAGGCCAAATAAGGTTCAAATGCATCTCAGGGATAAGTAGGTTATAGGGTTCAGGGTACCTAAAAAGAGGTAAGGCCCAGTCATAACATGATCCATGAGCATACTCCTATGAGGTTACTTAGAAAATGGAGGTATTAGTGCCATCTCTACACTACAATAAAGAGGAAAAATACTAAAATTAGGAATTATAAATGAGGTAATATGGGAAGATATATACAAAGACTCAACACAAAGAAGAATGATAATGAATAATCTCAACATCATGGGCCTGAACAAGACCACCTAAGAATGGATCATCTAAAGAATAACCATCATCATAGTCAAGAGTGTAAAGGTCAATGACATAAGTAGGGATGACCTTATCATCTGATGAAGTGTGATGAATATAATGTTGAGTCTTAGTCAAGATAATAGGAATGTCATCGCAAGGAGGTTTGTGAGAATGAGGCTATAAATAAGATAAGAGATAAGAGATAAGATGAGGTGAGAGATTAAATTTTTTAATATTTAAGTTAATCTCATTAAGCTCATCATCATCAAATTCTAAGAGGTTAGGAGGAATGTTCCTAATGAGTTTTGGATGCCCATTATAACCTCAAGTTAAATTGATGGGAAAATTGAACCATTAAGACTCATGAAATGGAACACTAGGCAAAGGTTCAAGAGTAGGAATATTGAAGATACCATAGTCTTGGAATTGTTAAAAATTCCAAGGGTTAGTATCACCCTAAATCCTATAAATGGATCCATTTTAAGGGAATTTAATGCATTGGTAGGTAGAAGAAGCAACTACTCTCATACAGTGAGTCCACATCCTACCAAGCAAGAGGTTATAAGAGAGGAAAGTTAAAGATCATCACCTTCACATGAATGGTGACAAGTGGATGGTAATGGGAATCAACACACAACTTAATAGAGGTATTTACCTTCTATTATATCCTTAGCATGTGTTTCATATGGATTTGATATTGCATTTAGAATATTCAAGGGGTTTGATAGAATCAAGAGAGGCAACATAGGTGCTAGAACCCTCATTAATCAATGCATGCTTGATTTGGATATCACCTATTTGGACACTAATGAATAAATGAGAATCATCTACATAAATTATAATGTTATTAGGAATCATAAAAGTGATAGGTAATTTTAAGGAATGAGAAGTGTCCATTTTTTCATCAACATGGATGGGCATCTCTTCACATTATTGTAATATGCTATCCTCAGAGGTAGATAGAGTTAATTCACATCCTATTAGGGGAGGATGAGGGATGTTCATTTTGAACAATAGTTGCATGATATGGTTTATATGACATGGAGAGGTCCTCATAATCTCAATAAATGGAATTTGGGATGGGAGATTAGTGAGCTCTATAATGGGATCCCACTAATCATAACCCATAAGAAGGTTATTATAAAAAGGTGCATAATGATTAATGAGGTCCTCAAAAGGAGGAGCTAATGTTGATTGTAATTTATGTTGATAAAAAGGAAAAGGTTTAGAATAAGGTTGTAAATTATGTTGTGAAGATGAAGTTATTGGTTCAGGTTGGTTTTGAGAATTTGTAGAAGTGTTGATAGAAGATTGATTATCATTGGTGTTAGGTAAAGAAGATGGAGGGATGGTAGAAATAGAATGGGAAGTGTTATCCAAGGGAAGAGTTGGAATTGGGTCAATGAAATTTATAATTTCATCTTTCCCCAACTCATTTAATTGATTTGGATAAGAATCTTGGATAACACAAAATGTGTGAAATAATGGATGAGTGTAGATAAGTTGAGGGTCAATAAAAGCAACCACCCTTCACATATTAGTCATATTAAAAAAATTATTTTCAATATTAGGGTCAATAATACTTTATAAATTATTGGTGAAAGGGGTGGTCTTGTCTTGGGTAACTTTATTAGGTTGGTGATTAGGAAGAAGGTCTTGATAGATAGCTAAATAAGTATTATCTTGATGAAAATCTTGAGATTTAGTTTATGTTTCATGAGCCTTAAAATAAATGTCATATGTTTGTTGAGATTATTGAATGATGGAATCATGATCAAAATTATGACCAAGAATAAAATCCATAGCTAAATTATGAAGCTACCTACATATCTCATGAGAATGACCCCAACTAGAATGAAACCAATAAAACTTGTTGGGATCATACCAAGATTTCAAAAGACAAGTGGGATCAAGTTCTGATTAAAGAGGCCTAGGTGGACATTTAATTAATTTAGCTGAGGATAAAGTTTTGTGAACATTGATGTTATTAGGTGAAGATAAATTAGGATTGGTGAATTTTTTAGAAGGGGGAGTTGGTTCCAAAGTTTGATTAGGAACAACAACTTGAATAGTGTGAATGGTGTCATAAGAGTCTGTGACACCATCATTGGTAGCATTATGATTTTTGTTTTTAATTAAAATATGACTACCCATAGAATGTTGGGGTGGCTCAAATTGATGGATAAGGAAATCTTGGTGTCTATCTTGGTCAATAGCCTCTTCTAAAGTACATAGAGAGAGTGTGGACCCGATATTACAACTTGGGAAAAAGAGCGTTGGTAAATAGATGGAAAAGGTTATCATTGGCCATGTTATGTTCATATTTGTTTGACAAAGTTTTCTACCTTTTAACAAAAACTTGGGTAGTTTCATTTTCAAGTTGTTTTCAATTTATGAAGTGGGCCAAAGTTTTTTCAGTAAGGTCACTAGTTTGGAATTCTTTAACTAAAGCTTCACTAAATCTTCCAAACTAGCAATATAATGAGTTCTAAGTTAATTGTACCAATCTAAGGCATCACCCATGAGGGTTTTAGCTAAGATATTGGTAGAGGAAAAGGTGTTTAATTTGTCCCAATACTTATAAATATTTCCAAATGTTTTAAGATGAAGGGTAGGATTAGTTGATCCATTATAAGAAATTGTAGGGGTGATACCTCCTATATCAATATTAGTAATTTGAGTAGTAAGGGGCTCATTTTGAATATGCTTAATGGTTTTTATATGAAAGTAAGTTGAGGAATGATATTTCCTTGATAATATTAAAGAGGAGAGGGAACAATTTGATTATGTATGTCCCAAGTCATTATTTGAGGATGATTTTGAAGATGAAAAAGGTGATTTTGCATTCTTGTCATTTGATTTGTATTATGAGATTGAAAGGTATTCATTTGATTAAGTGTTTGTAATAAGATTTGGTGGGTTTTATTGACATTATTAGAATTATTTGAAGCATTAGAGTTGGTATTAGTGTCTTGGGTACCAGTATTGGTGTTGATAGGAGCTTGAGAGGAACTATGAGAATGAGAGGCACTAGTGGAAAAATTTGCTTGTGAAGCAAAATATAGATTAGTGAAGGGATGAGAAGAAGAATCACTATAATCATTATTACCTTGGGTATCAAATGATGCACTAGTAGAAGGATTAAGGATAATGGATATTATAATAGGGAAACTAGATGTAGAACCTACCATGATAGTGGAGATATTAGGCATAGAGGTAGAAGAAGTTAAAAAATAAGAGGTCATGGTGTGAGAAGGGTTCATAATCAAGGGAAGAGGTTAAGAAAGAAAGAAAGTGGTAACTCTAAATCCATTTGAGAATGTAGCATTAGGTGAATGAGGCTCTTTGGATTGACCACTAATCATAAGGTTGTAAAGGGTAGAGGGATCCTTTCCTCGATGTTGATGAAATTCATAGATAAAGAAGATCATTTTAGGGGTATACTCTAGTTTGGGTTGGTCTTCTAGGGAGAAGAGAGGATTAAACTACAAAGAGGTATTAGGAAGGGTCCCATATTTCATTGTGTGAGTGGTTATGTGAACATTACTCTCATCTAAGAGAGGATCCCTACTCTACATATGGGAGACCATATGAGGATTGGTAAAACTCATCATGTTTGTTGAATTCAACTCAGTGTTGTCTTCAAACAAAAAAATCATGATGAAGGGAAAGGATTAAATTTCAGGTAAGAGAAAATGTAAAATCAAAGAAATAAGAAGTAATAGAAATAGTACAAGGTAAAATAGGTCAACCAAGCATAAGGAACAAGGCCTGTAAACTATACAAGGTCAAGTGGGTCAACATAACATAATAAAAAAGGGATAAACAAGTGTATAGGTTTGATTGGGTTGACCAAGTATAATAGAAAGGGAAAAAGAGATAGCCTGTAATAGACTATATCAATTAAAATGACCATGTACATTAACAAGAATATTTTTTTAAGTATTTTGAAAATCAAGAATTAAAGGGAAACACAAAATCAATTAGATATATGAGGGTGATCCAATTGAGGCACACATCACAAAACCTTGCACCAATGCTAGTTAATGCACCAACACTGGCCAATGTAAGTTTTAACAATACAACATACAATTGAGTAAAGGAAAGTAATAAAATTGAAAATCAAAAGATAACTAAATGGTCAACCTAAATGTTATTAGATTATTAGAATATAATTTTAAATGTGATGGGAAGTTGGTTGTAAGCAAGGAACTAGAAATTAATCTAAGGATAGTTTCAAGACATTTGGGCTAAAAGGGATTTGTATTGGTAATGGTATAGGCTTGGTATTGGGGTCTATCCCTCACTTCACACACCATAATGATAAGGGTGCTAGGTGCTTAACTAGTGTTACCTTTTGAGTCACCCTTATTCAATTTTTTGTGAATTTTGCAATAAAAGAAGCTCACCCGCTTATCACCTATTGTGTGTGAATTTTAAAAATAATTGAACCTTTGAACTTGAACCTTTTTTAGAGTTTAAGAGTTCAATAATTTAAATATCTCAATAGGTTCAATGGTTCAATATTTCTCAAAGTGAATTGTTTGTCCCTTTGTGTATTTCAATTATGACTTTGAACCTTTCAGTTTAATTTGAACCCTTTTTCAAAGTTCAATAAGTTCAATGTTTCAAAAGTTCAATATTCGATGTTTTGTAAAGAGTCATGTTCACTCAGTTCCCTTGTATAAATCAATGTATCATTAAACCTACCATTTGAACTTAAATTTTGAACTTACATAGCGGAGTTCAAAAGTTCAACAATTCAATGTTTCAAAGTTCAAAGTTTTTGGAAAGATCATATGACTATTGGTCAGTCTGTGTAGTTCATCTCATATAATTGAACCCCAAAGTTGAACCACATTTTTAAAATTTCAATGGTTTAATGATTCAATGACTATACTCTCATCTTGCCCTGAGGCTTTCTCTAAGTTAAAATAAACAAGAGATTTAGAGGAGAATATATCTAAAACTCATTATAAAGTAGAAAATTTTGAATTTTCACAAGGTTACAGATAATCATTACTCATAAAAATTGCATGTAAGAAAATTCTTGCCATTACTGCATATGTTAGAATGTGTGTCTTATCAAGCATGTATAGCATGCATTATTTTGGTTTAATCATTTGATTTGGTTAATATCTTTATCAAAATATAAAAATTCAAATTTAGCAAATGAGTATACTGGGTGATACAAAGGAGAAAAGCATAGGTGGTATAAGATATTTGATTTCTCAAATTCACAGTGATTTTAGATAAGTTTAAAGGTGAGTTTTACTCTTAATATAAGTTTTTTCCTTTACTTGGTTGTAAATAAGGATCTTTTTGAGTTTATGGCATTATTTAAGGAGTTCAAAACATTTTCTTTTCATTATATCCTCTATCTTGTAACCATGAAATTTGCATGTCTCAATTACAAGCATGGTCCTGGTCTCATATGTTCTCCTCCTAAAATTAGGGATGCTTCTCTAGTCCAATATGACTTGGAAGATTTTAAGGAAAGGGCTAAAAATCTTGTGTCAAATCTTATGATGCAGAAGATAGTAAAAAGTGGCTTGGTTGAAGCTGCAGCCTTTCTCATGGCTATCCAATGACTCAAATTAGTAATTGAATGCATGAATAGATATGAACCTTAGAACATGTGCATCAAGACTATATATGGCAATGTTTTACTATACATTAACAAATAAACCCTAATGTCTATAATAGGAATTCCTCCCAAGGAAACATACTCTGACCTCAGTATTACTTCTTCATATGGTTATTTTTCATTAAAAAAAGCAATTTAAAAGAGCGTGATTGCTAAGAATTAGCTTTTGATATTCCAAAAAGGGGGTTCAAGACTGCCTAGACCATTAACAAAAAATCATATGATTCCATAAGTACAAGATATTATAGTATTACTACATAGACTAAAAGTCAATGCTCATGCATATTATTGGGAAGACTGGATGTACTTCTTCATACAAGTGATCCTCCAAGGAAAGCAATATTTGGACTGGGTAGAAATTGTAGCAGAATATTTGCATCTAGGTTTAAGTAATTTTTTAGGAAATAAAGAGTTTTATATGTCTTCATACCTCTTCTATTTCCTGGCATCTACAAAATAATGGGTAGGATTACCACATACACCCTTCGTTGAAGACAATAAAATTTATGACTATTACTCATAGTTATAAATGCATAATTATTATAAGGATTATAGGAGAGTTAATGATGTTTTTAATAGGAGAATGACTTTTGAATTGTCGAATAATATCAATAAAAGGTTGTCTGATGAAGCTATGCAACTAATCAATATTTATGGTAGTTTCTTCACTCAATTTTCCAAGTTCACTTATATCAGAATTAGGGTTTTTGATGGTGAACGTTCAAGGTTACCTAAGTATGTTTTTGACTAATTTGTGTTAATAGAAGTCTGCAAACAATTAGCACATGTAGATAAAAACATTCCTAATGAAAAGGAAATTTGGTATATCTTTTCCAATTGAAATTGGATTTTATTCATGCAAGTCAACTTTTGATGCTTTGAATTTAGAATTGGATTTTAAGAAATTCAATTTTCAATACTTCACAGCTAGATCACAATTTAACAGCAAAGGTTTTTCCAAAGATAACTTGGATCTTAGGATAAGGTTTTCACATATCCCTCAATTAGAGGATTATTGGGAGGATTGTTCAGATGAATTTGAAGTCATAAGAAGACTATGGTCTAGGTTCTCCTTAGGGAAAATTATTACCCTCAATTTAAATATAAACATTTCTAGAATTTTTTACAATGATAAATAGGTGACTGATCCACAATTTGAGCAAATAAAACAATCACCTATTTCATAAATTGACTGAGAGAAAAATGAAGAAGATAGAATTGAGGTTAAGACCCCCCCAGTGATAAGGAGAAATGAGAAATGGTTGAGAGAGAAAAAACTAGGGGGAGCTCAAAACATAGATTCCTAGCAATGTACATCAATAATTAAATCACCATTCCCAATAAGCTCCTCTAATCAGATTATTTCTATTTGTGATGTAGGTACTTTCAAAGCAAAAACTAGATGGGATCCTATCATCAAAGAATTTGAGAAGGCCCTTATAACTACTCTTCCTCCTCATGCCACCATATCAAGGACCCAAAGCAAGAGAAAGAGTAAAATTTCTAAAAGAGTAATTATGGATTTGAATTATGAAGAAGATTCAGGAGAAGCTAAAGGTAATAAATAATATAGTTCACCAATTGTAGAAGAGGTTAGTGTAGATCAATAGTTAGTGATTTCTTTTGATTCTGTTGAACTAATGATTATTTCAAATGTACCTTTTGATCAACTAAATCTTGATAAACAAGCCTCAACCTCTACAATTAAGTGGCCAGAAAGCTCAATCAACAACAAAAGGAAATTAGTACCATTTTCTTTGCCCTTGGAGGATATGGTGAGTAAATGTTTAGGGAAAACTCCTAAATCCAAAAATTTAAAAATAAAAACTAAGGTAGACATTGACCCTAATACAAGGAAATGGAATGCATAAATATCCAGGCCAAGAACCAATTAAGAAGTTCAAGATCCTACAGTTTAAGATTTTTTAATTGAAAAGGTGGACCTTGGGACTGCATGACATTCTACAGATGTGCATCACCTTGAAGCATCCACCAAAAAGATAGTCAATAGAACCTAGAAGGATGAAAAAGATAAAAGAGAATTAAAATAGATTGTGTGATCAATGGTAGAGTATATTGACACCATTCATAGTCTAGATCCACAACCAATCACCCAACTACCCCTATCTTTTGATCTAAAATCACCTATCAATCAAAGGATGTTGGGCCATATACATAGGCAAAATGGTTACTAGGGTATTTGATAATTGGTCAAATAACAACATTTATAAAGGTAAAGAATTCATCCATAAATTGAAGAATTTATATGATCTAACCAAAATTATTATTGAAGATTCGAAGACTCAAAATGTTTTGTGGATAAAAAATGAAGGAAAATGAATGAGTGTGATGAACTAGATTGATGAAGTACAAAAGTATGGAATAACAAAGTTTTTGTCAGAGAACTTGACAAGTCTAGATGAAGATGTATTATATGTAAGTAAGAAAAATATTGAATGTAGAAATTCAGCATCCCAACAAGGACAAATGGAAATCATAAAAATGATCAAGGAAATAACTAAATTTATTTAGTCATTACAACATAATCTATAGAGTATTGATATTAAATACATAAAAGATGATGGAAAACTAGAAAAAGATCAATATTATGATTCAATCCTTTAAGGAAAAGGATCAACATCATTAAATAAAGTGACAATTTATCAACTAAAGATTTTTCTTAGATTTCAAAGGTAGATTCACTTATTTGTCACTATATCAACACTCTCCTAGAGCACACAAAAAAGATGGAGAAAATTTAGAGGGAAGAAAACATCTAAAAATCAAGGATAAAATATGTCAGCATTCCTAATCTTATGAAAATTCAATAATTTGTTACAACATTTTAGGAGTGGAAAGCTCAACGTGTCTACCCAACTGAACACAATAAATTTGGAGATCCTAGTCCATCACCTCAGTAATGATTTTACTTACATACTTTATTATATTTAGTTATTTAGTTGCTTTTCTATTTGAAATTTGATCTTTATAGAATTTGTAAAAACTAAATCCCATATGGGTCAGATTTATTTTAATTCTGGTTTAGTTTGACAGGTAGATTAGTTATGGTAACTATATATATATATATATATATATATATATATATATATATATATATATATATATATATATATAGATTTCACATAGAAAACCTAATTTCAAATACTCAAATGTACAGATCTAAATATTTAACAATTAATTTTCATTTTCATTCATAGATGAAAAATGTTTCAAAAAAACATCACATATATTATCAACAATAGTGGTCCAATTCTGAAATTTTCTAACTCCTTTCCTTTTTTTATATATTCCTCTTTTACAATAATATATATATAGTTATATATATATATATATATATATATATATATATATATATATATAACTATATATATATTATTGTAAAAGAGGAATATATAAAAAAAGGAAAGGAGTTAGAAAATTTCAGAATTGGACCACTATTGTTGATAATATATGTGATGTTTTTTTGAAACATTTTTCATCTATGAATGAAAATGAAAATTAATTGTTAAATATTTAGATCTGTACATTTGAGTATTTGAAATTAGGTTTTCTATGTGAAATCTTCTTTTACATATTAATTACTCTTCCATTAGACAATTCATTATATGTATTTTATCCTTTTACTAGTTCAGCTATATATATGTTTATCTATTTAATTGTTATTGAAAATATAATCTATGTATTCTATTATCCATTACTATTATAAAATATCACATTCATAACCTCATGATGTGTGGATGTTAATTTACCTTTAAAATACTTTTTGGTTAAAAGTGTATTTGAATATTCAAATTCATTAAAAATTGAAAAGGGAGTTGTACCTTAATTTAGAGGGGAACTAGTCTTAATAGTTCACCCATTTTTTGTTTAACTTATTTCTTCTTGAAAGAAGAAGGGTATGGAGTCAAAATAGAATAGTTTTAGATAAGGACAAATCTATTAGCCAACAGTTTTTGGTGACTCCACTGGGGAATCGAATTTGAAATCTTTAATGAAAGATTAGTCACCTTAATATGAAACAACAATGGTGCTTCCACATGAAAATATAATTCCTATTTTACAACCTAATCTTGGTTTTCAAGATGAATAAGAAGATATAATTAGTTAGTTAAATACTCTTGCTTGGTGTTCTCATTAAAATATTGATGATTATAGGATAGCAAGTAGAATTTTAGAAAAAGAAGAACAATTGGCTGATAATATGATAATATGAGATTTTTATTACTCAAGAAAAGAAGGAGGCAAGAATAAAATGTAGCAAGGAATTAAACCCCCTAAATTGTGAAGTTAATAATTATAATATCATAAGCTGGATTCCAGAAGATACATAAGGTCTTTAAAAAGAGAAGGAATTGAGGATTCTACTTTTCAAACATTACAAAACTTAAATTTTCCTTATATTCCTACCCACATTAGAAAAGCTATAAGTAGACATCCTACCCCTCTTAAACCCTCTACATCCTTTGTATGTCAAGCCTTAAATCTTTCAGTACTATCTTTCCTTCTATCATAAGTTTTCTTCCAATGGCCCAACCTTGGGGTGTAGCCATATGACCTCTAAATTTAGAGGCCAACTTGAATCCTTTACCTAAAAATGTAAGGGAAAATTTACCCAAATTTAATGGAGATGGAAGACAATCATTAGAAGAACATCTAAGTGCATTTGTAGCAGCAGTGATGTGTTAGGTGTGAAACATCAAGATGTAGCCATAAGGCTTTTTATGCAAACTCTAACTGATATTGTAGCATAATGGTTTTATCATCTAACTGATTCCTCAATCACAAATTGGAATGATATGAAAACTACATTTGAAAATAGGTTCAAAAGCATAGAAGATGAACATTCCCTTCTTGCTCAATTGACTCGGCTCACGAAAGAGATACATGAACTCATGAGGGAATTTATAGCCAAATTCAATATAATTGTGCACAAGATTCCTACTATTAAAAGATCAAATGATGAGAATTATAAATGTTTCTTTATTAATTATATGCCTCTTGATATAAGTTTTAATCTTAGAAGAGGTGCAATTGTTTATTTAACAAACACACAATCATTGGCAGTTGAGTTAGAGGATGATCTTATTATTATGGCTGGAAAATGGAAGAAAGAAGTCCAAGTACCTAATTCTCATCGCTCATCCTCTATAGATCATATGGTTCAAAAGCTAGTCAATGATATGATTTCCCTTAAGAGACAATTACCAAAGACTACTACTTCATTCTAACAACCATATAAAGATATGGGCAGGAGCAATCAACAAGCAAATGTTGGTAAGACATTACCACTTACATCAACACAACCAAGATTAACTATTGAAGCTCCTCTTGAAAGAAATAACATGTGTGTCTTTCATTTGACTACTGATCATGATGGAGATTCTTGTCCAGAGATGCTTAGTTATACTCAAATGATTGGTACTCAAGATGTCTTAGGGGAGATTACTGAAGAAGAAAGGAGCTTTGAAAAACCTGGCAACTCTGAAATACACTTCCTAGAATATGATTTAGATTTAGAAAAAGGAGGTGAAATATTGGTTAATATTGAAGATCCTTCATGTGTTGTACTTACCAGAAGTCAAAAGAATCTGAAGTTTTCTAATGTTTAAGAAGTGTCTGTTAAAGGTAAGGGATATTTTACTAAAACTTTTGATGCTAAGACATAAGAAAGTAAATTGTTACATAGAAATGATTGTGAGACTTCTTTTTATATTTTATAATTTTTTAAGTCTAAAAAAATTCAAATATACCCTACTAAATACCTCAGGTTGAAACCCAAAGAACTTTATAAACTAGTTAAATATGTCAAAAATGGTCCTACACAAGTTTAACTTGAAATTCAATTAAACATTAACACTGAGTCTCCTATTGCCCAATTATTTACTTCTCCAAGTGAATCACCCACTCATACTTATAGAATGACCCTCAATTCATCTGATGATACTCCTTATATGGCTAATATGAAACCCAACCCATTTTACATTTCTTTGTTCATAAATGGTCATAAACTTAGTAATTGTATCATAGACTTAGGTGCTTCTGATAATATAATGTCTTATTCTATAGCCAAAACCTTAGGCTTATCCCTTACAAAAACATTTGGTATATGTTATTCCATGGATGGCAAACAATTTTTTTTGCTTAGACAAATTAAAGATGCATGAGTTGCTCTTGTAACATATCCTGATAAAAAGGTGAGGTTGACTATTTTAGTAGCAGATATTCCTGCTAGTTATGGGATGTTGTTGAGCAAGACTTTTTACAAAGATTTGGGAGGGCAGATTAAATTGGATTGATCAGAAGCTACAATTATAGTGGGAAAGTAGAAAGTTAAGCTAGAACCTGAACCTAAATGCAAGTTTATAGTATATCCTTCTGATGATTCTAAGTCTCAAATTCTATTTGAAGAATGTGAATTTGGTAATTATTTTATCTCCTCTAAATATTTTAAGGAATAATCTATCCCAAAGTCTCTTCATTTAGATGATCTATGGACCATGGAATTTGATGGTAGTTGTGCTACCACTGGTTCAGGAGTAGGAGTTGTTTTAATCTCACCTGAAGATGAAACTTTTCCTTACTCTTTCAAGCTAGAATTTAAAAACACTAATAATACTATAGAATATGAAGCTTTATTTCTTGGTTTAATGAAGCTAAAGGAAAGGGTATGAAAATACTCAAGGCAAAAGGAGATGCTGAATTAATTGTCAAATAAGTGAGAGGCATTTTATTAGTTAAAAATGATAGATTAAGACATTACAAAAATAGAGTTTGGGATGAGATAGATTATTTTGATGCCTTTTCTATTGAAGCAATCCCTAGAACTAGAACACTCACGTAGATTCTATATCATTATCAGCTTCTCTTCTTCTCCCACACCCTGATTTCAAAAGGGATTCATATAGAATAGAACTAGTCTATCATCCTAATGTCTTGGATAATGCTAAAAATTATCAAGTTTTTTAGAGTAATAAATAGATCAAATTTTTTTTGGAGAATGTTGATATGTTCCTAGGGACTTATTTTGAAGGTTATACAATAGAATGTAAAGAATTAAGTCCTGATCTAGGGATCAATCCAAAAGATGATGCAATTCAATTAAAAGGAAACAAAATCCCTAAAGGATTGGTCTCTCTAGAACATTTGTTCACTAGACAAGATGAATATACTAAGGGCAAACTTGTCCAGAAACCTAAAAAAATGGAGGACTATAAGAAAATCAATATTGGAAGTGAGACTGACCCTAAATGGATCTCCATTGGTAGTTGTTGTTCACTATAGGAGAAAAATGAATTAATTAATCTATTGATTAAGTATAAGGATTTCTTTTCTTGGTGTTATGATGACCTTAAATATTTTAGACATGGATAGTTTTAGCATCATATTCCTTTGAAAGAAAATGCAAATCCTTTTAAGTAGAAGCAGAGAAATTATAACCCAAAAGTTATTGAAGCTATCTTTAAAGAGATTGACTAGATGTTGAAGGATAGTATTATTTATCCAATTCATCACTCCACCTGGGTGGTGAACATTGTTCTAGTATGCAAAAATAGTAGGGAAATAAGAATCTATGTTGACTTTAGGAATTTGAATCAAGCCAATTTAAAAGATAATTATCCCTTGCCTATGATGGATCACATCTTGCAAATTATTGTTGGGTTAGAAATGATGTCCATGTTAGATGGGTTCTTAGGTTATAATCAGATAAGTGTAGTTGTAGTTGACCAACATAAAACTACTTTCACTATACCTCGAGGAACTTTTGCTTATAAATGTATGCCTTTTGGTTTGATTAATGTTGGTGCAAACTTTTAACATGTGATGGATTCATCCTTTAAAGATTTGAAAGATATAATTATTGTCATTTATCTTGATGATTTGACTATTTTCTCTAAAAAAAGAGAAGATCATCTGAAAGATCTAGAGATAGTCTTACAAATATGTCTGAGTCATGGGATATCTCTTAATCCTAAGAAGTCAATTTTCTATGTTATAGAAGGAAGGTTATTAGGATACCTAGTTTCAAAAAGTGGAATCAAAATTGACCTAGAAAGAGTTAGAGAAATACAACAACTAATCCTTCCTTCTAATAGGGCTGGAGTTAATTCTTTCTTTGGTCAAATTAATTTTCTCATAAGGTTCATTCCTAATTTTGTTGAGATTATAAAACATATTGTAGGAATGATGAGTGAAAAACAAGTATTTAGATGGAATGAAGCTACTAAAAAAGCATTTGGATATATTAAAGAGGTAATTGCATAAACACCTACTTTAGTAAATCCTGATTTCTAAAAATATTTTATTATTTATTATTATGATTCAGAACATACCATGTCGGGTATCTTATTACAAATGAAGTGAATGTTGAAGCCCCAATAGCCTTTATGAGTGTTTCTCTCAAGAAACAAGAACTTAAATGCTCTTTGGCTAAGAAACAAGCTTTTGCTATAGTGAAGGTTGTTAAACAATTTAGATATTATATACTTCATTCTCATTTAGCTATATTTGTTCCTAGTTTAATTGTGAAAAGCATTCTAACTCAACAAGATGTTGGGATGAATAATAGAGCAACATGGGTTGCTAAAATTCAAGAATACAACCTAGAGATTAAGCCAACCAAATTAGTTAGAGGTCAAGGTTTATAAAAATTGATAGCTAAAAGTAAAGAAGAAGAAGAATAATAATAATAATAATAACTTCCTACTATCCTATTGGTGAGCTTACATGATCCATGGTTCCTAAATGTGGCACACTATCTTACTTATGGAAACTATCCCAGTCATTTATCCTTGAAGGAGAAAATAAATATGAAGTTAAAATCAACAAAATATGTGATCTGGGGTGATATCCTATACAAAAAGGGATTAGATGGAACCTTTCTGAGGTGTGTAGATAAGGAAAAACAATCTAAACTATTGGAAGTTTTTCAATCACAGCCTTCAAAATCCTTGGAAATTATTATTATTGGCTAGGTATGTTCAAAGATGAATATAAATGGGTAGCTAACTATGAAAAATTCAAATTGTTTTCAAGAAGACCACAACTTGCAGCATTACCTCTGAGTCCTGTCATTATTGAAGAACCTTTCAAATGATGGGGATTAGACTTTATTGGGCCTCTTTCACCTCCATCAAGTGCTAGTCATACACACATTTTAATAGTAATTGATTATTTTATGAAATGGGTTGAAGTAGCCCCTGTGAAGAGAACCACTTCAGAAGTGGTATGTAATTTTCTCAAAGAAAATATACTGGTACATTTTGGTGTTCCTCATAAGATTATGGAAAATAACGCTACCAATATTTCTTCAATAGAACTTACTTCATTCTGATATGAACATAGTATCTCTCTTTCTCACTCATCAGCTTATTACCCTCAAGGGAATGGACAAGTAGAGTCCAGTAATAAAAATTTGATATCCATCATAAAGAAATTGGTGAGTGATAACCCTAAAGATTGGCATAAGAAACTATATGAAGCACTTTAGGCTGACAGGGTAACCCCAAAAAGAGCAATAGGAATGGCACCATTTGAGTTTATTTATGGGATAGGAACACAATTATAATTACCTCTAGAATTATTTGTAGCTAAATTACAAAATGTTATTAAAGATCAGTACTTTCAAGATTCTTTAGAGAAAAGAGTTATGTACTTAACTAAAATTGAGGAAGAGAGAAATGAACTAGTTGACCAGATTATTGCTCATCAAAATAGGGTTAAAAATATTTTTGATCAAAAAACTAGACCTAGAAAGTTCATGGAAGGAGATGAAGTATTGAAATAGGATAAAAGGAGAGAACCTAAAGGAGCACATAGAAAATTTGATTCAATTTGAAAAGGACCTTTTAAAATTCATCAGAGACTTGGTCCTAGTTATTTCAAATTAGAATATCTAAATGGAACTATTTTACCCCTATCATATAATGGGTAGGATCTTAAGTTGTATCGACTATGAAACAAGTGTCCCCTATTTTGTACATACCCTTTCCTTTGTTGTTGCATTTTGTGTTTTCCTTTCCCATTTTTGGTTTATCTTTCTCCTTTTTTTCCATTGCTATGTTTTAGTCTATGTAACCAGAGTTTTTGAGTTCTCTGTATTTTGTCATAAAATACAGTCCCCAATCAGAGCCAATATTACCTTTTGAGTTGCCCTTATTTAATTTTGCATGAATTTTTCCATAAAATGATCTCAACATCTTATCGCCTTTTATATGTGAATTTGCATAAGAATTAAACCTTTGAACTTGAACCTTTCTTGGAGTTCAAGAGTTTAATAAGTTTAATGGTTCAATAGGTTCAATGGTTTAATATTTCTCAAAGTGAAGTATTTGTCCCTTTATGTATTTCAATTATGACTTTGAACCTTTTGATTGAACTTGAACCCTTTTTCGGAGTTAAATAAGTTTAATGATTCAAAAGTTTAATATTTGATGTTTTGTAAAGAGTCATGTTCACTTAGTTCCCTTGTATAAATTAATGTATCATTAAACCTAGCATTTGAACCTAACATTTGAACCTACATAGTGGAGTTCAAAAGTTTAACAATTTAATGTTTCAAAGTTCAAAGTTTTTAGAAAGATCATATGACTATTGGTTGGTATGCGTAGTTCATCTCATATCATTAAACCCTGAAGTTGAACCACATTTTCAAAATTTCAATGTTTCAATGATTCAATGACTATATTCTCATCTCACCCTGAGGCTTTCTCTAAGTTAAAATTAGTAAGAGATTTAGAGGAGCATATATCTAAAACTCATTATAAAGTAGAAAATTTTGAATTTTCATGAGGTTATAGATAATCATTACTCATCAAAATCATGCATAAAAAAATGCTTGCCATTAATGCATATATCAGAATGCGTGTTTTATCAAGCATGTTTGGCACGTATTATTTTAGTTTAATCATTTGATCTGGTTAATATCTATATCAAAAGAAAATAATTCAAATTTAGAAAATGAGCATACTGGGTGATACAAAGGAGAATAGCATAGGTGGTATAAGATATTTGATTTCTCAAATTCATAGTAATTTTATATAAATTTAAAGGTGAGTTTTACTCTTACTATAAGCTATTTCATATACTTGGTTGGAAAGAAGGATCCTTTTCAGTTTTAAACATTATTTAAAGATTTCAAAACATTTTCTTTTCATTATATCCTCCAACTTGTAACCATGAAATCAACATGTCTCGACTACAAGCATGGTCTTAGTCTCATATGTTCTCCTCCTAAAATTAGGGACACTTCCTAGTCCAATATGACTTGGAAGATTTTAAGGAAAAGGCTACAAATCTTGTGTCAAATCTTATGATGTAGAAGATAGTAGAAAGTGGCTTAGTTGAAGCTACAACCTTTCCCATGGTTGTCCAATGCTCTGAATTAGTCCTTGAATACATGAATAGATATGAACCTCAGAATAGGTGCATCAAGACTGTAGATGGCAATGTTTTACTACATATCAATAGACAAACCCTAATGTCTATTATGAGAATTCCTCCCAGGGAACCATACTCTAACCTCAGTATTACTTCTTCATATGGTTATTTTTCATTAAAGAAAGCAATTTACAAGAGCATGATTGCTAGGAATTGGGTTTTTAAATTCCAAAAAGGGGGTTCAAGACTGCCTAGACCATTAACAAGAAATCACATGATTCTAAAAGTACAAGATATTATAGTATTATTACACAGACTAAAAGGAAATGTTCATGCATATTATTGGGAAGATTGGATGTACTTCTTCATATAGGTGATCCTCCAAGGAGAGAAATATTTGGATTGGGTAGAAACTATAGAAAAATGTTTTCATCTAGGTTTAAATAATTGTTTGGGAAATAAAGAGTTTTATATGTCTTCATACCTCTTCTATTGCCTAACATCTACAAAATAATGGGTAGGATTACCACATACACCCTTGGCTGAAGACAATAAAATTTATGACTATTACTCATAGTTACAAATGCATAATTGCTATGAGGATTATAGGAGAGTCAATGATGTTTTTACTAGGAGAATGACTTTTGAATTATCAAACAACATCAATAAAAGGTTATCTGATGAAGCTATGCAACTAATCAACATTTATGGTAGTTTATTTACTCATTTTTCCAAGTACACTTATATCAGAGTTGGGGGTTTTGATGATGAACCTTAAGGTTACCTAAGTATGTTTTTGACTGATTTGTGTTAATAGAAGTATACAAAAAATTAGCACATGTAGATAAAAAAATTCCCAACAAGAAAGAAATTTGGTATATATTTTCCTATTAAACCTAGAAGTATTCATGCAAGTCAACTTTTGATGCTTTGAATTTAGAATTGGATCTTAAGAAATTTAATTTTCAATACTTCACAGCTAGATCACAATTTGACAGCAAAGGTTTTGCCAGAGATAACTTGGATCTTGGGATAGGGTTTTCACATATCCCTCAATTAGAGGATTATTAGGAGGATTGTTTGGATGAATTTGAAGTCATAAGAAGACTATGTTCCAAGTTTTCCTTAGGTAAAATTATTATCCTCAATTTAAATATGGACATTTATAGAATTTTTTATAATGATGAACAGGTGACTGATCTACAATTTGAGCAAATAAAAAAATCACCTATTCCAAAAATTAACTAGGAGAAAAATGAAGAAGATAGAATTGAGGTTAAGACTCTCCCAGTGATAAGGAGAACTATGAAATGGTTGAGAGAGAGAAAATTGGGGGGGTCTCAAAACATAGCTTCCTAGCAATGTGCATTAATAATTGAATCACCATTCCCAATAAGCTCCTCTAATCAGCTTATTGCTATTTGTGATGCAAGTACTTCCAGATCAAAAATTAGAAGGGATCCTATGATCAAAGAATTTGAGAAGGCCCTTATAACTACTCTACCTCTGCATGCCACTAGATTAATGACCTAAAGAAAGAGAAAGAGTTAGATTTTTGGAAAAGTAATTATGGGTTTGAATTCTAAAGAAGATTCAAAAGAAGCCAAAGGTGATAAAGAATCCAGTTCACCAATTGTGGAAGAGGTTAGTGCAGATCAATAGCTAGTGATTCCTTTTGATTTTACTGAACTACTGATTGTTTCGAATGTACCTTTTGATCATCTAAATCTTGATAAAGAAGCCTTGGCCTCTACACCTAAGTGGCTAGAAAGCTCAATCAATAACAAAAGGAAATTAGTACCATTTTCTTTGCCCTTGGATGATATGGTGAGTAAATGTTTAAGGAAAACTCCTAAATCCAAAAAGTTAAAAACAACATCCAGGGTAGACATTGACCCTAATACAAGGAATTGGAATGCAAAAATAGCTAGGCTAAGAACCAATGAAGAAGTTCAAGATCATACAATTTAGGATTTTACAATTGAAAAGGTGGATCTTGGGACTGCATCACATATCATAGATGTGCATCACCTTGAAGCATCCACCAAAAGGATAGTCAGTAGAACCTAGAAGGAAAAAAGATAAAAGAGAATTAAAATAGATTGTGTAGTTAATGGTAGAGTATATTGATGCCATTCATAGTTTAGATCCATAACCAATCACCCAACTGCCCCTATCTTTTGATCCAAAATTACCTGTCAATCAAAGGATGCTAGACCAGATACATAGAGGCAAAATGGTTACAAGGGTATTTGATAATTGGTCAAATAGCATCATTCATAAAGGTATAAAATTCATCTATAAATTAAAGAATGTATATGATATAACAACAATTACTGTTGAAGATTTGAAGACTCAAAATGCTTTGTGGATAAAAGATGAATGAAAATGGATGAGTGTGATGAACTAGATTGATGAAGTACAAAAGTATGGAATAACAAAGTTTTTGTTAGCAAAGAACTTGACAAGTCTGAATGAGGATGTATTATATGTAAGTAAGAAAAATATTGAATGGAGAAATTTATTATCCCAGCAAGGATGAATGGAAATCACAAAAATGGTTAAGGAAATAACTAAATTCATTCAATCATTACAACATGATCTATAGAGTATTGATATCAAATACATAAAAGATGATGGAAAACTAGAAAAAGACATCAATATTGTGATTCAATACTTTAGGGAAAGGATCAACATCATTAAATAAAGTGATAATTTATTAATTGAAGATTTTTCTTATATTTCAAAGGTAGATGCACTTATTTTTCACTGTATCGACACTCTCTTAGAGCACATAGAAAAGATGGGGAAAATTTAGAGGGAAGAAAACATCTAAAAAGCAAGGATAAAACATGTCAACATTCCCAATCCTACAAAAATTCTAGAATTTGTTAGAGTATTTCAGGAGTGGAAAGCTCAATGTGTCTACCCAACCAAACATGACAAATCTAGAGATCCTAGTCCATCACCTTAGTAATTATTTTACTTACATACTTTCTTTTATTCAGTTATTTAGTTACTTTTCTATTCAAAACTTGATCTTTATTGAATTTGTAAAAACTAAATCCTATATAGCTCAGATTTACTTTAACTCTAGTTTAGTTTGATAGGTGGATTAGTTATGGAAACTATATATATATTTAATTGTAAAAGAGTAATATAGAAAAAAGGAAAGGAGTTAGAAAATTTCAGAATTAGACCACTGTTGTTGACAATATATGTGATGTTTGTCTAAAAAAATTTTCATCTGTGAATGAAAAGGAGAATTAATTACTAAATACTTAGATTTGTGTGTTTGAGTATTTGAAATTAGGTTTTCTATGTGAAATCTTATTTTATACAGTAATTACTCTTCCATTAGATAATTCACTATATGTGTTTTATCCTTTTAATGGTTCAACTATATATATGTTTATCTATTTAATTGTTATTGAAAATAGAATCTATGTTTTTTATTATCCATTGTTGTTATAAAATCTAACATTCATAACATGATGATGTGTGGATGTTAATTTACCTTTAAAACACTTTTTGGTTAAAAGTGGATCTAAATATTCAAATTCATTGAAAATCTTAAAGGGAGTTGTACGTTAATTCAGAGGGGAACTAGTCTTAATAGTTCATCCATTTGTTGTTTAACATATTTTTTATTGAAATAAGAAGGGTATGGAGTCAAAATAAAACATGTTTAGATAAGGACAAATTTGTTAGCTAATAACTAGAATATACCATTAACCACATGTTTATACTTGGCTAGAAAACCAAGTCTATTTCTCCCCCCCCCCCCCACCTTGGTGATGAAATCCATGTAGGTATACCTTGGGTAGATAATTGTTAAAATGCTTGTTTAATATTTTGTGATTTGTTCAAGTATTAATAAAATATGAAATGTTAAAACCAAAAGGTAAATTTAAAACCACTTAATTAGACTATGTGATCTATTCTAAGCATGTAAGCAATAAGGAATGAAAGTGCGAACTAATTACCAACATATAAAGGTTAATTCCAACTTTGAAACATGATACAATATCAAAGAAATCAATAGTGTATATATAGAGCATAGAATATGGTAAATAATGTTACCTCTATATTATGGAATCAAATGTTTGAAAATGAATAGGGTTGACATAATCAACCTAGTTATCTAGACAACACACATAATATAAAATTAGGTCGATAGGGTCGATCTAATTGACTATACAAGGGCAGTTTTAAAGAGTATAAACTGTTAAAGGAAATATTGTAAGAAAATAAGGAAAGGATAGAAAGGAACCTTAATGATTCTGAAGATGTAAAGAAATGAAATTATTGTCAAATAACCTTTACAAATTCTTACAAATCTTGCTAATAAGGTCGACTAGGTCAATCTAGCTTTGTAGAAAATTGTCGTTGAGTACCTAAAATGTGTAAGGTCAATTAGGTTGATTAAGTGGTCTAAATTGGATGTCTAAAAGTCTAAAAAATTGTATTGGGTTGAATGGGTTGATCCAATAGCATGTACCTTAAAAAAACATGCATAAAAAGAATAGAGTCATATGGATGCGACTGTGTGTTAAAATTACATATAGAATTTAGAAATGTGTCAATGAAGTTGACCCAATATGGAAAATATATGATAAAATAAAGGAAAATAAGTGAAAAAGTCTTTCAAGGATTAGTTCACATTGGGTTCACCAAAATCCAATAAAAGATTCATCATGTCTATAAATCAATCCTAACTCAAAGAAGATAGATCATACCTATACTTCTAATTAGGAATACATTTGTTAAGTGGGAACATGACCGATATGGGGATCTACTAAACCTACTTAGAGGATCATGTATCATAATAAATTATGTTAAGGAGGGTTCCAAAGCTTACAATCTAATAAAATCATGTAATAACCTTAAGGAGGTCCTAATTTTTGATATTTCACCTAAACTAATAACAACTAAATTAAATCTAATATAGTTCTCACCAAAGCTTTTGGCACAAAGTGGGGGTTAAAAATAATAAAATTAAACATGCATATAAAACATATACTCATGTCAATGTATATAGAATCTTAATACATGGAAGAGAAGAACAAATGCATATCTATCTACTCTTAAAAAATGAGAAATAAAGCTAGGAATACTTACCTTTGAAGATGAAGCCATCGATCCTTAATCTCTCCTTTAGCCAAGGTACTTCACAATAGGTTGTTGTGGTATGTAAGGATGATAAAGACAAATCAGGTCTAGGATACACAACCTATACATACATCC
Source organism: Torreya grandis (assembly GCA_037957365.1). NCBI lineage: Eukaryota > Viridiplantae > Streptophyta > Pinopsida > Cupressales > Taxaceae > Torreya > Torreya grandis. The sequence goes on along the minus strand of JARHVA010005531.1, from coordinate 716,332 downwards.
AAAAGAACTATATACAATACAAGATCCATATCTCCAAAGAAATAATGGAACCCTAAGATTTATTCCTCAAGTGGAATAGTCAATAAGTAGATGTTCATTCACTCTTACTTCTTATTTCACTTCTTATTATCAAATGATGGAAATGAACTTGTATTTATATTAAAATTTTACCCTAAACCCTTCTAAAAATATTGAATAATAGGGTTAACCTATTCAACTTAGAACAATTTTGGATAATAATTCACTAGGTCATTAGATAGGTTGACCAAAGGTGATCCAAGCAACAATTCAGGTGATGGGTCCACCCCAATTGATGATAAAACTTTTGGGAGCCATAAATTTTACACCATAGCTCCAATTGACTCACCTTTTGAACCATTGGACAGATAAGAATGAGGAAAATGAGGTGAGATGGTATGGAGATTTTATTTATGTATTTTTACCCCCAAAAACCCAATGGAAGTGCCCAAATTTTAATTTTAGTACTGCAGTCTAAAAATAGTAATTCCTCAAATTCTATATTATTGTAAATCATGGAAGTCAAACCAATTAATATCCATTGATATTTGTGACGTTCCACATCCTCCTCTCACCTTTAAAACATGTATAAATGAAGATGCAACCCAAAATGGAAATCAGACATCTCTTCTTAGAGATAGAATTATTTTAATTTTTTTTTATTGTTTCTTTAATTATATTTCAAACAAATATTTTGAGTTTTGGATCAAAAGTCCAAATAGATCCTAAGTGAAAAATACTTAGAAATTGTATAGTGTCAACCTAGTTAACCCAGTATAGTTGACTAATAAACTAGGATTTAGGTTTCCTCCATAATATAACTTGATTCCTCCATAACCTCAACCACCACCAATTGAACATTAGGTTAAAAAACCATATTTACCTACCCAACTAGTGTAAAATCCAAATAATAGGCAAAATACACTTGTCTATAAAGTTGATCAAGAAAGTAATATTGCAAGTGGTTTAGTTGAATGTATTAATATTCAACTCAAATTAGGGAATGTAGTAAGATATTCACCCAATACCATAATTTAAATTCCCAATGATGACAACAATATTGAGCCACTTATATTCTAAGAACCAATTAAAGAAAAGGTAGAAGCCACAACCACACCAATCACAATTTAATATCCCCTTATTGTTCTGATTCTTGAGAGACTTAAAGAAGAGAAACCTAGGGAAGATTCTCAACTGCTTCATGGATTAAAGTATATAAAGATTAAAAAATCCAATTTTAATATCCATTAAATACATTATTAAGGGATTGTGCATCAAATCACTAGGAAGAAAGAAGTAGTAACCCAAAACAATTCAAGTAACTAGTAAAATTAATGATTTATTAATAGGAAACATACTTATTCATAAATATGGAGATCTTGGCAGTCCTATGAGGACTATGATAATTAGGAAAAATTCTAATATAAATGTACTTTTAGATGTAGGTATTATCATAAACATAATGACTGTCAACATAGTAGAGTCTTTATCTCTCACAGGGCTTTAACCTACCACAACAATCTTGTAAATGGTAGATCAATCCACTATTACCCTTGAAGGAGCCATAGAGAATGTATAAATCATCATATAATCTTGGTAACATCCTTTTTATTTCATGATCCTTAAACCTAAACAAAAATTGGTAGGTTATCCAATCATTCTTGGTAGACCTTGGTTATCTATAATTGTAGCATGAATTGACTGTAGACATGGAAACATGACCATTTATAATGGAATTCATGATACATAAATATCTCTATCCACTTGTTAGACCTTTAATTGGTCTTTATAAATAAATATGCGTGGATCAACCTAAACAAAACTAGATTAGTGTATCTTCTTTATCCATGATTGCCATCAAAGAACATGTTCAAGAGTTTGAATAACAAATAATAGAAGATTTAAACTAAGAAAGACTAGATCTAGAGTCTAATAGTTTTTATTTGAAGTCCAAATTTTTTTATCTGAAGTCTAATAGTTTTTCTTTTAATTTTGATAGTTTTTCTCTAAAGATCAACAATTTTGATCTAAAGTCTAAAAACTTAGTTCTGAAGACTAGTAGATTAGCTCTGGAGACTGGTAGCTATGCTCTGAATATAAAAAATCATGAATGGGAAGAATTAACCTCCATTATTAAAAATAAATACAATGACATAAGACCATAGAATATATTATTTGGTCCATAATGCATTCAATAAGCCATAATTTACTGGGCTCAAAATGGTCAAAATTCATTTTTACATGATTTTCATTATCCATTGACTAATATTCTTTCCACAAGTGTTTTACAAAGATTTATCCACATTCACATGTTATTACCACACACATTTCTATTTAATTCCTTGATTAATAAATACAAATAATTAAATTCCATTATTTCAGGCATTAAAAAGATTTTAATCCAACCTAGTAAATTGTTAACTACCAATAGTTGGTTAACTGACCAACATAAAAGAAAGGTATTTTATGTCTTGGTAAGACACAAAAAAAAAATTCTTAGCATTACAGTGACATTAAAAAAATACATCTTAGTGTCTATACACATCACATCTACACTAAAAATGTTAGGCTAGTTAGACAACCACAATGTAGGAATAACCTATCCTTGAAAAAAATTGTTAAAAAGGAAATAGAAAAGATATTGGAAGGTAGTTTTATCTATCATATATTTGATATCCAATGTTTTTGACCTCTAGTTATTGTGACTAAAAATAATGGGAAATGGAGAGTTTGTGTATACTACAGAGAGCTAAACAAAGACACTATGAGAGACTACTTTCCCTTGCCTTTTATTAATCAAAATTTAGAAAATTTGGTAGGAAAAAAGGTATTATTATTTAGTGGATGAAACTAAATCAAAATAGAACCTAAATATCAATACAAAATAACATTTACCTTTATCTAGGGAACATATATTTATATAGTCCTTCTTTTTGGATTGTGCAATGTACCTGTTACCTTTTAGAGAGTAGTGTTAGAAATATTTTCTAATCGTATAAATGATTATGTGGAAGTGTACATGGATGATTTCACTATCCATATTAATACATTTGATGAAGTTTTGAATACTTTGGATAAAGTCCTTACTAGATGTGAAGATCACCAAGTATCTTTAAGTCATGAGAAATGCATCATAATGGATGATAATGGGATAGTATTAAGACATCATATCTCTTCTCAAGGAATAAAAGTAGATCCAAAAAATATTGAGGTAATTTATAAACACCCCATTCCATAAACACAAATTGATATTAATAGTTTTCTTGGTTATGCAAGATATTACAGAAGAAGCATTGAAGACTTCAGCAAGATGGTTGCCCCTATGTTTTCTTTACTAGAAAAATATAGTGAATTTGTATGGAATCATAAATGTCAATAAAACTTTAAAACATTAAATAATAAACTCATGATTTTTCCATTCTTTAAGGGACATAATTTGGGAAAAGATTTTTCATATCTATATTGATGCTTTTAATACTACATTAAGAGAAGTTTTAGGTCAAAGAGATGAGTATGGAAAGATGTATGCCATTTATTATATTATCAAGAATCTTACTACCATAGAGAAAAAATAAACTACCACAAAAAAATAATTTCTTACTATTGTCTATGATATAAACAAGTTTAGGCATTACAATACTATTTATTAGGTATTCATCTATATAGATCATTTAGCAATTAAGTACTTAATGAATAAACTAGTAGTAATAGGGAAAATAATTAGATGGATACTATTGTTGTCATTATTTGACATAAATATCATAGGCAAACCATGGAAGTATAGTATTTTTATTGACTTTTTATCTATATTAATAACTATAAATAAAAATGAATTTATGGAGGACTCTTTTCTAGATGAACAGTTGTTTTCCATATCCACATATTCCCCATGGTTTGTAGACATAGTAAATTACTTGGAAATAGGGAAGTTTCCTCATTATTTTACCTCTAAACAAATAAAACTTTTGGTTAGATTTAGTTCTCATTTAGAATGGTTTAAAGACATATTATTTAAAGCTAGACCTGATCATATACTTCACAGCCATGTCAAATAAGATGAAGTCTGTGATATTATCAGATCATGCCATAGTGAACTAGTAGGACATTATTCATCAAAAATGACCATTTATAAGATGTTTGTTGTAGGTTACTAATGGCCATCTCTTTATAAGACTATGAAATGGTTTGTATGGAAGTGTGATCCTTGCCAAAGAATGGGTAAGACTACTCTATCCTCTAAAATCCCTCTTCATCTTAAAATAAGTCTAGAACCATTTAAAAAATGGTGTTTAGAATATTTTGGACCAATCAACTCACCATATCAAGAAAAATAATATTTATTAGTGTGTATTGATTATGTTACTAAGTGAGCTAAAGTGCAAGCGCTCACCTTTGCTAGGGAAGAAACGGTTGTTGATTTCCTATACCATAAGATCATGTTGAGATTTAGAGTTCCAAGTTCTATTATTTCAGATCAAAGAACCCAATTCATATCCAACATGATCAAGGATTTTACATAGCTATAATATATTAATCATATTAAATCTTCACCATATCATCCCTAAGCTAATGGGCAAGTGGAAGTTACCAATGAGGAGTTGGAAAACATCCTAGCCAAGATAGTGAACATTAGTAGAAAATATTGGGTAGAAAAAGTACCTAATGCAGTTTGGGTATACAATACAACATGAAATACAAATACATGATTCTCTCCATATGAACTTTTTTATGGAAATAAAACTTTGTTACCAATAGAATTTAAATTATAGACACTGAATATAATAGCTAATATGGGAATTGATCTTGATCAATCACAAAAAAAATAAAAAAAATCATGAAACTAAATGGGTTAGATGAAGTGAAAAAGGATGCACTCACTCAAACTAAAAATATTCAAAAGTAGAGTAAGTAGTGGCATGACACTAACATGAAAGAAAAACAATTTTAAGATGGTGATTGGGCAATCCTATTTGATTCTAAATTCCAAACTTTCAAGAGTAAGCTAAGGATAAGATGGTTGGGACCATACTTAATCAAAACCATTTTCAACAATGGCTCTGTCCAGCTTTAACTAATTGATAATGACCAAAGGGCACTTTTTCTCAATGGTAATAGGCTTAAGATGTATAGAAGACCTCTCAACAATGATGAGTTTATTGGGCATAATCAAGAACAATTTGACCTTATGGAAGAACATGGTTCTTCCACTAAGGCCATATGATCTTCGTAGTAGATATCTAATAAAGGAAGAGTGATAAAAAATATAAAATGGTAGTTATCCTCCCTTCAAAATTAAAAAATATAAAAAATAATAAAAAAATCAAATTTAAAAAAAAAAAAAAAAAACTAAAAGGTGAAAACCAGCAAATGACACTTTTCAAAGGAAAAACTATGTAATAAAATATGAATTTTTGTAAAACTAACCTATATTCTCAAACTTATTTATCCTTATAGGACATATGGCACCTCTAGAAGATAGGCATAGATTAGTATGATATAGGTACAATTGTATTTTTTTCCCAAAAGGTAAGGCATTTTTTTTAATGTCAAGTATGTTTAATCATTAAGCAATCATCACTTTTTAAATGGACAAGTTTTGGTTATGTCATGTGGATATGATGAATTTATTAGCATCATCGGTACACTCAAAGATTTAATATGATGATGTTTTCAAAAGATCTTTTCCACTAGATTTGATAAGATGACATTTCAATGGACCTTTTGAAAAAATAATTTGATGTGATGCACAATTTATTACAAATATTATCTCAAGTGTTGCTAATGATAATGAAAAAATAAACAAATAAAGTCTTCACACCACATCATTGATAATAAACAAATGAAGTTCCTTCCCATTAAATCTCGCATGCTTTGAAGTGATCACCATAATTTATACCATAATTTTTATCAGAATCTTATAATATACCCTGATCTACTATTCATTATTGTATTATTGCGACTATCCATTATTACATCATATCCTTAATATCTTTCCTTCCCCTATTTTTTGTGCAAAATTTGGGCTTTGTTTTTTTAGTGTAATTAAGTTTTCAATCAAATAGTGTTAGCTCCAAAGATGGGTGGAAGGAAGAAGAAGAGTGAACCAGAATCCTCAGATGTATTTTTTTAAGATGAGGCAACCAAATATATCTTTGAATCAACAAGATGGTTAAATCTATTTAAAATATTTTAGGGTATTCATGAAGATATTTTGCAAGAATTATTTTAAATTTTTGATGAAGACCATTATGTTATCAAAGGTAAAAAATTCTAATGAATCCCTCTATGATCAGTGCACTCTCTGAGATTCCTAAGGAGGGTGTAGTTGTTATCAATAAGATTAGTTTTACTGAGCTAATTCACATGTTCATTAAATGAAATGAACCCTACCCTAGATTGGCCAAATCCTTGAAAGGAGTAGCTAGAGATATTATGAGAGACATCCTTCCATATCCTTGGTAGAATGTTACATTCTAGATTATGAAATATCTTACTTGTGATGGTCAGTTTATAGTATTTGGTGGATATTTTATGTAACTTCTTCTTCACCTAAGGAAAAGAGCTATTAGAAAAGAATACAAGGTAAATCTCCCATCTTTCTTTCAAAATTCCCTAATCAATGTTGCTCAAAAATTAAAAAGAGGTACTGGATCTTTCTAACACCATAGATTTGTTACCCTCATCTATCAAAATTATTTATTACAAAAACCTAGGGGTGAAAAGGCTTGGTCCTCCTTCCTTTATAAATTCTCATAATTTTTTGTCAATAAAACACGACACCCTAACTCTCTTCATTATTCCATAGTACAAATTAAATAAGTCCAATATTCGATGCCCTCAACTCTACAGATGTTACACCAAAGATCAAAGAGATAAATAGGATTTTCCTCAATAACCCTAATCTTCTCGCCAAGTGTTGATGTAGTCATTGGCTTATTTTATAAGAAAAAGAAGTATATGTATAGGACACTGAGACTTGAAGAAGATTAAGCTCTTCCATTGACATTACAAATGTTGAACTAGTTACTAAAGAAGAACCCCATGAACAATAAATTATATTTGAAGAATAGATCTTTTTAAAAGAAGTTGTGACTCAAGAAGCAAAGTGACCTTTACCCTCTATAATTGATATGGGTAAATCACCCTTGATAGAAGAAGGTTCATCTTCCCCCCATCCTACTAATTAATAAGAAAAGTTGTAGCATGTCATGGCTCTATCCTGGTATGAATAAATAATTTGATAGAAATAAGTAAAATTGGATTTTATAGGTTCAATGTTACAAGGTAAGGACCTGACTATTTCCAATTTGAAACAAATATGTGAAGAATCTATCACCCAATCTAGGGAAAAAGAGGTAATTCTTATATCAATACAAGTTGAGTAGACTAGAGTACATAATTTGATGTTTTCACAAACTCAATAGTTGAGTACTTTAAGGAATTCTCTTACTATTTAGGACACCCAAATTACTAATTTGAAAAATGCTAATGTTGATAAAAATAATTAGATTAATAATATAAAATAGACTATTTCTAATAGAAAAGCATTTATTGTTTAACATAATGATTAATAAGAGAGATAACCACTCATACTATTGAGTTACAAGCCTCTATACATGTAATGCAAAGAGAGACAATAAATAGTAGTCTAGACTAAGGGACCTACAAGAATTGTTCCTTTCTTCCCCATTCCACTCCATGAAATGATATCAGTTTGGAATAGAACCCAACATAAGATTTAGAAGTTGAAGGAAGAAAATTTTAAGCTTAAAGAGGAGTCTTAGAATTAATTTTTAGAGTCTCAACAACAATTAAAAAAATCTCAGGCCTCTATTTAGCATATTTGTGCAGTCATTTAGAATTTTTTAGCATGCAAGAAACCTTCCTTTGTTTGTGTTATTTTTATCCATGATAAATTCTAAAAGTGGCATATTTAGTTAATTTCTCTTGGTTTCCCTCACATTATTGAAGATGAGCACATGTTTATGGACATATTTCTCAAAATTACTGGAGAAAGACAAGATGCAATTTGTGAATTGTAAACTTTTAACATGTTATTATGTATCAATATAGTTTTTTAATAAATATATTTTTTGGGAAAACATTATTTAAAGTCTTCCTTTCTACTCTGAGAAATAAAATAAAATGGCAAAAATCCAACAATAATTTTTTGGAATTATAAAACACCACTAGGTTGTGTATACGACCCCAATTTCTTGAGGCAATAAATCTTCTTGGTAGTTTTAAACCAATGTACCACATGTATATGAAGAATAAATACCATGAGCTATTGAGATCCAATATTATAGCCATTAGATCCATTTTTGAACCAAAATTTTACTACTTCCATCAATGCAATCATCTCTAGGTGGGAGACTTTATTTGTTTATTTGAAGTGCAGGGAAGTCCTGAGCCCCATAACTATCAGATGGATTATTAAAAGAGTCCAATTAATTGCATAGATTATCACTCAAATCTTAGATGAAGGAGGTTTGGATTGGAATGAGATTTAGTCCTCCAATAATGCAATATCCTCTATCTCCATGGTAGAGTTGGTATACTTAGGCAAAAGTTGAGTTTTAAGATTGGTTGTACATAGTTGTGAGAGATTTTAGATTTTTGCCAAGAGGATACTATGATTAGGGCCACCATTTTTAGTTATATGATCTTAATCAGTGGCTAAAATTAGGAATTTTGGATTGAATACTAATTATCCCACTTATTTTCAAGAGGACTTGTAAAAGGTAATGTGTGGGGGAGAAATGATGAACATTTCATATAGCTCATCATATCTATACAAACTATCCATAAAGTGTTACCTTTAGTTATATATTGTATTTCATTTAATAGTTAAGGTCTTATCTAAGTAAGAAATGAATCTAATTTATCCTTTGTTTATATGTAATTGATTATTGGTTATTGTCTCTAACTTGGATGAATAACACAATTTTGAGTATAGAAACACATCCCAATGGTGGGGTAATTTTGAGAAGATATCAAATAGTTTTGGCAACTCTTTTTGGCTATAATTTTGAGGACTCATTAAATGAGCTCCAAAGATATAAAATTATGAAGATGCTCCAAAGATGCTTTATAAGTTCTCTAAATATGATCTAAGTGTACTCCAAAGACTTATATAGGTTGATTTAAAGATGTCTAGGCATGCTCTGAAGACATATAGAGAGTGCTTCAAAGACCTACATAGGATGATATGAAGACACCTAGAAAGCATGCTCAAAAGACATCTAACTAGATCTTACTAATCAATATAATGATTTTAAGAATATATATTGTATAAAAATAGACATTATATATTTATATATCCTATTTTAGACATTAACATTCATGGTAATGGCCTAAAATAGTCTAGATATATTTGTAATTCTATTTTGTAAAACTAGATAAGTATCTTCAGATATATGTTAGTTATTTTCTATCTATAGTTAGTTGAGTTAGTTTCAATGCCTTCTTAGAAGCATGGGATTTTATTCCTAGATTATCTATATTTTGAATAAATAGATTAGGGCATTTAGATCACCAATATTTTGTACTCTATGAATAGATGTTTAGATGTGTTTAATATATATCTCCTCATTCCAGATAGTTAGAAGTTGGAAAAGTTAGTAGTTGGTAAATTAAATTTAGAAATTAGAAGAAGTGTTTCATATCTATATATATATTCCTTTAAATGAAATAAAGTTTAACATTTCTTTTTATTACTGAGTAAAGCAATTCTTATTTTGAGGAAGGAGCAAGGGCCTACTTATCTCCAAGGATCAAGACAAACTAGTACTTTTATTTTATGTTTTAGAAGTATTACTTTAATTTAGGTATATTTTATTTACTACATATTATAATTTCATTTTTGCAAGAATGTTTTTTTTAAATGTAGATTTATTTATTTACTTTCAAAGCAAAGAGTGATTGCTTTAAAATACAAGTGTGAATTTCCTTTCAAAAACAAATGTGAATATCCTTTTCAAAAGAAAGAGTGAATTTCATTTAATGAAAGCATGCTTCATTTACATGCAATATTTATTTCAATTCAATACAAGTAGGTTTTCTTTATGCAAGAGTGTATCTTTCAACTAGAGTAAGTTTTTTAATTCATCTCATATTCAGAATATTTGAGAAGCTATTTAAGTGACAATAAATAAAATTATCATATTTTGGAACATCATACTATCATACCCAGTTGGACAAGTTGAGTGAGGACAACATATGTCTTATGCTAGATGTTTAAGTTTTGTATATTGGTGGTGTGAATGCTAATAGAAGATCTTCAAATAACAAAAAAAAATTATTTACTTTCCTACAAACTAGAATCAGAGTCTTATTTACTATGTTTAGGATTTAGAAAATGTATTAGAAGTAAAACCCCCAAAAAGTGAACTTTACAACTCTAATTTCAAACAATCTCATTGCATATAGCCATCAGACACTGCCATGGTTGAAAATGACACCAATCTATTGATTAATTAAATGAGAGGTATAATGACATCCTATCACTATCATTAGCCTCAACCAATCTTTGACTAATTTTTATAACTTGATCTTCCATTTCCATAAGTATTTTAGGTCCAAAGACTATTGTATCTTCTATCATGTCCCAATCGATTGGTGTTTTACACCTTCTCCCATATAATTCATTAAATAGAGCCATTTTTAATGATAATTTGTAGGAATTATTATAGGAAGACTCAAACCAATGGAAGGTACTCCTTACATTTGTATTTATGATCCATGAAATACATTTAAAACAAATATTCTAAAACCTAGTTAGCTATCTCTATTTGTCCATCTATTTTTGGGTGATATGCAGTACTAAAATTCAACTATGTACCCAAAGCTAAATTTAAGGTCAAAAAAAATCCAAAATTCATTCTCAAATCTTGATTAGAAATGATATTTTATTTAAATTCATGTAATTGGTACACCTCTTTCATGAATCTCTTTGTAAGCATTAGTGCGTCATCATTCAAGTTGTCTAGTATGAAGTGAGCTACCTTGGTTAGTTTGTCAATTACCACCAAGATCAAATCATGATGGTTCTATGATAATGACAAAACTTGCACAAGTTCCATGATTACCTTCCACTTATATTTATAAATATCATAAGTATATAATAATCTTTCTAGATGCACATGTTCAACCTTCACACGCTAACATTCTAAACAATGAGATACAAAATATGATGCATCCTTTTTAATTTATTTTTGGAAAGAGAGAGGTCTTAGCTCAACCACGAGATTAATTATTCTAGGATGATATAAGTAAGGTACATTATGCAATTCCTTTAAAACCATGCTCTTCAAATTCCCTCTATCAGGTACATACATTATACCATTATATATCAAAAGACCATGATTCTCCAACTTGAATCATTTAAAATTTGGATTCTGAGTATCCTCTGATAATATTTCTTAACTTGATCATAGAATTCCTCTCTATGGGAGAATTTAATTACCTAATTGTGTAAATTAATATTAATAATAGCCAAGGATGTTATGTAACTTGTATGACTTAGGGCATCTATAACTTTATTTTCCTTTTCATTGATATAAACAATATCAAAATTGTAATCATATAATAATTCTAACCAACATCTTTAATGTGCATTTAGGTTCAATTGGGTAAAGATAAAATTGAGTTTAAATTTGTCACACTTGAGCTCAAATGGTTTCCTAAATAAATAATGCATCCAAACTTGTAAGGTATGTACTATTACAATAATGTCTAGATCATGAATGGCATAGTTTACCTCACAAGGCTTAAATTTTTTGGACTCGTATGCTAAAATTAAACTTTATTGTATAATAACTCCTTTAAGTCCATACCTAGATGCATATGTGATTACTAGGAACTGACCATTAGGATCAAGAACTCTTAGTATAGGTGCTGAAGTATGCCTCCTTTTCAACTCTTAAAAGGCTTTCTCACACTTGCCTAACCAAACCAAACTTGAATTAATCTACTAAAGAGAGGTAATTAGGTTAGCTATCTTTGATAAATTTTGAATAAATTTCCTATAATAACATGCTAATCCCATAAATATTCTCACATTTTCACATTTTTAGGTGATAGACATTCTATTATGGCTCTTATATTCATCAGATCAATAAAAATTCCATTCATGGAGATAACATGTCCCAAATATTACACTTTCCTCTATAAAAATGCATATTTAGACAAATTACCATACAATCTGTGCTTTTGTAACCACTACAAATATAATTTTATATGCTAAAGATGTTATTCCTTATTATTAGAATATATGAGGATATCATCCATAAAAATTAACATAAAAGTGGTCTAGATAATCCTTGAACACACTATTCATGAGATTCATAAATGTTGGTAGAGTATTTTTTAACCTGAAAGATAATGCTATAAATTCATAGTGCCTATACCAGGTTTTGAATGTTGTTTTAGGAATATCCTCATCTTGAATTCTCAATTGATGATACCTTACTCAAAGATCAATCTTAGAGAAAAATATTTCCCTTCACATCTAGTCAAAGAGATCATCAATGCAAGGTAATGGATACCTATTCTTGATTATCGCCTTGTTCAACATCTTATAATCTATACATAGGTGAAGATTACCATCCTTATTCTTAATGAACACCACTAGTGACCCCCATGGTAACACACTTGATTGAATCAACCATTTATATAATAAATCCTATAGTTGAGATTTCAACTCAACCAATTATATAGTTGTCATCCTATAAGATGCCTTAGATTATGGTTCAGATCCAAGTATTAGTCAATCAAGAAATAAAACTCATGTTTGGATGGTAATCCCAATAATTCCTCTAGAAAAACATCCTAAAAGTTCCTAAGAAAATAATAATCCTTAATAGATAGTTCTTTAGATTCCTCTATCTCATTTATTTTAACAATAAATGCTTGACACCTTTTTTCTAAGCCTACTTGAGTTAAATTTTAGAAATTTGCCTAAGCTTCAATTTTCTTTTCTCACACTGAAGTTGTGTCTGATTTCCAAAATTATCTTGGAACTCTACCATCTTGAGATAGAAAAAAACCTTAGATTTATGCTTAAAAAGATAATTTACTCCTAGGATCACATCATATGACCCTAATGGTGCATTATATAGATCCACTATTGTGGTGAATTTAGGTAACCTGATTTCAACTTCCACTAGACACTTGTCACCCTTAACCTTAGATTCATTCCCATACTATATTGACCATGTGTTTTCCATAATCCTAGCTTTTTTAGAAAATTTATTAAGAATTCTAGGAGAAAAAAAAATCATTATCCCTAGTGTCAATCAAATTTTAAATTTAATGATCAAACATAATACCTATTAGTTTAATAGGGGAAGCTTGGAACTTTGCCTGATGATTATCAATAACTACATAAATCATTTACTAAACAGTTCCCTATTGTGAAGTAAAACCCCTATTATTCCCATCTAATTTACCATTAGTATACTCTCTAGCATAATGATCACCTCTGTAGATAAAGCATCCTCTAGGTGGTCCCCTCCTATCTGATTGATATTTCCCCTTGAAACCTCCCTTGAAACTATTGACCATTTTGGTCCACATACCAAGCTTATGCCTAGTTTAAATAGATGAGCAGGGTTCTAATTGATGAATAAATAATGTGGCTTAGAATTACACTCAAAATTAAAGTGGAGGTATCTAATTAGGTTTTCATGATGTTGAACAGTTGTAGAAATGTGTCCATAAGGAGCCTAAGTTTACACCTCTTCAACTTTTGGCTAAGTGTAGTAGTCAGAACACCTTTGGAGGAAGTGTTTGACATAAAGCATGCAACAAATGTACAAGGATTAATTATTTTAGGAGTTTGTCCCACCTTATTTTTTGAAGTGTTGGAATTATTTTCGGAGTTTGGTTTTGGATTTTTTGTTCAAGTGTCAGGAATTGTTTCAAATATTTTATCCAAAACAATTTTCCCAAAGGATCATATCTTTGAAGAGGGCCCTTTTTAGAAGTTATGAAGGGCACTTTTGAAGCCAAGTGTCCAAAATACTTTTCTTGAAGGATATTTATTTGAGAAAGTAAACCTTTATAAAAATCCCAAAGGATATCTTTTTGAAGCCAAGTATCCAAAACACTTTTCTCGAAGGATCTTTTCTAGGGAAAGTGTCCTAAACACTTTTTTCAAAGGGTAATTTTCTTTACCAAAAATTCTAGTGAAATTTCCCCAAAGGTTATTTTCTTGAGAAAAATGGTCCAATTCAAGGTTCCCAAAGGGTCTTTTTCTCTTGGGAAAGGGTCTAATTCAAAAGTTTTGAAGGGCATATCCAAAGGGCAAAGGGATATTCTAAAGACACAATTCCTTTGAAAAAATTATTCAAGATAATTTTCCAAAAGGTTGTTTTCTTTCAGAGATTTTATCCTAAATCAAAAGACTAAGACATAATTATTTTGGACATTTTATCTAAGATAAAGATGCTAAAGGCATTAATTATTTTAGATATTTTTTAAAAAATAATTTCTTAAGGAAAAGATATGGCAAGTTATTTCCTTCAGAGGAAGTGGCTAAGACACAACACCTAAAGATAAGGTGTTGAATAGAAAAAGGAGTCTAGGATTTCAATTTGCTCACAAGGCCTTTTATAATGCTTTGGGTTTACTTAAAGCGTAGATTACCATTTCCTAAGGAAAATGCTTGATTTTCATAACCCCCATGGGATGTCAAGAAAGCTTAGAATGGCTTTGAAGTGCATGGGATCCATCTAGTTCTTAATTGTATTCATTGAGACACTTGGGCCTAGTAACAAAAATTCTAAGTAGGCACTTTACTAACATCACCACTACCATGTGTGGATGAGTCAAATAAAATTGGTCAAATGGGTTTATTGAATTTTGAGAAGAGAATGTATGCACTAATTTTTGGGTCCTTCGATGAAGTAAGGATAGAGTTATGCATGTGCAAAGTTGAATCCTTAGTCACTTTCTATGCATTTTCCCATACTTAGCCATTTTCAAAAAGTTCCAGTAGATACTAGTGAGCATCTTCACAAATCTATATCTCTCACATGTAACAGTAGTAGGGGAAAGTAGTCATATGGGTTTGTTCATCTTAGTCTCTAGTTGCTACATGTTAAGTCCTAGATCCTCTACCAAATCATGAATGAAGTTACATATGAACAAAGATGGCTCCTTAGTGATATTTTTCTAAGTTTTCCATACTTAACCAAATGAGCTTGACTATCACTAGAATGTCATGGAGAAATGAGTGGACCAGCCAACTTATGTATTTAATAACTTACTCAGAAAACCTTGCATGACTAGTGGATCAAGCAAAGATGTAGTTCTTTATACCAAGATCATCCTCAAAAAAATTTAGGCTCGCACATGATTTTTAGTTCAATTTATAAGCTTCTAAAGTTGGATCTATAACATAATATGTCCCCATAGATGTCAAATTCAAGCCTTGATGAATGATAATTGAAGTTAAAATTTCTTAGTGATGGCCTTAAAAGCATCAAGTTTAAGCCTCATGAAATTGATATTTGTATTCAAAAATCATAAAAGGGGTCCTCAACTAAATGCAAGCTTGACAAGTGTCCAAATTTTGGATGCCTAGAATAAATCTAATGTTGTCCAAGTAAAGATAGGATAGTGGGCCTCGATTAGATCAATGACATGCATTCAATCATAGATTCAAGATCAAAGACATGTAAGCAAGTCAAAGAATCAGTGAAACCTAAGTGTAAGGGCATGATTCACAAGTGGCATAAGCATGTGAATCTTGGCATAGGATATATGGCTCATATTCAATCACATCAAGTAAATAAATGAAGTGAGATGAGTCAAGGGATCAATGATCTGAGATAGTTCTTGAAGACCAATCAAATGAAGTCAAGCCCAAATGACTTAGATGAGGGTCAAAAGGTTAGTTATCAACCAAAACAAGAAAGTATAAATGGATCCAATGTCGAGCATGATCTAGTTTATTCTAGGAGTGGCTATTTTTGAATTAGATGACACCATTAAGAACATGTAGAGGTAGACACATAGACTTCAACTTCTTCATCACCAAAGTGAACTGCATGAAAATGACCCTTCTCCCCACTTTAGCACATATCAACAAACTAGTCATGAGTAGTTTTGCATTAGGAAAAAGTGAAAATGACTTGATACTACTATTGTAGCCACCATGGAACATCACAAAGATGATATTATAATGATTTTATGGATTGGAGTGACTTGAATCAATCAAGAAGGGTTTGAGTGAGATTGATTAATGAAGGTAGTTGTAACAAATTTTCAAATGGATTTTGATCCCCTTTTTGAGTGCTAAAACTCCCTCTCTCTTTATTCCCTTCTACTATAAATATAGCCTTTTAGCTATTATTTTGGATCCCTTAGGCTGGTATGACTAAACTCTACCAAAATTACATTTGATACCTATTGGAGTAGTGAATAGAGCATTTTTTTAGTCATATTCTAATCTATATTTAATGTTTTATGTTTGTTTAATATGTAAATGTGAATGTTATATTCCTTCTGTATTTAAAAATTCAACCTAAGTACTATAAACTTTCTTTGTAGGTCATATAGTGTGTCTCAGCATTGATCTCTCAAAGATATAGTAGGCAACTAAATTTAAGCATCTTTGACCAAACCTTATGTTGATCACTTCCTATTATTAGTGTATCAAATAGACCTCTATATGAAATAATGGTGCATAGAAACCACATTAAGTATTACATTAGATTTATTTCATAGTTCATTATTGTGTTAAGGAATTCAAGATTAAGAGTGGATCTATTAAATTTTTGGTGCATCACCACACTTAGAGCATGTTTCTATTTATGAAAATCCTTATCCCCTTTCATCCCAACCATTTTTTAGGTTTTAGAAACAAAGGCCCAAATTATAAAATATGAGGAACTAGCCTCATAAAAAGTCCTAGAGGTCTAGTCTAGAAGCAAACAACCCATAGCCTTAGACCATTCCCATGTTAGTCCAGGTACGGGTTAAACTTGAATGAATATGACCCCTATTTAGGGTGCTATCTAGATAGCTAATAGTTATGACATGCTTGATGGGACCACTTTTTTCATGATTTTCCATATCTGAGTATAGTATCAAATTTTAGAGTTTGATTTCTATATCTGCATATTTTTCATACCCTCTATAGTTATCACAAGATCTTCTGCAAAAATAAAGGAGACAAATCTCTCTAAGTTACCCTTCCAATAAAAAAGAATAAGAAAGCCTCTCGACTAAAACCTATACCCACCCCTCTTATTCCCCTATTTTTGCCCAAAATGCTCTTGTTTAAGCTAGAATTATTTAGTTAAACATTATTATAAACCCCATTCGTCAAATGGATATTCCTAGAAGGTAAGCCTTTGTGCCATTTAATGGTGGTAGTCCTCTGAATCTTACTCAATGGGGTGACATTCCAATGTTAGCTTTAATGAATATTACCTATTATATAAGAGAAAATATAGTTACTCATGTGGACCATATTGTAGATATTATTAACCTTTGTTCAATGCATCATGTGACTCACGAAAACATAACAATGAGGTTGTTATCAACTTCTTTCAAAGGGAAAGAACTTCAATGTTTCAGAGGATTGGCCCCTACATTAATTAATAAATAGGATGAGTTTGGAGAGGTCCTATTCAATAAATTTGAGGACAAGATCGATCATCTTTCACTTTTGGAGTAGCTTACAACAATCAAGATATTCAATCATGAGTTCATGGTGGATTTCAACTACAAATTCTAGAAGACCTAGGACAAAATTCTTACAATTTCCAAGCCTATGCCTAACTATGGTTTTATGTAATATTTGAAGGCTCTAAACATATATTTAGCTATAATGATTCAATCCATGAGAAGGAACACCCTACCTAAAGATTTTGAAGTAGCAGTTAGGGTTAAAACTTGCCTTATACAAGAAGATAAGTTGGCTCTAAGGCTACCAATGCCTCTCTTCCCAAAGATACATCCTCATACCCTAGTTATTGATCCATTTATAGAATAAACAAATTTTTATCAAATAAAAGGTGAGAAAATTGACAAACTATGAAAGATAAATAGTCTTCTTAAATCCCAAAATAATAAGTTGGTTACAATAAAGAGGAAACAAGATCCACCATACAAGTCATACCAGAATAATAATTATAATTTTTAGTATAATAAGACACCCTATCAACCAAATCAACAAGGATAAGGGTAGAATCCTCAATCAAGGCAATATAATCCCAATGCTCTTAGTAATTCTAGAGCTATTGTGTTGACTCAAAACAACTATGCTTAAAAAGGTCTATGGCAGTTAGAGGGATAGTCTAATGAGAAGGTGATGGCCACTACTAGAGACATGTATCATGACCTTGGTTAGTATCATGATTCTTCATTACAAATTAATGATATGATGCTTCCTCCACCACAAACCCCCAAAATGAGTTAAGACAACATACCTACCATGTCATGATTAGAAGCTCAAAGTCAACAATAAGGGAGCATGTGTACAACACTAGCTGATACCACATGTGTGAATTTCAAAGGGGAATATGTATCTAATCATGTATCATCCAATATGAGAAAATCTTCATAGAGGACAAATGAACCAATTACAACTTAGACAAGGTCTAAGAAGAGGACAACTTGGGGCAATCTAAGATTTCTTTATCATCTCCATAGACTAGTCAACAACCTACTTTTTTAGATGTAAATACTAAGTATCCTATAAATCAACAAGTTTACCAACCTCATGGATAAAAAAAGGTCCCCTTTTGTTCCTCATGTTACTCAAATTCCAAGTGACACTTTCACTTCCAAGGTGTAGTCTAAAGGAACTAGTTTTCCCTTTAATATTATGGATAATTTGAAGAAGACTAATGTAATTATGTACATGTATGATGATCTATCTATCCTAAGGTAAAAGGAGATACTCCATCAAGAGCTCTCCAAAATTTCTTAGGTAGAAAGTATAGTTGATAAAGTGAACACTATTTTCATCAATAATAGTCAACCTAACCAAGCCCCTACCTAAGTTTTTAATCAAGTTCCAAGCAAAATTCAACCTAAAAATGTTTTTCATCCTTCTAAGGTTGTTAATCCTCCCCGCTTTTATCTATCAATCATCATAGGGGATTGTTTAGTACATAATTATATGATAGACTCAAGTGTTTTAACCTTAGTGATGCCTAAAGCCATAGCAGACAAGCTGGGGCTCAAATATGTGCCTATCAAAAAGGGTGTACTCTAATTATATGGCTCCCCTACTAAAATAGTAGGCATATTTAAATATATATATTATATTAGTTTCTTATCTAAATTTTTTTCATTAAGCAAGATGTAATGGTGGTAAACCTACCTCCATATTTTTACCTATTCTTGTCTAGGGAATTTACTACTAAGATTGGAGGATTTTTGTTATCTGATTGTTCATACATATTTTTTACAACTAGATATGGGAACAAATTCATCGTAAGGTTTGATCTTATCACTAGGTTCCACCTAGAACCCTATATGCCCAATCTTACAAATACCAACTATGCCATATTTGAAGATGTTGAAGAGGTTATTATATAAGAACCCCATAATCATCTTGAAGTCATCTCAAATTTTTACTTGGATGAGTGGGTATATGAAACCATGAATTTTATCCATATAACAATGTTGAAGAGATAGGTTTATGAGTGTATTGTATGCATGAGGATGGTGTTGTAATACCTTCCTTAACTAACACTATTCAAGAAGAGGATGGCATATGGAATTTGTCTTTGATGGCTCAAATTAAATGAATGGAAGTGGAGTGGGAGCCATGATAATTTCACCCTCACATCAAAAGTACCATTCTACTATGAGACTCCAATTCATTGTACCTCAAATACAATCAAATATGAAGCTATTTTGCATGATTTATAAGAAGCAAGGATAAGATGTATCCAAATCCTCAAGGTCAAGGGTGAGAGTGAGCTCATGGTGTAACAAGTAGGAGGCCTAAACATAGTCAATAGTCACCATTTGAAATCCTATAATCACTAGGTATGAGATTTCATGTAGGATTTCTTGGAATTTAATATCCAATCCATATCAAAAGAAGCAAACTAGCATGGAGATAGGCTTGCATCCATTATGCTCAATATGAGATAACAAAATGAGTAAAAGGAAACCATATAAAAGATAAGTTCAAAGTTATATGAAAACTAACCATACTTGATAATGAGATGATTTAGTAATTCTTTGACAATGATGATCAAATCATATATTTTCTAATGCAAGAGGCATAATTTTGCCATAAGAACCAAGGCAACTTACATAATCAATATGATGATTAGATCATACAACTGAGGTCTAATAATCTTACCAAATGGTTTGTGACATTAGAAATCATCTTTAATGAAGATGAAAAAGTAATAAAATGGAAAATATGCATCTTAAATAAGGAAGAACACTATGAAAAGATAGAGATCTTTAAGGGCAAGTTGTTGAAACTAGGAAAGGTCAATACACCAAAGGAAAGAGATGCATTTGTTGCTTTGTGCTAAATTTTTTTGATATATTTTATTTGGATTAAAAATACTTGAAAGGGTTTAACCCCAAACTTGCACATCAAACCGTTGAGTTAGAAAGCAATATTAGGCTAGTTAGGCATAAACAAAACCCTGTCAACCCAAGAGTGGAGGATCTCATGAGAAGAGAAATATATACATGGATTGAATCAAGGATAATATTTCCAATTAATCATTCCTATTTGGTGGAAAACCTTGTTTCAGTAAGGAAAATGAATGGAGAGATTTGGTTATGTGTTTACTTCAAGGACCTCAATAAGGTGTCCCTATAGGATCATTACTCACTATCCTTCATGGATCAAATTCTTAAAAAGTTGGTAGGTTATGAAAGGTTCTCATTACTTGATGGATATTCTAGATATAATTAGATCATGCTAAAAAAGGATAGGCATAAAATTATCTTCACTATAAAATGAAGCACCTATGTATATTATAAAATACCTTTTGGAATCTCTAATACTGGAACCTCCTTCTAAAGAGCAATGGATGTTGATTTTAATGGTCTTTTGAATGATATGGTTTTAGTTTACTTTGATGATATAATAGTTTTTTAAAGAATCCTGATGAACATCTGATGCACTTGAGAGCTATTTTTTATAGATGAAGATAATTTTGAGTTTCTTTGAATCCAAAGAAATGCATTTTTAGTACGTGAAGGAAGTCTTCTTGGACATGTGGTGTCTAAAGCTGGTATTTTAATTTATCTAGAGAGGATAGAATCAATACTTAAACTATCACTACCTAAATATAAGAAAGGGTTACAGAGCTTCTTGGGCAAGATAAACTTCATTAGGAGGTTCATTCTAGGCTTTGTAGAGATGGTCAAACATCTCACTCATATGCTGAGAAAAGGTAAAGAGTTCACATAGACAAGATAAGGTTAGAGGAGATTTGAGGCCATCAAGGAGGCCATATCTAATTCCCCCACACTTTTAAATATGGGTTTTAATAAGGAGTTATATCTGTATGGATTTTCCACATTAGATACAATTTCAGTGATGCTTATGTACCAAAATGATCAAGGTTTGGAGCAAACCATTGATTTATTTATCCAAGCTTTGGAAGGTTATGAATATAGATATAACTTTGTTGAAAAACATGTGCTTGATGTTGTAAGAAGTTTGAAGAAATTTAGGCATCTAGTTTCAAATAGTAAGATCATATTAATGGTTGCCCATCCAAGTGTGAAGGATTTTATCCTTAATAGATACTTAAATGAAAAGAGAGTTGGATGGGTCACTAAGTGTATGGAGTATGAAATTGAGTTCAAGATCACAAAGATATTTTGAGGAAAGGGATTATGTGAACATCTTGCAAAAGATGTGAGAGAAGAGAAAGAGATAATTATGGTAATCCAAGACACTCAATAGGAAGATGAAGATACTCTTCCATCTAGCTGGACACATGATATTATTAGATTTCTCCAAATAAGAGAGTGTCCTATGGGTTTAAATTCATAAAGAAGAAGACACTTCAAGCTGAAATTAGTGCCATACATCCTAATTGATGGAGTGATGTTCAAAAAATACATTAGAGGTATGCTCTTAAGATATGTTGAAACTAACCAATTTGATAAGCTTCTAAAGGAATTTCATGATAGTCCTAAAGGAAATCATTTTATAGGCTAGGACCATACCTACAAAAAATTATTAGAGATAGTTACTTTTGGCCCAATTTATTTAGAGATGCACATGCATGGGTAAGGAATTATTCAAAATGTGTAATTTTTATAGGGAAATAGAAATTAGTTGTTATGCCACTAAAACCTATTCAATTTGAAAAACCTTTCATTTAATAGGGTTTAGACTTAATTAGCATGATTAATCATCCATCTAGTTCTATTCATAAGTGGGGCTTGACAACCATAGACTACTTCACTAGGTGGGTGGAAGTAGTTCCCTTGAAGGAAGCAAATGAGAAATCTATACTTGAGTTCTATGAGAGCCTAGTCACCCATTTTGGATTACCATGCACTATAATATTAGATAATACTTTAAAATTTATCATTAAAAAGGTATTTGAATAGGATATTTATTATGGCATCTATATATAATCTTCATCTAATTATTATACATAGGGTAATGGACTAATTGTGTCCACTAATAAGAACTTGATTCGAATCATTAAGAGAGTAATGGAAGATAATAAGACATCCTGACACACAAAGTTGAAAACTAGCTTATGGATTGATAGGATCACCCTTAAGAAGTCCATTGGTAACTTACCTTATCTCTTAGTCTATGGAAGATAATAAAGGCTACCAATTTCATTAGAGCTTTGAGCTTTAGAGCTTGCACACTAACTAGAGCTTCTAGAAAGTTATGCAATGGAAGTCAAAATGAATGAACTAAGATAATTAGAGTAAATAAGGGATGATTCCATGTATACCATGTGGTCTAACCAATATTAGGTCAAGATGAACTTTGATAAAATAGCTTCATCAAATACATTCTAGTAAGGTGACATAGTCCTCAAACGAGATGAGGAACATGAAAAACTTGGAAAACACTCCAAGTTTGACAACCTTTAGAGTGGACCCTATGTCATCATAGGATTCAAAGAGAGAAATGAATTTGAGATTTATATGTTGAATGGAGATAGCCTTCCCATCCCTATAAATGGGAGGTATCTCAAGTTCTGCTACTAGTTCCATTTCTTGCTCCTTGTACATTAGTAGATAGGTCTATTCTTTTCCTCTAAGTGCTTTTACACATTGCTATTTTTAGTTATTTTGTTTATAGTTTAGGTTTTTGATTTTTTATTGTTTACCCACATAATTACTCCAAAAAGTGTTTCTATAAGTTAAGTAGAGTCTATTTTCTAAGTAGCTTTTCATTTGAGTGAGCTTGATCAAGGTCTAGGTTCTACGACCAGTAGGCTGGTCAAGCCAGCTGAGTTACCAGAATTGTTTGCCATTTTGGAAAAAATACCAATATTATACCTAATTTAAATAAATGAATAGCTTCCCAATTTATGAATGGATTAGGTGTCTTAGAAACAAGATTAATATTGTAGTGGAGGGATCCAAATAGGTTTTCATGATGTTGAATAGTTACAAAAATAAGTCCAGAAGGAGCCTAAGTTTACACATCTTCAAATTTTGGCCAAGTGTAGAATTTAGAATTCCTTTAGAGGATGTATTCCAAATAAATCCTATAAAAAATATACAATTTTTAGTTATTTAGGGAGTTTGTCCCACCTTATTTGGATAAGTGTTGGAATTCTTTTGAGAGTTTGGTTTCAAGATTTTTATTTAAGTGTTGGCAATTATTTTAGACATTTTGTTTGAAATGATTTCTCCAAAGGGTAATTTATTCAAAGAGGGTCCTTTTCAAAAGTTTTGAAGGGAAAATTTTAAGCCAAGTTTCTTGTTGACCATTTTGTCCCTGCAGGGCAAAATCAGTTTCCTTCTTCCCCTGATATTCTAAGCCAGTTTAATTTCTAGGTTGCACAAGTCTTTCAACAAGAGGATGAACCAGTTCAACAACAGGAAATTTAAACTTAAAATTTGTACCACCACTTGGTTAAATCACTTATTTCAATTAGTTGGTTTAATAACTTGGTTTAATCACTTATTCTAGTCACTTGGTTCAATCAGTTGGCTCAATCTCTTGGTTCAATTGGTTGGTTCAATCAGTTGGTTTAATCGGTTGGTTCAACCACTTGGTTCAATAAGTTGGTTCAATCTATTAGTTTCATCAGTTGGTTCAATCACTTAGCTTAATCACTTGGTTCAATCGGTTGGTTCAATCACTTGGTTCAATCGGTTGGTTTAATCACTTGGTTCAAAGTGTTTGGTTCAATGAGTTGGTTCAAGCGGTCATTTCAATGATACATATAATTCACAAGGGAATAGAATGGACCTAACTCCTTGAAAAACACAATTTTTTGACCCATTGAACCATTTAACTCCAAAAAATGGTCAAGTTCAACCAGAAGGTTCAATGATAGAGACCTAAACAAAAGAAAGGATGAAGGAATTGACCAAATGGTGATGGGCACATGAACATCAACTTTACGGAAATGAAATAGCTAATAATATTTAAATTAAAGGTGTGAAATTGAATGAATTTAAAGGCTTAAAGTCAAAAGGAAGAAATCACTGAGAAGGGAGCCCAAAGAGCCAAAGAATTAGCAGAAGATAGCCTCTGAAGGACGAAGGAGCCAGAAAAGACAAATCTAGGAAGAGGTAAAAGAGTCAAGTGTAGAAATGGAAAAAATAGTCCAAGTGGCAAAGGAAGGTGTCAAATCAAGGATTTACTTGAGTAGTTGACATAGTATTTGCCAAGTGATCATCAAGGGGTGTAAACAGTGAACGGTGCACCCTGTTTTCTCCACTCTGCATTGATGAGCAAACAAATCGTGTGAATCTATTTAAGAAGTGGTCTTGTTTGTAGACAAAAGGGGAAGCCTTGTCATTAAATTAATTAGGTGACTCATCCTTATATAGTAGCATTTAATACATTTTAAGTGCCAAAGTTAAGATCGGTGATTACACAACATGGTTCTAGCAGGCTTTTTCTAAAAGGATGATATCAACAAACAATGACTTCCTCTTCCCAAGGTTTTCAACATAGCATGGGTCATTTATTTTCCAAAAAGTGCCAAAGTCTTTTCCTCTTCCTATATATATTATAGACTTCTCCTTTTGAGAATTATATCTCTTGGATTGTAAGGCACAGCTCTGCCATATTTTACCTTGAATCAAGACATAGCATTTTTACCTCCATTTGAGATTACACTTTTGCATGTCTTTGGCTTTGTTTTATGTTAAGTCATTTTTATTTTATGCTTTCACAAAATGATTCCAGCATGTCTAGTGTATTGTGAAATTTCTTCTTTTGCATGTCTACCAGAAGTGTCTACAACAGAGTATAGGTACATCTGAACAGGCTACCATAGTGTGTCTTAAAACACCTCTGGTAGTTATTCCTCCATGTATCTCAAGAGGACCCCTAGCTCACTGATGTAGAAAAATTTCTCATATCAAATGAAGTGTATGCTAGCTTATTCTTGGTGGAAAGTGTAGGTTCAAGCTAATTAGATCAAACTTTTTAGTGTATCACTGTTTAGTTTAGGTTCTATTTTCAACATCCTTCTCCCTTTTTAGCTGCCCCCCCATTGTTAGTAGTAAGAAATCTAGGACCATAGAGATACATCAAAGGGAGGTAACCCTTATCTAGAGATTCTCCTCTTAGTTTTTCTAGACCCACAGTCAAGAGGGGAGTTTCCATTGTGATGCATGGAAGATAGGAGATCATCCTCTCATCAAAGGTGCAATCCATAACATCAACAGATTTTTGGCACGCCCAATGGGACTAAGTTTTAACACTCAAAAAAGTTCTAGGATTGGTGTTAGTCCTATTACAGTAGAATGAACCATTAATACAACATCTAATCTTTAATTAGGTGATTGTGGGCCAAGTTTTGTCCAAAAAATTGAAGAATTTTGGTGTGTTCTTCAACCATCTAGCCTTTGGAGGCTTTTTCATCAACACCAATGGTGACTCTGAGTTAAATCAGCTAGTTAAGCAGTCTTGGTGCCATCAAGAAATTATATTTTGGTATGTATAATTCCATTGCTCAGAACCATACACCTTATTTTCCTTCATATAGTTTTGATCAAGCTCAGGTTGTTCATGAAATCAGCTCAAGCAATAATGATGCATATGGTTATGAGTTTTTCCCTTTATAGGTTGGAAAAACATTTTAGGCTTTGCCTCTTCCTCCTCAATTTGAGTAAGTCCTTGGCTAGCCTAGCTATGATCCTTACCAACCTTATGTTGATCCTTATCAGGTCTAATATGACCAGTCTCAGCCCTATCATGAGCTATATCATTCTTATGCCCAGTCTTCTCAATGTGTCACTTTTCCTACTCAACCTAATCTCTTTGTCAATCAACCCATTTCCACCTTCAAACAAGGACTGCTAGGATATGAAAAGTATGTAGTAGAGATTGACACCAGAAGGGGATGTGGCCAAGAAATCCCTGATCATGTCATCCTTCAAGTGAGAAATGCACTAGATCTAGTTAAGAGTGAATGGACTCCCATTAAAAGAGCCAATTGGTAAAGGCTTACAAATGAGATGTTGGATGTGAGTGGTTTGATTGCATCTTTGGGAGGGAGGTTGAGTATTCACGAGAGGTAGCCTTACCAAGTTGATCAACTTGCATACCTTCTGCCCCAAGTTTCATATCAATCATACATAGCCCTTGCTCATAAGCCAAGTCAAGCCTATCAAAGTCCTTTCCCCAATCATGTTGAGGAGAGTTCTAAAATAGTAAATCTTTTTTTTAATGCCAATCTTGATAAGCAGACTAAATTGGCAAATATTCAAATGTAGTAGTCCTTTTTGGCAATAAGGGAAATGGAATCTAAACCCTCACTACCCTCTCACATTATAGCCCCATCACCCCAAAAGGAGATGTCTAGTCCTAATATCATGAGCTAAAATAAAGTAGTTGAGTCATAGAATAGCAAGGAGGAGAAAGACATTGTCTAAGAGTGTGAGGAAAAAAATGAGGCTAGTCCTTTTCAAGTCCCTCCCACCCTTCCTTAGGAAGATTCTTGTATTCCATGGTAGCCTTCATGCACTCCCCATTTCCATGATTATTCCTATGAGCTCCAAGAAAGACTCTTTCAAAAAAATCTAGATAAGCAAATTGAGGAATTAGAAGCAAAGGTGAGATTTCTTAGTGAAGGAGAGATGGAAGTTTCAGACCTTAGAGAGGATCCTATGCCAAAAGGCACCCCTTCTACTAATCCTCAAGTCTCTCAGCATGATGGTTAGATTCCAAGTTTGAGGAGTGCTTATCATGAACTAGCTCAAGACCTTGAAGAAGATAATGTTGTTCCTACTCATCATGATGATGCTTGTGACCTCCAAGAAAGGCTCTTCCAAGAAAATATAGCTAGGAAAATTGCAGAGTTAGAATCCAAAATGAGGTTCCTTAGCCAAAGTTTGATGGATGGTTCAAATCAAGTAGAAGATCTTACATTTGAATACACCCCATCTACACCCCTCCAAGAGAGTTATCAAGCCACATATGATATAGATGAAGTACTATCCAAATGGAAGGAGGAAAATCATTTGATTCTAGCTCAAGGATTGCCTCCACTTCCACCTAAGTTTAACCTTTAGCTTTTCACTTCATCCCTTCTCAAGAAGGAACCTATTTTGAAAGAGGAGAGTGAAGAGGAGTATACTCAGTTCATGACTAATCAGGGAGACTCCATGAATGCAGATGAGAAGGAGATCACCATAGACATCATGGAGGAGCATAGATAGTCTCTTGTTCATGTTTTGAATAATTCATTTGAAGTCATTGGGGCAGGTTGCACCCTTCTTCAAGGAGGATATGAGCTGACTAAGGTTGAAGAAGGTAGCATTAGGACTCAAATAAGTATGCAAAGGGACTGCAAGCTTTTAGATTTATCCTTTCAAGAGGTTGGTGAATCTAAAAATGATAATTTTGAAGTCATCAAGGAGGAACCTATTTTGAAAAAGGCAATTAAAGAAGAAAGGATCCAATTTTCAGTTGATCAAGAAGCTCTCATGGATGTCAATGAGGAAGAAATCATCATGGATGCTCCTTTTGCAGACATCATCAACAATGGAGAAGACATAGGTCATGCATACATGTGGATGTTCCAGCAATATGAAGAGGAAAGTAAGCATGGTGAGCTCTCTCCTCCCTTGTTTGATGAACTTCCTTGTTCCTTTGATGAGGAAGATGACCATGCCATGGAGCCTAAGTTGGAAGAGCATCAGGTGGATGTCTTTGAATAACTAGAGACTCTAATCCTTTAGCAAGAAAAGGAGAAGCATGTCTATCTTGAGAATAACTTTGAAGAAGAGAGCCTTGAATAAGAAGGTGATGTTCTATGGGATGAGCAATCACTCTGTGATTCCATTTTAGACATCACAATAGTCACCCTTGTTCAAAAAAGCCATGAAGGAGTAGAAGGTGATTTTGATATGGTTTTCAATAAAGTAGAAGGGAACGAGTTAGACCATGATGCATGTAAAAAGAGCTATGCATATCAAAGGGCTTATGGTGATGAGCCAATAGCCATCAATTTCTTGGTAAAACATGCCATCAAGAAGATCTAGTATTTGACAAACTTCCAAGAACAAAAGGAGTACATATATGTTGGGAGCATGTTTGAATCTGATCCACTCAGATGCAAGCCAATCGAGGTGGTAGGTAAGAGGAGCATATCACCAAGTCTCCATTCCATTCAGCCACTTATCTGGCACCATACATTTCTTTGCCATGAAGAAGACTTAAAATTTTTTCCCTTTGATCCAGGAGGGAGGCAAATATACTTGGTTAGTTGTACATAGTAGTTTTCTTTCATTTTTCTTTCCCTATTTTCCCTAAGTGTTGTTTGCACAAGTAGTATTTTTAGCCTTATGTGTGTTTTCCTTTATGTTTGGAATAAAAGCTTCATGACTGATTCTTGGATCTATCAGGGATGTTGATAACTTTTTTCAATCTATGTTCTAACTCCATGCCCAATGGACTTTAAGGCTAATAGTTTATAAGCATAGTGTTGACATTGGAGATTGCACCCTTGGCAAGAGGCCGAGCTCCTACCTTTTCTTCACAACTATGGAAACTCCCCTCTCACCTGTGGGACTAGTGAAGCTAGAGGGGAGAGTCTCTAGATAAGGTTTAGGTCCCTTTGATGCATCATGTTTGTTCCAGCAAGTGTAAATACATGTATATATAGATATATAAACTTGGGGGGATGAAAAGGGAGAAAGATTGCAAGAAAATAAACTACTCTAAAGAGGTGATGTACCAAAATAAGATGACCTTCTCACATCCACTCTTAAAACTAGATGAATGCATACATATGCTTCACACTTGGTAGAAGGACCAGACTACAAAAGCTTGGCAGGGAGGTTTTAATGAAAACACAGAGAATAGAGGTTCACCAAAGGTGCTATGAGAGACACACTTGAAAGGTAATTTCTCTATTTTTGCACCCCAAATAGAAATATCCTCCTGTCAACTATAGAGATGGCACCTTGTAGACAACAAATAGGCTGGTGTTGAACCTGTGAAAGCATCAAGAAACAATGACTGAACACAAACAAACACTCAAGACATACTCAAAAATGTCTATCCAAGATAGAGGTAAAAATGCATCTATTGATTTAGGTGGAATTTTGCCAGGGTTGCACCTTACAAATGTGTAAGATCTCTTTTCTAAAATGACAAGTCCTTAATATATAGGAGAAGAAAATGAGGCCCCTTTTGGCACCCCTTTTTACAAGTGGCCTATTGCATCCTCTCATTGGGAAGAGCAAGTCACTTAAAACATTAATGAATTACACCCTTTGTCTATTTGTAGTCTACTTTTTCAAGGTCAATACATGGTTTTTCTACTCATTAATGTGAAATGGAGAAACTGGTTGCACTGCTAGTTGTTGCATCCTCTAATGGTCAATTTGCAACCACTATTTCACCTGTTAGAGTTACTTCTCAAATCAGCACTTCCTCTTGCCACTTGGACTAATTTCCTATTTGTTCCATGCTTGTCACTTTGTTTTTTCTCAATTTTGTCTCTTCTAGCTCTTTCAGCCCTTGAGGGCAAACTTCCAGGGGGTCGCTGCATTTTGGGCTCTCATGGTTAGTGCTCCCTCATTTTGAAAACAAACGGCTATTTTGTTGTGCTAATTTTGACGTTCTCATAGCCATCATTGGTTTGAAAACCAATGGCTAATTTTATTTTTTAATTTTGATGGCCTTTGAGATGTCCTCATCCCTGTCAAAATGTCATTGGGTCCTTTGCTGGCTTTTTACGGCCTTGCTTTTCTCGGCCCTCCCTGCGGGTGCTCTTTTCCCTTTGTATCTCCTTAGCACCTTCCCAAAGGGAAAGTGACCCTCTAGCCTTTGAAATGCCCTTTATATTTGGCTAAGAGTCCCCCATAAGGGTATCTACCATTTGGGGTCCTTCGGTGGGTCCTTTGATCCTTTAGACGGTCTCCCGGGTTCTCGCAGGCTTTTTGTATTTTTTACAGACTTTTATCCATGGACATTTTCCCACAGACAAAAAGTCTGCAAAAATTCTCCCTAGGTCTATCTTTGCCTTGAGTTGTGCTCGAATTCCTTTAGACTTTTTATCTGAAGGAATTCCTTTGAACAAAAAGTTTGAAGGAATTCAAGACTTATACAAATTTGAACTTGGACAAAATTTGAACTTACCCAGTCCTTTTCCATTGAAGCACCTACCCTCCACAAGGGTATTTGAACTTGAACTAATCTATTAAACCAAAATGGTTCAGTGTTTCAAGGGTTTAACCATTGTGCGTTGATGAACTAGTGAACTAAGGCTGATGAACATCTCCCTTTGAACTAGCTTATTAAACCAAACCCGTTGAACCAAAAATGGTTCAACGGTTCAATGGTTCAATGCTTGTTGAATCAAGATGTTGAACTTGAAGATGGACTTTTGAACCAAAGGTTGTTGAACCACTTGAACCAGGCCATGAACCAAACTCATTGAACTTGTGCAACCTGAAAATGACTAGCATTAAATAGCAAGGGAAGAAGGGGACCAAAAATTTTGCCTGAAGGCAAAATTTGGTCAACACATATCAAGTATGCTTCCCCTAGGAATCACCATTTTGTTGACCATTTTGGCCCTATAGGGAAAAATTAGTCTCCTTCTTCCCTACTATTCTGAACAAGTTTAATTTCTAGTTTGCACAAGTCTTTCAGCAAGAGGATGAACCAGTTCAACAACATGAACTTTGAACTTGAACTTTGTACCACCGCTTGGTTTAATCACTTAGTTCAATCACTTGGTTCAATCACTTGGTTCAATTAGTTGGTTTAATTAATTGGTTTAATTAGTTGGTTCAATCACTTGGTTTAATCAGTTGGTTTAATCGGTTGGTTTAATCACTTAGTTAAATTAGTTGGTTCAATCACTTGGTTCAATCACTTGGTTTAATCAATTGGTTCAATCACTTGGTTCAATTGGTTGGTTTAATTTCTTGGTTTAATTGGTTGGTTCAATCACTTGGTTCAATTGATTGGTTCAATTAGTTGGTTCAATTGCTTGGTTTAATTAGTTGGTTCAATTAGTTGGTTCAATCACTTAGATCAAGGTGTTTGGTTCAATGAGTTAGTTCAATAGGTTGGTTCAAGTAGTCATTTAAATGATACATATAATTCAAAAGGGAATCGAATGGATGCAACTCCTTGTAGAACACAAAGTCTTGAACCATTAAACTATTGAACCATTGAACTCTAAAAAATGGTTCAAGTTCAACCAGAAGGTTCAATGATAAAGACTTGAATAAAGGAAAGACCGAAGGAAACGACCAAATGGTGATGGGTACATGAATGTCAATTTTACAACAATGAAATAGCCATTGATCTTTAAATGAAAGGTGTGAACTTGAAGGAATTCAAAGGATAAAAGCCAAAAGGAAGAAATCACTGAGAAGGGAGCCCAAAGAGCCAAATAATTAGTAGAAGATAGCCCTCGAAGGACGAAGGAGCTAGAAAAGACAAAGCTAGGAAGAGGTAAAAGAGCCAAGTGCAGAAATGGACAAAATAGTCCAAGTGGCAAAGGAAGGTGTAGACTCAAGGAGTTACTCCAGTGGTTGACACAGTATTTGCCAAGTGATCATCAAGGGGTGCAAATAGTGAATGACGTGACCTATTTTATCCACTTTGCATTGATGAGAAGACAAACCATGTGAATCTCTTTAATAAGTGGTCTTGTTTATAGACAAAAGGGGTGGCCTTGTCAATAAAATAATTTGGTGATGCATGCTTTTACAGTAGTGTTTAATACATTTTAAGCACCAAAGTGAAGACTGATGATTATACAACATGGTTCTAGTAGGCTTTTTCTAGAAGGATGATATCAACAAACAATGACTTCCTCTTCCTAATGTTTTCAATGCAGCATGGGTCATTTATTTTCCAAAAAGTGCCAAAGTATTTTCCTCTTCCTCTATATATTATAAACTTCTCCTTTTGAGAAAGATATCTCTTGGCTTGTAAGGCGTAGCTCTGTCAGATTTTACCTTGAATCAAGACATACCATTTTTACCTCTATTTGAGCTTACACTTTTGCATATGTCTATGGATTTGTTTTGTGTTAAGTCATTTTTCTTTTATGCTTTCATAGAATGATTCTAGCATGTCTAGTGTATTGTGAAGTTTCTTCTTTTGCAGGTCTACCAAAAGTGTCTACAATAGAGTATAGGTGCATGTGAACAAGCTACCATAGTGTGTCTTAGAACACCTCTAGTAGTTCTTCCTCCTTATATCTCAAGAGGACCCCTAGCTCACTAATGTAGAAGAGTTTCTCATATCAAATGAAGTGTATTCTAGCTTGTTCTTAGTGGAAAGTGTAGGTTTAAGATAAGTAGATTAAACTTTTTGGTGTATCACCATTTAGTTTAGGTTCTATTTTCAGCATCCTTCTCCCTTTTCACCCCCCCCCCCGCATTGTTAGCAGTAGGAAACTAGGACCATAAAGATACATCAAAGGGAGCTATACCTTATCTAGAGACTCTCCCCCTAGTGTTGTTAGACCCATAGGCAAGAGGGGAGTTTCCATTGTGATGCATGGAAGATAGGAGATCATCCTCTTGTCAAGGGTGCAATCCACTACATCAACATTTCCAAAACACTTTTCCAAAGGATCTTTCTTTGAGAAAGTGTACCTTTGCAAAGATACCAAAGGATACCTTTTTGAGACCAAGTGTCCAAAATAATTTTCCCCAATTTCTTGGGAAAGTTTCCAAATTTGTTTTTTGAATGTTACTTTTTTTTGCCAAAAGGTTTAGTGCAATTTACTGAAAGGTTCTTTTCTCAAGAAAAATGGTCTAGTTCAAGATTACTTAAGGGTCTTTTTCTCTCAAGAAATGTCCAATTCAGAAGTTCTAAAGGGCATTCCCAAAGGGCAAAGGGATATTTGAAGGACACAATTCCTTTAGGAAGATTATCTAAGATAATTTTCCCAAAGGTAGTTTTATTTTGAAGCTTTTATCCTAAAGTAAAAGACTAAGGTAGAATTATTTCAAACATTTTTTCTGAGATAGAGACCTTGAAGACATGAATTTTTTATACATTTTATCCTAAATAATTGATCAAGTCAAAGATACAATAAGCTATTTCCTTTGGATGAAGTGTTTGAGACACAAAACCTAAATATAAGGTATCGAGTAGGAGTCCAAGATCTTAATTTACTCATAAGGATTTTTAAGACACTTTGGGTTCACTTAAATTGTAAATTTCCATTTCCTAAGGACAGTAATATATTTGCATAGCCCTCATGGGATGCCAAGAATGCTTGGAATGGATTTGAAGTGTATGGGATCTATCTAGTTCTTATTGTGTTCATTGAGACACTTGGGCCTAGTAATAAAAATTCTAAGTAGGCACTTTACTGACATCACCACTACCATGTTTAGAAGAGTTAGATATAATTGGTCAAATGGGTCTATTCATTTTTTATCCAAGAATATATGCACTAAGTTTTAGGTCCTATAACAAAGCAAGGATGGAGTTATGCATGTGAAAATTTATCTCCTTAGTCACTTTATATGTTTTTTTTGATAGCCATCAAGAAGTTCTAATAGAGCCGAGTGAACATATTCAAAAATATATATCTCATAAATACAATAGTTATAGGGGAAATTAGTCACATGGGTTTGTTCATCTTGGTCCCTATTTACTACGCGCTAAGTCTTAAATCCTCTACCAAAGTGTGAATGAAGCTACACATGATCAAAGTTAGCTCCTTACTTAGATTTTACTACATTTTCCATACTTAGTTAAATGATATTGATCATCACCAAGATGTCATGGAGAAACTAGTGGACCATCCAACTTGTGCATTTAATATCTTGCTTAGGAAACCTCATATGACCAACAAATCAAGTACATGTGTAGTTCTATATGTTAAGATCATCCTCAAAAGTTCTCAATCCCACATGAGATTTCTAGTTCAAGTTAGAAGCTTCTAAAGTTGAAATTATAATATAAGATGGCCTATAGAAATCAAATTAAAGCCTTGATGAATTACTATTAAAGTTAAAATTTATTAGTGACAGACCCATGGATGTTAAGTTTGAGCATCATGAAATAGTTTTTTTCATTCAAAAATCATCAAAGGGGTCTTCAACTAAACACAAGGTTGACAAGTGTCCAAATATTAGATGCCTAGATCAAATCTAATGGTGAGTGGGTAAAGACATGATAGTGTGCCCATATTAGATTAACGACATGAATTAAATCATGGATTCAATATCAATTACACATGAGTATATCAAAGAGTTATCAAACCCTAAGTGCAAAGGTGTAATCAAAAAGTGGAATAAGTGCATGAATCCTAGAAAATGATCTATGAATTACATTCAATTGTATCAATAAAATCAATGGAGTGATATAAATTAAGGGATCAATGATCCAAGCCATTTATTGATGACCAATCAAATGAAGGTGAGCCCAAATGACTTAGATGGAGGTTGAAAGGCTAGTTCTTAACCAAAACAAGTAAGTACGAATGGATTCAAGCTCAAGCATGATCCATTTTTGGATAAGAGTGGATATTTTAGGATTAGATAGTTCTATTGATAACCTATAGAGGTAGACACATAGACTTTAATTACATTATCAACAAATCCAATTACATGAAAATGACCCTTTCCCCCAATTTTACATGCATAAAAAACTAGTCATGAGCAGTTTTACATCAAGACAAAGTCAAAATAACTTGATCCTACCATTACAACCACCATGGAGCATCAAAGAGAGGATATTTTAATAATGCAGTAGACTGGAGTGACCTAGATCAACCAAGAAGTGTTTGAGTGAGATTGATTTGTGGAGGTAGTTGTAACAATTTTTGAAATGGATTTGAGCTCATTTGATCCCCTTTTTTAGCACCAAAACTCCCTCTTTGTTTCTTCCCTTCTATTTTAAATATAGCCTTTGAGATATTATTTTGGATCCCTTAGGCTGGTATAACTAGAATCCACCATAAATTAGATTTGATACCTCTTGGAGTAGTGAATAGAGTATTTTGCAGTCATTTGCTAATTTTTATTTAGTGTTTTGTGTTTTTTTAATATGAAAATGTGAATGTTATCTTCCTTTTGTATGTCAAAACTCAACCTAAGTGATATAAACTTATTTTTAGGTCATATAGTGTGTCTTAGCATTGATCTCTTGAAGATATAGTGGACAACTGAATTTAAGTGTCTTTGAGTAGACTTATTTTCATCACTTTCTAGTTTGAGTGTATCAAACAAACCTATATATGAAATATTTTTACATTTAAATCATAGTAAGCATTACATTAGCTTTATTTCATAGTTCATTAGTGTGTTAAGGAATCCAAGCTTTAAAGTGTATCTGTTAAATTCTTGGTACATCACCACACTTAGATCAATTTTCCATGTATGCCAAATCCTTCTCCCTTTTCATCCTAACTAGTTTTAAGGTTTAAAAAACAAAGCCCCAAATTATAAAATTTGAGGAGCTAGCCTCATAAAAAATCCTAGAGGTCTGGTCTAAAAATAAGCAACCCATAACCTTAGACCATTCCCATGTTAGTCTAGGTATGGGTCAGACTTGAATGAATCTAACCCCTATTTAGGGTGTTATCTAGATATCTAATAGAATCCATATCTAAGTTT
The DNA here is from genome assembly GCA_037957365.1 of Torreya grandis. Taxonomy (NCBI): domain Eukaryota; kingdom Viridiplantae; phylum Streptophyta; class Pinopsida; order Cupressales; family Taxaceae; genus Torreya; species Torreya grandis. The sequence continues at coordinate 680,089 of JARHVA010005531.1, read as the reverse complement.
TTTGTTTCCTAATTAACTATTAAACTTATCATTCTAGTTTTTAAACCACTTCTTGGAATCTCCACTCATCTTCCAATTCATCTTTTTGAAAGTCATTTTATGACCTCCAAACTTATTGAATTTATCTCTAACCTAAGCAAGATATTTTAGCTTCTGATCTTGATTAACTACATTTTTGAAGACGTGATCCATGGTATATGGCCCATTCACATCCACATCATAACTAATTTGGGGTTTTAATCCCATAATGAACTTCCTAATTTCAAACCTCTCATATACTTGTTACTACAAAACATACTTTAGGAGCTTAGTGAATTTCTCCCAATATTCATTCATGAATGTGTCTCCTTGCTTAAGGTTCTAAAAATATGTTAAATTCTAATAAAAATACAATTTAGGAAGCCATCATGATGTAAATAATGTCATGAATTGATCTCAGGTGGCGGTGGTAGATTCAAGGTTCATGTCAAGCTTCTTATTTTCCAACCATGTTATTAATTCTCTAATAAGTTAATATGCTCACCAAACTACCTTAGTGACTTTAGAGTAATTTAAAATCTTGAAATACTTTTCCATCTTTGTTATCCACACTTTAGCTCCATCTACCAAAATGGTTTCATTTAACTTGGGTGGATTCACTATTTTTCATATCTCATGTTATCTTTGTAGCTACTTGAGCTCTCACATCTTTTAACACATCATTATGCCTATGATCTTGAGGATTTACCTTCTCATTAGGATTTTCCTTAGGCTCTTCCTAATTATTATCCTCAACATGCCCATGCACTTCTTATTCTAATTCCATGATTTAATCCCTAGTTTCATTCATAGCTATGAGGATCTGATCCAAATTCAAAGCTTGATCAAAAGTAAATTGATTTAGATCCACTAGATGATTGCTGTTTGAATTACATTCACATATAGGCATACCATGCACCATTCTTACTCTTGGTTAACATGATAATGCATTTGTTTTATTGTATTTATTAAGTCATAGAGTTTGAGCCTTAGCTCTAATAACATAATGTAACAACCCCATTGCGTTTTAGTAGAACAAGGTGATTAAAAAAACATTTACACTTAATCAATTTTAAATTACATCACACTGAAACTATAAAATAGTTATCTTTAACTAAATACATTATTTTAAGCTAACCAACAATAATTTCAAGATTTAATCTATTTAACTAATGATCACAAGATCAAGTATAATGTTGATTATAAAAATAAATACTGCATTTATTTCATCAAACTATATTTACAAATTTAGCCACTGCTGATATAATTCTATAGCCAACTATTTTAATGGTTCAATATAACAAAAATTAATATAGTTTTGACATAATACATGGATTAATAATAATTTACAATGATATAATGCTCCATAAAACATGCTAATCTCATTGAACAAGAATCATCATAAGTAATCATGAGTGTAGTCACTAGTGAGGTACTACTAAGGGGAGGGAAAGCATCATCCTAGTGATTTTCCACACCAGCCATTAATCCCCCACATAATCTCCCAAAAATGGAATGACCCTCCCTTCATGAATGGGTAGATAATGATGGTTTGAGAATCAAGAGTGATAACTAGAACCCATGTGTTTTAAGATAATTATTACATGTATTATATCATAAAGAAACCCATTTTAACATTATATCATACAAAACATGTAAACTAAATCAAATAAATAACATGACAATGTTTTAGCATAAACACTACTTTAGATAAAGTTTTCTTATATTTACTTGATCTCAGGGATCAGTCAATTTCATACACACCACTCAATTAGATTACACCATCTCTAAATATTAGTGACACTAATTAAGTGGAATCCATATCACTCACTTATTTAGGGTCCTTAATACTAGATTGGTTCATATATTTAATAATATTAAAACTAATATATTTCATAATGAGTTTTTCTCTAGTAGAAACTACATTATGTGTTAAAACAAGAAAGTCTCAAGACATGCATTTAATCCACCAAATGCAGTTTAATATTTCCAAATAACCAATTTTATTTATAACACAATATAACCATATTTCAAGATAATCATACAATAAAATACTTATATGAAAAATCTTCACTCAATGTCTTTCAACCATCTATCATGAATTGTTAGTTCATTCTACAACCACTAAATGACTTGATCTACAATTCTCAAATACTACAAAATTAGAAGTTCCAAGAATTCATCAAATTTAATTCTAAGCTAAAACTTATTACGAAAAGTAAACAAAAGAATTTATACATCTATGATATTACATAAAATGCATTTAATTATCCATCAACATATACATAAGAGCATATAATATACTCGTATTACATTAGTCTTCGGTTTAAAATTCATGAGTATCACGTATATATTTGTATATGCATATAAGAACACACAATTATTATTAATTTATTTTCCAATACCCAACAAAGAGTAACTTTAGTTATTACAATTACGTTTTATTTCCATAAATCCAATAGGTAATGCATACGTATATATGGTATACTCATATTAAAATTATATTCCATCAAAATTATCATGTATCATATATATATATATATATATATAACTATATTACTAAAAGAAATTCTTTTTCAAATACAAATTGAGGTTAAGCTTTAGTAATACAACTGCATTTAAAATCTAAAAACCCAATAGACCTTTATTTGGTATAGCAAATGTCATATTTACATAAATATATACAATCACCTATATGTATCTATTTATATTTATATATGAATGAATTTATTGCATATTAAAACTAAGATGAGCAAATAGTCAACATACATTGTACCATTCATATATGAAAGTTTTCTCAAAGACCAAACCTTGATAACTAGTCAAGTTACCATCAATTAATGAAAAATAATTAAGCTCCATTTCTTTATATAAATGTATTTATAAAATGACACTGATATTTCCAAAAAAATTCACATGCATCCCATAGACAACAGAATGGGCACTCATGAATTCCAAAGAATGAGTTAAGTCAAAAAAATCACATGAAATAAGCTAAGTAAGCTGATATATAAGAGTTTCAACCATACACTTGAAAACATGTACCAAATTAGAGTATGGTACCAATATTAAAATCAACCATATGCAAATGCAACAAACATAATAATAATTTAAATTAACTATAAGATATCTAAATTAAATAATGATTAAAAGCATATTCTACTATTTATGGTGTGTGCAGGGTTCTTTGTTTTCACTCTATCATCTTCCAACTACCTCCATCTACTCCACCCTATATGATGATGATCTCACTTCATCATAGTCCAAGGGATGAAATCTATCCTACATCCACCTTAGAACATAAACTATAGTTAGTTTGAATCAAGATAAAATCCATAAGATACTACTATAATGAACTAAATAATCATGATCATCATGTACATGACATAAAAGTACAACTAAATCAAAAAGTTAATGATCATGCAAATAAGCAAAATATAAATATCCATTCATTAGTATATAAAATATAGCTTATCAAAATAATAATTATCCAAACAATAACCATAAAATCCACTAATAAATAGGTTAATAAGTCTATAGAGGAATCGTGATGTAACATGTGTAGTCATTAATGACACTCTACACCTTTTAATACATAATTTGTGATACTGTCTTCATGTCTTGGATGGTGGAGGGTTGGCGAAAGACCACTTTAGGCAACCTAAGACACCCTACTTTGAGAAGGATTTCATCTTTTAGCTCAAAAAGTGGACCCATAGGTATACAGACCTATAGGTACACATTTACCCATTTTTAGGTCACCAATGGCACATTTAAATACTTTATCTATTCCATGATCATGCCATAAATCCTACCTAGTATCCCCCAATATCAAAAACACCTCAAACTTTCCTATTTTTACCTTCATACAGTTAGGCTTGTAGCTGATGTTTGGGCCTAAACTTGTTAGGGTCTAGGAGCATACCCCTTTCTTCAATGCTTCTATTTTTATTGTATCAAATATAAAAATTTCAATTACTCTCTTAAAGCTTCTTACCCCCTCCATCATTCTTATTCTTCAAATTCAAGACCAAACTATCTTATCATCTTCATATTTTGAAGGTAGACCTGTATCTTCCTAGTGGGCTTGTAGATAGATGTTTTAAGCTCTTAGCTACGATAAAAAAATATATTCTTATTTAGCCCTCTAATTATTTTTATAAGGATATAAGGTTTATTTCATGCTCATTTTACCCCTCTTGATCATCCAAACCTCATTCCATATTGTACAAATGACATTCTTGGTTATACTCTTCTCAACACATTGTATGTGTATATTAGGCTTAGTATTTTTTATTATGCATCTCACCTATGTATAATACATTTTCCAATTTTAGTTTATGTATCTTTTATATGTGATTAATTACAAGTTAAAAAAATAAGGGAACACTTTGAGAGGTCCAAAACATCTTAATACTATAGGATTCTGACATCTTTGGGTCAAGAATGAGGATAGTCATATGAGCAAACATGGATCTTTCTATTATTGGAAAGGTATTTGATGGCTCATTATTATTCTAGGGAGATATCAAGGTTAACTTAAAAATTTTACATGATCTTCATATAGACTTGGATCTTCATGAAATCACAAAACTTTATTGACTCTAACCTACAATGTCATTTTCAATGTTTGACTCTCTCTCTCTTTTCACTATTTTGGTTCATTTGGTGATTAAAAGTGTTTTGATGAGGATTTCAGGAGGATTAAATGATTTATTTATATTATTTATATCCTTTTTTAAGTGATAAAAAACTCAATCTATCACAAAACCTATCTATAACCTCACTCTTTTGCTTATAAATCACCATTAAATAGAGGTTTTCTCTCTCTCAACTACTCACATGTGTAAAACATGGTGGATAAGGTGTGATAAGTCTATGTATATGTTTAATGGGCCTTTAAAATATTTACTTTGACACATTTATCTTTCACTTACACTTAAAATTCCCAAAATTGATCCTTGAGGGTTTTTATAGGGTTTAAGACCACCTCATGGTCTTAGTGATTATTCACAAAAGAGGGGGTTTCAAACTAACAACCAATTTGATAAATATAAAGGCCATTATGATCCCCTCATTTTCCAAATATATTAGGTCACCACTCTCTCTCCTCTATATAGAATGAGCATATGAAACTTCCCTTGTGAGTTTACCAAGAGCTTGATGGATATTTTGATGCATTTGTTTCCTTATTTGGATCTTTTCAAGCTTTTTGATCATGAAATTGAGCTAAGGGAGGTGAAGAGATACCTATAAATTCATGTTTTAATTACCTAAAAGTGGTATTTGGATGCTAAGAGTGTTTTTTGAGATAGCTTATTCTTAGCTTAGCCATAGAACTATCTTAGATACTTTATCATACTTTTTTAGCCATTATGTAGACCAAATACATCTTCATCATCTCAAACACAATCCCAAAAATTCATTCCTAGATACCAACCTAGTGTGCCTAGTAGTCTACCAATTGGACACTAATTTCACATTAAGGACACTAGAGTCACATGGCACCAGTGTCCCCAACTTGGAGTTAATGTCCCTTACCATAAATATACTAAAAACATATATTTTCAAAAAAAATCCCCTTCTAAGGTTAGTATAAGTACATTTTATTATCCACACAAGCTATGTATCTCTAAAAATACAAGACTATTTAACCTTTATCCACTAGATGAAAAATAGATGCAAAAGGCCTATCCAAATAAGAAACAAGTGAAGCAAAATTAGGGTATTTAATCCTTATTATTCCATAAATCTACATAATACAATTTATAGCTACCCTAAGACCAAATTTAAAATGTTTTCAATCTCAAACACATTCTATGAATTCAAGACCACTCTCATTCTAGCATTCACTTGCACTTGCACCAAGCACTATGTGGTAAATCTACATTGGGCTTGATTCCTCCTCAGAGTAATGGTATGTAGGTAACTCTCTTCATAATGGTGTGTTGAGGATGTATATCCTATCCTATTATTGAACACATATTTTCATCTCATTCCATAATTATAAGGATAATTATAGTTTTCACACTAAATCAGATATTCTAGGCACAATACAGAGTTATATATTTTATGCATGTCAAAAGATAAAACATAGGCAAAGGTGATCCTAAAAAATAGTAACAATCCTTCAAAGAGGACACTATCACCTTTTTTAGGACACTATAGTAGTATGAAACTACTTTCCATTTGGGGCATTACTATCTAATGAAGAATTAGACCTAAGGACCTTATTGACGACATTTAGACCTATCTAGAACCCAGTTTTCCATGATAGTCATTTTATAGGTAACTTTATATTTTATTATATTTATCACTATTTTTAGAAATTAAAAATAAGTCAAAATATATAACAAACTATTGGTTAATTATTGTATATTATTTAACTGATTTAGATAACTCAACCTTTTAATCTAACTTAGGATTTACACTTGTAAAACCCTAAAAGGTTAAAACATTTGGTGAACCTGACTTACTTTAAATATTGCTTCAAAACTTAGTTTTTATTAATCCATTTTTTGAAATAAATTAGGGATACATACTTATAATTTTTTTATCTTTTTTAGACTATCTATCTAACTAAATAAATTTCATATTAGGGTTTCATTTATTGAAATCTCTTTTTTTTTTGCAAAACAACCCTAGTTCAAAAAAACCCTAACCCTAGACACACTTAGGTTTTATATCCCTTTTATATTTATATTTATATTTTATATCCATATATCTTTTGATTTTTATTTCATATCTTCATGATCATAATGACAAAATAAATTTATCACTTTTTGTTGTACAGTTTAATACTTTCATTCGCATGCTTGTTCCTTTTAATTCAGAATGAACTTAGAAAATTCATAAACACATGTATATATGATGTTTTATATCAATTTAAATATATATAATATCTCATAACGTGTTATCTTTCTCTTATTTTTAATTATATTAACAAACAAACACATACACATATAGAGGATTTAACACATAAGCTAACAACTATGTTTCAAGTTTTAATGTCATTTTTATGCATAGGAAATATTATCCTTCTCCTCCTCATCTCCATGAGGGTAATATCTAATTTTACTCTAAATAGGTACATGTTATCATTCATCCATGAGATGAAACAACCTATACCACTATTCCCCATACTCAACCTATTCAATCAAAAATAGCTAGGGTTTGCACTTGTGAGACTCTATGTGATCAAATTATTAGTATGAGAAAGATAATTGTAGATTTAAAAAATTATAATCAACTATTAAATGAAAGTAATACAACATTATAAAAGCAATTTACAAGACAAAGGCCTTCAAGGAACAATAGTGTAAATCATGTATATGCATCTTCACCTAGTCAATTGGTGGAAAATAATATTACATATCCAAATCATAAATCACCAAAAATTGCATTTACAAAGTGATTCAAAATCCATTTAGAGATAAAATAAATCTATGTTGATCAACCTACATCCTCTATACCCAATGAGGAGATCCATATATTTTGTGCATATCATAGAATGCATGGGCACCACACTAATTCATGTTTAGAATTGAAAAGGAAAATACAACAGATAATGGATAAAGATGACTCACATAGTGATACTTCATCCACAACATACAATGACACATCTACAAATTTGAAAAAATGTCAAATTTTGAAATAGTACAAAAATGGTTACCAAAACATAACTAAAAACAACACAAGGTTCAAGAAACATAATCAGATCAAGAAACAATACAATAAGTATAGATAAATCAAGGAAATCTACCTCTTTAAAATGAGGCTCAATGTTAAAAATTATATAATTTTGGTCGCAAATATCTACAAAACTTTTATTACCATGGTCAAAGTTTGGGCAAGTAGACCTAAGGCATGAATTATCCTATTCTAGAAGTTGATAATATTGGTCAACAAGGTTTGAGATTTATTAAACTTTCTAAGACAAATAATTCATAGATATTTTTTATCAAGGCAAAACATCTAGATACATAGGAAATGTTATAGAAATAGTAGTTGATAATATTGGTCAATAAGGTTTGAGATTTATTGAACATCCTAAGACACGTCAGTCACAAATATAGTTTATCAAGGTAAAACATATAGATACATAGGAAATGTTACAAAAATAGCAAGAACTTAAATTGAAATTTCAAAACCATGCTTAACCAATATCCTCCACAACACCATATCTCTACAACAAGCATAGTTTCAAATGGAAAACTCACAATCAATATGCCAAAGAACAATGGTCAATATTCAACTCCCCTAGTTAATAATGGTGTTACACCTCCAATGGGGATAACTCAACCAATTTAGATATCACAACCTAATATTTTAATTCAACAACTGATAGATACACCACTTGTGTCTAGTTTTTCCACTCTAGATATACAATCCCTTATGCACAAGATTCATACTATGTAGTCTAAGGTGTTACATCTTGATAAGGGAACCACTAGGCCATAACATGCCCTGGATTCTTACATTATCTTATATACACCTTTGACACATCACATAAAGGAAAATCCCTTACCATCTAATTTCATGACACCTAATAATACATTATATGATGGAAAGGTTGACCGTGAGCATCATCTCATAGCTTCCCACATAGCATGCTTAGACTATGTGCCCAATGATTAGATTATTATGAAGTTATTTCCATGCAGTATCTAGGATTATTACCTATAATGGTTATATGATTTACCAAATCAATCTATCATGGAATTAAATTCTTTAGTTGACATGTTTCTAGCACACTTCTCTATCAACATCGGTGATAAGATATCATATACACAATTGGCATAGTTAAAGTAAAATTTAAATGAACATATAAAAAATATGTCTTATGATACAAGACAATATTATCCAAATTGACTACCCCCATGAAAGATAGAGAGATTAAATACATATTAAAGCAAAGGTTTTTACCAAAATTACATGAAGTTATCTTGTTCAAAAAATTTCCTAAATTTACTGATTTGTGTCACATAGTCAAGGAAAGAAAAGTTAAGCTTTTGTCAATAGGAAAACTCAAGTACACAAATGGATCAAAATAAAATATTAAGATTTCAAACAAACCTCCATAAAATTTAAGAGACATAGAGAAAAAAGGTGATCAAAATTCCAAGTCAATGTAGCTTCTGAGCCATCTTCCATATTAGTTTTATTAGCTCCTCAATGTAGAGTCTTCATTAACCTTCCATAGTCACCAACATAGATTTTTAAATCATTCTTGAAATGTAATGTCATATCTCTTCCTCCCATTAAATATGTTGATATGACATGGAATATTATAGATAAATATGAATCAAATACATTCTATGAGTATCACATGGCATAGACCACACAATAAATAGATGCATTAGCCTAAAGCACAAGATACAGGATCTAATTGAGTATAATATTACTGATGTGGCCACACCCATAGAGGAAATGAAATGACAAAAAATAGAGGATAAGGCACTAAATATATTTTTAGATCCATTCCCAAAGCATATAATGAATGAGGTAGGGGACACATCATGGGTTCAATATACATACCAAGTGCATCCATGACTAGATTCATATCACATAGTTACAAAGGAGACACATCCATTACATAACATTATTGGCATGTATCACACTATAGTGCTACCTATACTACTTATCACATTTTTAGAGTAGGAGATTGTGGATGATGACATAGATTTACATGTACTCTTCATATGATCATACACAGACCGCCATCCTATTCAAAATGATATGGTTGATAGTAGGTCAAGCATAATCATGTGAATTATGATACTCTTATAGTATTTGGGATATATAAAGTGTGGTATATTTCCCATAGATATAGTCATTAGTGGTTTAATGGCCATGTTTATATATCCATTAGGGAGATTATGCTTATATTATAGGTTGGACTACTACACATAAGCACTCAGTTCCTAGTCATACCTAATACAAGTGTATTTAGTATATTATTGGGTAGGACATGGTTAAAATATCTTTGATCCATCCAATCCATAGTGAACCAATGCCTAAAGTATATGCATGTTAATTAGGTGGTTAATGTTGAGGGTATCTCATATGAGAATCCTCTACCCATCCCATAGATAGTTCCAACACATACACTAGTTATAATACCAACACCATTAATAGATATTGCATGGTTATCAATTATAGATGAGTATAGATCCTATGAATACATCATAATTTTCAATAGATTCATTAGTGTAGGCTATGTCTACTCATATGGTATCAAAATGTACACATAATCTCCCATGAAGACCATTACTAGAGAGACCCATGAATCAAAGATACATCAGAGATTCTAGGGGACCTTCCTCTACTCATTCTATGTTAAGATCATTTTTTTTAGGGTTTTAGGGGTTATCAGTATAGGGAACCTATATCACCTATAACATATTCTTCTTCAAAATGGGTTCTTAAGACCCCTACATTTCATAGGGCATCACAGTCAGTACTATAACTTCATAGCTTCACTACACAAGTAGATTCAAACACAAATTACTCTTCACAACAAATTATGGGATCACATTTTCATTTTAACACATCATACATGATAATAGTTCCCTTATTCTACATAGGCCATGGTGATAGTGAGTGTCCCATGAGACTCATATGGTTCCTACTCTTATACATGCTTCAATCTCTCTCTTGCTCCTTATACATAGTTTATTTTCATTTTCTTTCACATAGCTATATCAAAAAAATACAAAAAAAATATAACATGTCAAAATACACAAATATTCAAATATTACTTAGAAAACAAAATTTATAGATTGTATGCATTATTATGTTTACATTTCTACTACTTTCTATATATTACGTACTCATAACTATCTTAGTATAGTTAGTTTTATCATACATAGATGTTTCCCTTATTCTTATTGAGTGTTTAAATTTTAAATATAAGACCCCAGTGCACTACACTGATCTAAACTTACTATCATCTACCCTTTATGGGCATATATACTAATCCAAGTTTATTCATTTGATAGATCCACCCACTCAAGGGCATATCCTATGTAATTGCTACTACTAGGTTTTATCCTTACATACGTTACATTCTAGTTTACACATTGATATATCTTAATATTGGTCATTTCTACTCACTACTCAATTTTTTTGTTAACTATCACTACTTAGACGTAACATATGTACATCCTAACATCTACACATATTTTTAATACATAGTTATACATGCTTTCATTTATAGCCTTCCTCATTTAGACTTGATTTTATTTCATATGCTTCTTCTATTTTGAGGGAATTTGAATATGCCATTGCTTTTAGGCTCTATGCCACTTGTATGTGTGTATGCCTTGAGCATGTGCCCATGTCACTTATGTGTACTTTTATGATTATCTGTGTGGGCATTTGAACATGTATTTATATGTGTCTCTAATCCAAATCTCTTGTTGCTTGTGTATGTGGACATTTGAACATGTCCCTGTATGTTTTCTTTTCTTAAATTTAGTGACATGTGCCCATGTCCCTTATATTGTGTCCCCTTATCGTAATTTTGTGAGCTTCACATTATATATATATATATATATATATATATATATATATATATATATATATATATATATATATATATATATATATATATATATATATACTTTTTTGTATGCATCTTCACCATAACACTTGTATCTTATTATTACACACACTAGTTTTTGATGTCATGAGGGAACTCATGTAGTTACCCTTCCTAATTATGTGTCATGGTGGACATAATGCCCCGTTCCCCTAGGTAACTACTCATATTTTTTATTATACACATTGATTACATCTATCTTGACACCCTTATGCAATCATGCATATTACATTACCTACTTATTCTTAGATTCCTATACATTTCAATGTTATGTTTGCACATTGTATTGCATTGACATGTAGTTATCATAAATACTCTATATAACAGATTTTTCAAAGCTATTTTGTTTTGAGGATAGTTCTTCCATAGGTTCTATTAACCAAATTTGATCTTGTAGGTCAAATTGTGATAGATATAGGTAAGAACTTGATTTTTAGATGATTACAGGGTCTAATATTTGGTCATAAGGTATATCATAGGTTATTTAATGTCATATTATCCTTGGTCATTAATATTTTAGTCCTTATATCATTTTTAGTCATTTTGGGGTCAAAATGGGGCATTAAATGAGTTTTATGACCTCTTAGGGAAATGTGAAGGTGTTAAAATGTTATGTCATGTGCCATGTGTCCTATTATGTCTTAGGTAACTATTTATAACTAAAAGTGGTAGGTGTTTCAGAAGAAAGAGCAATTTTCTTGGGAAAAGAGAAGAGTTTGGCACTTGTATGGCCCATGGGGAAGTGTGCCACATGGGGTAAGGTCATGAGATGACTATTAATTTTCCTCAAATCCATTTCCATGTTTTAAGTAATCTTGAAGTTTCAAATTTGGGCTAAAACCATTCTACTCCATTTTCACCCTTTTAGGCACACATAACCAATCTTTAGGTTTGTACTTGGTAAGGATAGTTGGAGAACTTATAGGTAAAATGCATTTGGGATGTAAAATTACACTCATATAGATTTATTTTCATGACAATATTTTGAATATGGTGGCATGTACTTTATGAACCATCCTCATAAATTTGACTGTGTTTTATGCTTAGCAATCTATGCACCCTATAAGTTTTGCTTTGGTCTAGGCATTTATATATAATCCAATTGGTTATATTGGTTATAGATGATTTTTAATCCATAATTATATTATCTCCATTCTTTTTTTCATGTTTCATGATGTTTTTATGAGCAAAGTATCTTAGGTTACAAGAGAAAGCACTTTTTTGTGTAATAGGTAGTTTTTTGCCATATTTAGGATTTTCATGCTTTGACAATGTCTCCAGGGAGTTGTGATAAGTTAATTATCACGTTTAAAATTTTATTTTTATCTCATTTTATCTCAATTTCATTCTCGAAAGAAATCTCCATGATATTAAAATCATTGAGTGAAATATAGTCGGTCTGCCCTATGACTATCACACATAATCAGCCAGAAGCTCTCATGGAGGATTTAAAGTTGAAAAGGAAGTGTGAAATCTTGTTTTGAGTTTTGAATAATATTAATTACTCATTTAAACACCATGAGGATAAATAAATTAATATGGATGGAAAGTTTCTTGAGTATATTAAACATTTCTTGTTTTATTGACTATAAGTAGCTCAAAATGCACCTACAGGTGCCCTCATAGAAATTAAAAATGTTGCAAAGGAGTACTTGAACCGATTAAGGGAGTATTTAAAATGAATTGAGTCTATGTGAAACTTTTTATTTAGGTAAAAAAAACATTTTAAATTCAAATACAACACACACTACCCATACTCACATTGTTTTCTATGTATGACAATGGTCACCTATAGGTGTTAGTAAAGAGCTTAGAAGTGTTTTGAGGCATTGAAATAGGTGATGAAATATTATTTATAATCCATAAAATATGGTGTTGAACATGAAAATATTTTTTAGGGTCAAGTTAGCCAATCAAATTTGGAAACCATGTTTAAGGAGCAAATGACTGGTTCAGAGACACTTTCCCTAAATTATGAAAATAGAGGTTGAACCCTTTATTGTCAAGATCATATAACATAGCCATCAAAACTTTGATGCATATTAATGAGTAAAAATTATATCCTTTATCAATTACAAGGACTTGGAAAATTTTGGAGGGTAGAGTTTTGATGGAGTCTAGTTTTTTGGAGCCTCAAAGTTGCCTTCCAAAACATTGAACTCCTTCATTAACATCTAGAGGTTTTAAACCTTTTGAGTGATCATTGATGCCTCAAGGAGAAAAAAAGAATATTTAATGTTTTGAATAGACATTTGAGTGAAATAAAACACATGAAAACTAAATTAGAGGCATTTTAGGCATGGTTTCAAGTCTAAAATAGACCTACATAGGAGATATCCATAAAATGGCTTGAAAAGATGCACCTATAGCCAACATAGGGTTCAAGTCTGAAAAGTTGTTCCTTTCTTTAATGTATGAGTTTTATGGTATGTTTATGGTTTTAAAATTTATTTTAAGCTCCATAAATTTTTTCAAGTATCTTAAGAAAAAAACATGAAGATATTTCAAGTTTATAAACACCTATAGGACCCTATAACCACTGTAGATGACTACAGATAGATGAGAAATTGAGATAAAGCTTCTAGGTCAAGTGAAAAAATTGACTTAAAACATGTACCAAGTGACTCCAAGGAAATATAAATGGTTATTTAAATAGTTTTTTTAAGCATTAATAATGTAAATAACACCTCTATGGGTCCTTTTCAAGTAAGAACATAGTCTGCAGTTCAAGATAGTTAATTGGAGAAGTATGAAATGATAAGGTTAGAAGGGTATAATATGATAAGTTTTTTGCCTCAAAATTATGAAACCCATTTAAATATTCTCCTACCATGTTATAAAAATATATATAAAATACCCTTTCAAATGCAATGCACAGTCTACATCTTGGAACCCTGCATAGTTTTCCTTTTCTAGAAGTCTGTTTGGTTTTTTGAAGAGTTAGTAGGTAATATGACATAACCAAGAGATAAATTTTTTTATATATCATAAAAATTACTTTTATAAGCTCTTATAATGAAAAATTTACCTAGATAAATAAGGGAAGTGTCCTCTATTTTATCTCATATAGAGGGTAATTCCCTTGTGAGCAAAACCTATAACCTTAAGGCATGTAGAGAAAGGGATGAAATAAGGGGAAAATGAGACATTGGAGAAGGTATGATAATATTTAACACATTAAAACCAACATTAGTAACCATTATGATAAGTATGATACCCAATATGAGGTTTTAAAACCTCAAGTATGCAAACAGGCCTATTAAACATAGTTTAGGCCTAAAGCCAAATGGAGAAGTACTTTATTTTATAGTATGGATTGAATGTTATAATTAATTGTAAAATTTATATGGAGTAAAAATAGAGGTTTATAGGCTATTGTTATTTAATTAAAACCATCAAAAGTCATTTTGAGCTCTAATGTGCAGTCAAGCCTACTAGGCATGTTTAGACCTAAAGCCTAGATGTGAAACCAATGTCACTTTTAGCTTTAGGAGTGGATTAAAATGGACCAATAAATGTTTTTGAGGTCATTTCATACATTTTAAATATATTTAGATGTAGGGGAAGCACAAAATAAGCCACTTTTGGGCTCTAGACAACCTCAAGCTTATGTAAATGGAAGAAACAAGCTTGAATAAACACTTTGAGTCCTCACATCTCTCTTAATGATTTTCATGGGGGCCAAATAATTTTATAAAATTTAAAAAAATGGTCATAAAAACCTTCTTGTGTATTTTTTTTCAATTTGAATGTCCCATATTTATGAACAAATATTAAGAGGGTAAATTAGGCCTAAACCCTTGCTAAACCCTTGGAGTGACTAGTTTAGAGAAATGGAGATGGAAGTATAATATAATGACATATTTTGATTAAAATAATTATTTTATATTATAGAAGACTCAGTCAGAATACTCCCCATACTTTTGAGTTGTACATAATTGTATAGATAGGTTATAATACAAGGTACTTTTGACTATTTTGTGCATTATGTAGGTCTTAGGGACTTTCAAGGGATGAAAAAACTTTGAGAGGAATATATATACTTGGTATAACCACTAATGTCTATTTAATACTTCATAAAAACTCTTAAGTGTTTAAACAATGGCTCTATTCTCAACTAGTCAAAACTGGCATAGTGGACATGATGGTGAGAAGTGTGAAAATTTTAAGTGGATGGATTTTTAATGTGTGACTGACACCCATAAGTACATGGAGGATCTTTCCAAGTGTAATAAACTCCATAAAATGTATTTTAATGGAAAAATAAAGTCAAATTTGAAGCCAAGTGTGCAAGGTGTGGGAAAGAGGAGTTTCTTAGATTACAGATGATGATAGCTCATTTACAAATGATTCTAGATGACCAAGATTAAAGCCAATGCATGAGGAGGCATTTATTTATTCATTCCCTCTCATTCCAATAATTATACCTATACATAATTAGTTTTGAGATGTTTAAATAGGTCTAAATCATGAAGGTAGTTTGCTGAGCCAGAATGAAAACTTTCATGCCACTTTTCATGAGTTTCATGCCTTGTATGGCCACTTATCTCTTCTAAAATTTCATGTTTCATCTTATATATTCTTTTCATGAAAAAATAGCTCCTTTTATCAGCTTGACAAGTGTCTTAGTGACCCTTGGACTTCTCTCTTCTCTTCTCTCTCTCAAGTTCTATAAGAACTAGCTATTTTGGCCTTTGTAACTCAAACTCCACATGAGTATATCTAAGTCCTACTCATTTTCATGCAATTTGATCAATAATACTACTGATTATTACCTCTTAATTACTATTAATATTGTGTTTTACTTAGATGATTGATCTTTCTTAGTGATAATTATAATTTCCTTAGCATATTATCTCATTCTTCCATCTTATTTATAGTTGGAAAGCTTCTTGTTGTAGGGAATGTGAAGTGTTCTAAGAAGTGATAAATTTTAATGAGTTAGTGTATTCACTAGTGCCATTTAAGGCATCTTGTCTAGTTGTCCTAGCTTAAAAATTCATCCATAACTTCATAATGTAATATTCATGTGAGAAGATGTAGATTGGAGAAGTGTATGTTTGGTTAGTCTCTTGGTTTCATGTGGATCATGTAGCTAGTTGTAAGTCATCAAATTATTTGGTGTATCACCTCCCTTAGGATATTTCTCTTTTAGTTTCTCTCTCCCTTCCCACCCCCCCCCCAAAGTTTAGGTGTAGTTGTGATCCAAAGTAGTACATCAAGGGATCTAGACCTATCTAGAGATTCACCTCATTCTTAGACTCACCCACAGTCTAGAAGTGTTTCAATTGTGTCACTTGGATGAGGAGCGTTAAGACATCTCCTTAAAGGGTGAAAATCCAAGTGAAAATATTTTTTGGTACACCTAGTTAGATTCTTAGTCCAAGAAGTTAAAATATTTTTGGTGTTGTATTTCAACATATCAACCTTTGGAGGCATCTATCTAAGCATCAATGATGACTCTAAATTTACATCAGCTAGTCAAGTATCCAAGGTATTCATTTTTAAGATTATTGATAACCATTCCTTATTTTCTTGTTTCATAATGAATTTCCATGTCTGACCTTGGTGTTGATTATTATTTTACACAAGTTGGTGAGACATTTCAAGCTTATGGTAATCCCTGTCAGCCCTTGTGTGATTATTACCAACCTTATCATGATCTATATCAACACCAACATGAATATTATCATCCTTGGAATGAAGTGTATTAGCCTAATAACCATCCTCCTCAATATCTTTCTCCTCTTATTGAAGTTAGTCACTTCTCAAGTCAATCCATTTCCAATTTAAAGAAAACACTTTTGGACTATGAGAATTACATGTTGGATCTTGACACACAAATGGGATATGGTCTAAATTTTCCTAGTCATCTTATTCATAAGGTGAGAGATGCATTATATTTGTTTAAAAGAGAGTGGGAACCTATTGAGAGAGTAAATTGGCAAATGATCATAAGTGAGATGCTAGATGTGAGTGTCTTGGTTTCTTCCTTAGAGCATAGGATAAAAATTCATGAAAGGTAGCCTCACCAAACCTATCATCATTCATATCCACTTCCAAAAGAGTGATATCATTTTTACGTAACTCCTACTCATGAGCCCAATCAAGCTTGTCAAAGTCATCATTTTCCCAATCAACTGGAAAAGAGAATTAAAAAGAGAACCTTATTTTTGAATCAAATATTGATAGAAAAATTAAGTTAGATAATATGTATATGAATAAAATCCATAACATTATAAAAATTTGTGGAATATAAGCCCTAATTTACCTCTCCAATTACATCCCCACCTCAATAAGTGACCTCTAGATATGAGATTCCAAGTTAGAGACAAGGTGGAGAATCCAAGCCTGAGAAGATTTCATGCTTCTTGAATACTTCATCTACTCCTCAAGTTGTATCAAAACCTAAATAAGAGACTCCTAATACTAACATCCTAAGATAGAATAATATAGTGGAATCATGGGGAAAGAAAGAGGTTAAAATCCAAGACAAAGAGTGTGAGGTTGAGAAAGAGTTTGATTCTATACAAGTCCCTCCCATCCTTCCTCAAGAGACTCCTTATCTTCCATGTCAACCCTCTTATTTTGCTTATCCTCATGATGATGCCTATCAACTTCAAGAGAGACCTTTCCAAGAGAACCTAGCCAAGAAAATTGAATAGTTAGAGTTAAGGATGAATTTGCTAAGTCAAGGTGTGATGGAAGGTTTAGACCCAAAAGAAAATTCTATGCCTAAAAACACCCCTCTAACCTCCCTCAAGAGAATTATCAATTTAAATTAGATGTGAATGAAGTTATTTTTAAGTGGAAGGAAGATAAATAAGCTATCTTATCCCAAGGTCTACCTCCCCTTCCTCAAGAGCTCCCAAAAGAATCCCCTATAATGCATTCTCAATCTGATTTTGAGCCCTATGTTCCATCTCCACCAACTATTTAATATTTTCCTCACCCAATCACCCTTTGTATTGATGGAGATATGGTATGGGAACCTAAAAATAAGCATTTGGTTGAGGAAAACTTAGAATTGTTGATTGAAGAAAATAAAACTCGTTGAAAGCCTCATCGGGTAAGGTCACATGATTACAAGATGCCTAGTCTTGGCATCACCAAGAAGGAGAAGTAGATTGAAGATCTTGCATCCCTTGAGAAGCAAGATAATATTATGATAGATGAGATATAATTTGAAAGCCATCAAGAGGTCCTAAGTCTTGAACAAGATATGAGTCCTTGTGTTGAATCTTCTTATTTGGTTGATAATGAAGAGTGCCTTCATTATGTCAAAGAAGAAATATTGGATGAAGTCATTTTGGATTATAAGGAAGAGGATGAAGGAGATTATATTGTTTCTCCCCTTCATTATATTGATCAAATAGAGGATGAGGACTTGTGGCAGTAGTTTGAAAACATTTGCAACAATTTTGAGTCTCTCAAGGGGTCTACCACTTCCTTAGAGCTAATTAGAAGTGATGATAAGCAAGATGACATTTCTAAAAATGTCATAAATGAGAAATATCAAGGTTAAACTCAGAATTTGGAGGTCAATACAAACTTATAATACCCTCAACCTTCAAAGGAACAAGAAACTACTCCTCTTAAGATCATGCCTACAAAGAAGATTCAAGTTGATCATGAGATGAAGAGTGGGCAACAATATGAGGTATGTGTACAAGGCTAAGAGGAATAATTTTACATTGGTGATCTATTTTAAGATGATATACTTAAGAGCATAGAAATTGAAGTGCTAATAAATATGTCTTATCCATCAAATTTTCAATCCAAAGAGCAACATGATTGGCACCACAATTCATCTCATAAAGAAAGAGATGCAAGAAACTCTCATTTTGATCCTAGAAAGGGAGGTATGATTAATTTTTAGTTGTATATAGTTATTTGATTCCTATTTTTCCTAAGTTCTTTGAGCACATGTGTGTCTTATTAGTGTGTTTTCTTTGCTTTATGTGTGTCATTTGTTTTATGTGGTTGAGGTAGTCAAGTGGTATTGTCTTGATCAAAGCTTATGTTCAATTGTCAAAGGTCTCCTTGTTTTGTTTTATACTTAAAATTACTCCCTAAGTCCAATAGACTGATAAGGCTACTGGTCTAGTTAGTATAACAGGCATACTACCCCTATGAATCACCAATTTGTTGACCAAATTTAACCCTATAGGTCAAATTGGGACTCCTGTACATAAAAACTTGATTTTTAGATGTTTTATGGGTTTAATATTTGTTCATATGATATATAATACACCATTTAATGTTATTGAATGTCATATTAGCCTAGGTCTTTAGTATTTTAGTTCTTAAATCATTTTTAGTCATTTTAGGGGTCAAAATGGGGCATTAAATGAGTTGTATATCCTCTTAGGGAAATGTGAAGGTGTATAATGGTTATTACACATTTCATGTGTCTTATTATGTCTTAGATAACTTATTATAACTTAAATTGGTAGGTGCTTCAAAAGAAAGAGTAGATTTCTTGGGAAAAGAGAAGATTTTGGCAATTGTATGATGCATGGGGAAGTGTGCCCCATGGAATAAAGTCATGAGATGAATATTTAGATTAATTAAATCTATTTACATTCTTTAATTACTCTATAAGTGTCAAATTTTGGATAAAACTATTCTACTCCTTTTTCACCCTTATAAGCACATAGAAACAATCTTCAAGTTTGTACTTGGTATAGATAGTTGGTGAACTTACAAGTCAAACGCTTTTGGGAGGTGAAATTAAACTCAAATATATTCATTTACATAAAAATATTTTTAATAATGGTGTATTGTGGTTTATGAACCATTCTCATGAAGTTGACTATGTTTTTATATTTGCCAATCTATGTACCCTTTAGGTTTTACTTTGGTTTGGGCATTTAGATATCATCTGATTGGTCATATTGGTTCTAGATGATGTTTAATCCATAATAAAAAAATTTACATGCTTGGTTTCATTTTTAATGATGTTTTTATGAGTAAAGTAGCTTAGGTTGCAAGAGGAAGCACTTTTCTGTGCAACATGCATTTTTTCATCATGTTCAAGATTTTCATGCTTTAAAAATGGACCTAAGGAGTTGTGATAATTTAATTATCATGTTTAAAATGTGATTTTGATCTCATTTTGATCTCAATTTAATTCTCCAAATCAATGTCCATGAGATTACAGTCATTGAGTGTAATACAGTCAGTCTACCCTATGACTATCACACACAAGTAGGCAACAGCTCTCATGGAGGATTTAATGTTGAAAAGGAAGTGTGAAATATTGTTCTGAGTTTTTAAGAATATTTATGTCTCATTTAAACACCATGATGATAAATCAATTAACATTAATGGTAGGTTTCATGAGTTTATTAAACATTTCATGTTTTACTACCTATAAGTAACTCATAATGCACCTACAGGTGCCCTCATAAAAATCAATAA
Source organism: Torreya grandis (assembly GCA_037957365.1). Lineage (NCBI taxonomy): Eukaryota > Viridiplantae > Streptophyta > Pinopsida > Cupressales > Taxaceae > Torreya > Torreya grandis. The sequence continues at coordinate 659,046 of JARHVA010005531.1, read as the reverse complement.
TGTTGCAAATGAGTAATTTAACTGATCAAATGAGTATTTATAATGAATATAGTATATTTTAAAAAATTTATATATGTAAAAATCTATTTGAAATTTAAATACAACACACACTACCCATACTCACATTGTTGCTTGTGTATGACAGTGGTCACCTCTAGGTGTTAGTAGAGAGCTTATAAGTGTTTTGAGGAATTGAAACAAGTGATGAAATATTCCTTGGAATAACTAAAATATATTTTTGAACATTATAGGCCTATTTTAGGTTCAAGTTATCCAATTAAATTTGTAAACCATGTTCAAGGGGCAAATGACTAGTTTAAAGACACTTTCCCTAAACTGTGAAAATAGAGGTTTAACCCCTTTTTGTCTAGATCATATAACATAGTCATCAAATGTTTGATGCATAATAATGACTTAAAATTATTTCCTTTATCAACTAAAAGGAATTTGAAAAAAATTTATGGTAGAGAGTTGATGGAATCTAGTTTTTTGAAGCCTCAAAGTTGCCTTCTAAAACATTAAACTCCATTAACATCTAGAGGTTTTGACCCTTTTGAGTGATATTCAATTCATTAAGGAGAAAAAAATAATATTTAATGTTTTTAATGGACATTTTATTGAAATAAAACACATTAAAATTAAAATAGAGGTATTTTAGGCATGGTTTCAAGTCTAAAATAGACCTACACAAGAGATAGTCCATACAAATGCCCTAAAAATTTGTTCCTTTTTTGCATGTATGAGTTTTAGGGTATGTTGATGGTTTTAAAGTGATTGGAAGATTATTTAAGGGTTTAAATTATCTTAATAAAAAAATTATGATATTTAAATTTCATAAACACCTATAGGACCCTACAACCATTATAGATGACTATAGATAGACAAGAAACTAAGACAAAGTTTCTAGGTGATGGTTTAGACTAGGACAAGTGAAAAAAGTGACTTAAAAATGTAATAATTGACTCAAATGAATTATAAATTGGTATTTAAACATTATTTAAATATTTAATTATGCAAATAAAACCTACAGGGGTCCTTCTCAAGCAAGAACACAATCTACAATTCACGATAGTCAATTGGAAAAGTATGAAATGAGAAGGTTATAAGGGTCTAAGATGATAAGTGTGTTTTAAATAGACTAAAAATGATGAAAAAAATTTAAATAGGCTCCTAAAATGTGATATAAAACAAATAAAATAACCTTTCAAATGCAATTCATAGTTCACATCTTGGAGCCCTACATAGTTTTCCTTTTCTAAAAGTCTATTTTATTTTATGAAGAGTTAGTAGGGTCATATGACCTAACCAAGAGCTCAAATTATGTATAGATAATAATAATGACTTGTAAAATATATTATAATGACAAATTTTCCTATAAAAATAGAGGAAGTACCCTCTATTTTGTCTCAAATAGAGTGTACTTCCTTTGTGAGCAAAACTTGCATCCTTAAGGAATGTAGAGAAAGGGATGAGATAAGTGTAAAATAAGGAATTGGAGAAGGTATGATAATATGTAACACATTAAAGCCAACATTAGGAAACATTATGATAAGGATGATACCAATTAATATGTTATAAACCCTCAAGTATGCAAGTAGGCCTATCAAACACAATTTAAACCTAAAGCCAAATGGAGAACAAATTTCATTTATAGTATGGAGTGAATATTATAATGAATTATAGAATGTATATGGTGGATAAAAAGAGTTTTATAATCTATTAGGATGAAAAACCATCAAAATCCATTTTGAGCTCTAAGGTGCAGTCAAGACTACTAGGCATGTTTAGACCTAAAGACCCAAGGTGAAACCAATGTCACTTTTAACTTTAGGAGTGGATTATAATAGAATAATAAATTTTTTTGAGGTAATTTAATAAATTTTAAATCTATTTTGATGTATGTTAATCATAAAATAATCAACTTTTGGGCTCAAGACAACCTAAGGTCTATGTAAATAGAAGAAACAAGCTCGAATAAGCACTTTGAGTGCTCATATCTCTCTTGATGCTTTGAATGGGGGATAAAGAATTTTAGAGGAGTTATAAGAGGTCCTAAAAAACATTCTCATGTAATTTTTTTGTAATTTAATTATATCATATTTATGAACTAAGTTTAAGAGGGTAAAACAGGCCTAAACCCTTGCTAAACCCTTAGAGTGGCTAGATTGGAGAAATGGAAATCTACTCTATTGACATAGTTTACTTAGGATGATGATTGGAGGTTGTATAATAATCAATCAGGCTACTCCCCATACTTTTTATTTGTACAAAATTGCGTAGAAAGGGTATAAAATAGGGTACTTTTAACTATTTTGTGCATTGTATAGGTTTTAGGGGCTTTCAAAGGATGAAACCAAATTTGAGAGGAGTATATAGAACTAAGATAAACCCTCATGTAAATTTAATACTTTATAAAATCTTATAATTTTTTAAACAATAGCTCTCATATTAGCCAGTCAAAAGTGGTATAGTGGACATGATGGTGAGAAGTGTGAAAAATTCAAGTGGATGATTTTTAAGGCATGCTTTATTCCCCTAAATCCATGTAGGATATTTAAAAACTTCATTCACTCCATCCCATGCATTTTCATGTAAAATTTAATCCAAACTTGAATCCAAGTGTGAAAGGTGTTGGAAAGAGGAATTTCTTAGACTAAAATGATGATATCTCATTTCCAGATGATTCTAGATGACTAAGACTATAACCAATGCATGGGGAGACATTTATAAAATCCTTCCTTCTAATTCCAATCATAAAATATATCCATAATAAAATTTTATATGTTAAAAAAGGTCAAAATCATGAAGGCAATTTTTTGAGCTAAAATGAGAACTTTCATGCCACTTTTCATGAGTTTCATGCCTGGTATGGCCACTTGTCTCTTGTGAACTTGCATGGTTCATCCCAAATAATATTATCATACAAAATTAACTCCCTTTCTCATCTTTACAAGTGTCATTTTGACCCTTTTAATTCTCTCTTCTCCTCTCTCTCTCTCAAGTTGTATAAGAATTAGCCATTTTGGCATTTGTAACTCATGCTCCAGTTGAGCATGGAAAAGTCCTACTCATTTGCATACCATTTGATCAATAATAATACTTATTTTTACCTATTAATATTCATAGTGTGTTTTAATTTTATTATTGATGTTTATTAGTGATAACTATGATTTCTTTAGCATGTTGTCTCATTCTTTCATCCTATTTGTAGTTGGAAAGCTTCTTCTTGTAGGGCATGTGAATTATTATAGGAAGTGTTAAATTTAAGTGAGTTAGTCTATTCACTAGAGACATTAAAGGCATATTGTCTAGTCCTCCTAGATCTTTACATTCATCCATAACCTCATAATGTAATATTGACATGAGAAGATGCAGATTGGATAAGTGTATGTTTGGTTAGTCTCTTGGTTTCATGTATAACATGCAGTTGGTTGGAATTCATCAACTTATTTTGTGTATCACCTCCATTAGGATAGTTTGATTTTCCATTTTATCTATCCCTTTCCCCCCTTAAAGTTTAGGTGTAATTATGATCCAAAGTGATACATCAAGGGAACTAGCCCTATTTAGAGTTTCACCTCATTCTTAGACTCACCCACAATCTAGAATTGATTTAATTATGCCACTTGGATGAGTATAGCTAAGACATCTCATTAAAGATTTCAAATCTAGGTGACAATAGGTTCCAAAACTACCATTAAAATAGGGGAAATTCATAGGGGTTTATCATAGAGATCAGGATCTTACATTACTATTTACATATTATTTTCAAAACACAAGATCAATTTTAAAAATTATACATAAGTGAGACATAGTAAAAAATAGAGACTCAAAAAGTAGTTTAGTCTCCCAAATTTTAGACTAGATAAAAATTAGCATCTACATTAGGACACTATCAGCATAGGTCACTACTTTACACTACATAGTGCTACTATCTAGTAGCCCCAACTTTAGGGTAGTCTAGATTAGCCAAAATAGTACACATTGTACAATATAAATTTTCATAGGTACAATCATAAGTTTGATAGTTATGTTCAAATTTTTTTTAGATACACTCATTTTAGCTAAGATTCATTGAATACCAATTTCTTAGATTTTGGGGCATCATGTGTGGCATGATCACTCTGACATTAAGTTTAGATACATATACATAATTATAACACAATTAAATTAATTTAATTATACTTAGATATCATATTAGAGGCATGTGTATGACACATAATTTCCATATGCTCAATTACATAGGTTGATCAGATGGAATGGAAAACTCTGTGTCATTCTCTACACTATATACACTTGCTATCATATTTTAGGTTGTCACCAGTTTCATGCCTTACTCCATCTATAGTGGTTGGAATTCTTGAGTGGCCCAAAGACACCTAATGTACTTGAGTGGCTACAGAGCTGACATACATATCTAGATATACCCAACAATATATTTTTATCACTTTACATAGTTAAGTTTTAAATTCATATAATTCACATGAATTGGAAATGATGGATTCATGTCCTAATTAAGTTCTTGAGCCACCCAACTATGAGGATTGAGCAAGCTATAATTTAGTCCAATATTTTCAATGATTTGATCACTATACACACACATAGGTTATCACTAGGTTAGTTCATTGGTTCACATACTTGGAAATGAGGTATATTCATTATTTTCCTCTTTCTTATCTCTTTAGTCATCTTTACTCAGTTACTTTATTCAACATAGCCTTTTTCCTTTGATAATCTCTTAAGGACTAATTTTTGATGTTTCATTACAGGTCATTGATTTGGATCATGTTTCACATATACAAACCCAACTTCACATACATAAAATTAGATACATGGGCTTAACTTCCTAGGTAAGTCTAGGTATGCTTATGTTTCCTTTATACTAGTAATTTTTCTTTGTTGCATTTATAACATAAAGAGGGGGGATGTAATCACCTAAAAGTGGTATTTAAATGCTAAGAGTGTTGATTGAGACATCCTATTATAATCTTAGACTTAGAATTATATTAGATCCTTTTCACACTTTTACACCCATTATGCAGACCAAAAACATCTTATATCAACTCAAACACAATCCCAAAAATGCATTCCCAGATCCCAACCTAGTTGACCCAATAGTCTTTTAGTTAGACACTAGTGCCACATGATACTAATGTCCTAAATTTTATGGAAAATACATCATATTTACACATCATGACATAGACTTCGGACCCTCTAATCTGACTGTGATTGATCTAGAAGCACATGAGGAAGTCAATACCTTAAAAAATTCTAAACAAGGCTTGAAGTGACCATTTTAATAACTAATAAGTCATAAGATTGATATCAACAAGGTTAGAAGGCATGAAAAGTCAAGTTTTTAACTATAAGGGTTGAAATTTTATCCTTGGGGAAAAATTGGTCAATATTTTGGTGATTCACATGGGTAGAAAGCTTGTAATGCTAATAGACTAGTAGACTTGTCCTTCTTTTGGGAAATGGAATCACTTTCACTCAACTAATGACTAATATTAGACCTTGAAATTGATTTCAATACCCTTAAAATAACTAAAATATCTAATTATGTCATCAAGACAACCAAAATAAAACACACACCAAATCAACACACACAACAAGTAACAAGATAAAACAAACCAACACACACACTTGTGATAATAAAGAAATTAAGGAAAATAAATCATAAGTAACCTACTAATACAAAAATAATATTAACATATCTTATTCCTCCAAGATTAAATGGGAAGATCTTGATATCATCATGGTACCATGAAATCAGATTATCATATGTCGAGTGAAATCTAATCATGTACTACTCATGGAGTGAGAGCTTACACCCACATTCTAAAATATTGGCATACTCATGATTTCCATGGCTAGCTATCAAACCTTGTTGATTCATTCCCCTATCCATGGGTTGACTATGTGAGTCAAAGATAAAATCATACTCATTCCAAACTTGGTTATGTGGCACAAACATTATCATTCTTGCCTCATTATTAAACCACTCCTAATTATCCATGACCACTTGAAGGTCATTATGTCTTGGAATTTCATCATGATTTTTAATTGATACTTCAACAATATTACATGAAAAAGGATATTCCTCTTGAATCAAGATATTAAGACCATCTTATATTACTTCATCTACCTTCTCAACAATTGACATAGGTCTTTTAAGATCATCAAACTCATTGTAAATCTCCAAATATTTCTATCACATATCATCTTGTATACATCCAAAATTGGTCAAGCAACCACACGTATCTTGTTTTTTCATAGTCATTTCATAGGAGTCTCTGATTGGAGAATATGATCTTTATTCACATTTATCTAGGTCTTTTGTTTTAGTCATCACCTTTTTACCTATTCCCAGTCATCCTAAACCTTTCAAAAATTCATTCCACCTTATCCAAATCATATTTTCTATGCTTTTTCCATCCTCCATAATCCCTAGCCTATAATACAAGAAAGTTGGGATTGGACTACAATGATAAAACCTAAGGTGTCTAGCTTTTAGTGCTCATGTCTAAGTTCAATTTGAGCCTTAATGGTTAGTTTCTTTTTTGAGATGGATCCTAGCCCCTTTCTTTGATTCATCCCTAATTTTTCCCATGTTGGCTAAATACAAATAAATATTCCAAATTTGAAATAAAGAGTATCCTATATAAAGGACTACACAAGGCATTTTATATCTATCACTTCTTACTTTAGCACATTAAACATAATAAAAATTAGTTAATAGTATAGCTCAAAATTTTAAATCACACATAGACTTGCATTATTGATCAAGGAAGGGCCTAGGTGAAAGTCACTCTTGCATATATCATGTACATTGATTATTCATGTTTCCTAAGGGAGAACTACATTTGATCTGAGACCCTAGTTTGAGGGTTAATGTAAGAAGTGATTAGGACAATAGGGGTTCTAGATTGTGTGATCATTTTTCCCTTGACCTAGTTTTTCCCCCTTTTAATTTTGATGCATTTTTTTTTATATTGTGTAAATAAATATAGGGTTTTAGAGATTAATATGGACCTATAACAAGTTTTTTTGAGTTCTAGCCTCCAAAATTTGGTACGTAGGCTTCCACTGACCTGAAGAATAAAACCCAAAAATTTTATATCCTTAAGAAAACAAAAATAGAGGTGGACAATAGTTTCGGTACCACTCCTATCTAGTTTTGATTCTCCTAGCTAATTAGAAAATGAAATCTAGATCCATATTCTAGATAGTGTCTCAATCTTACATCTCGATTTCTAGCCCCTGAATCATCCATTTTAGTTTATTTTTAGATAAGTTTATTTCTTCTCCTCATGTAATTTATTTGATAAAAATATATTTTTTACCATCTTAAACTAGATTTCTCCCTTACGCCAAACCCCTTATTATTTAGGAACTAGACCCTAGTTTCCCAAAAATAATAAAATATTTGGTTAACCCACCTTACTTAGAAAAAAATATAAAACCCTAGGTACCCTTAGGCTTTATCATTCAATTATTTTGTGCAAAAATCCCAATTCAATTTTTTAATTTTTTGTATTAATTTTTGTGCATTTATTTTATTCAAATCTAGTTTTAAAATTTAAAATTATTGCATAATTTTTTAAAATTCTAAAACCTTAGTTTAAAATACTAGATTTAAAAACTAGGTCCTTAAACCCTAGGCCTACCTTTCAAATTAAAGAAAAATATTTTGAAATTTTTACAAATTATTTACTTTGTCAAAACTAATTTCTAATTTTCAAAATTAGTAGTTTCTTGTGCAAAAATTCAAATTCATTTTTTTTATTTTTTGTATTAATTTTTGTGTATTTATTCTATTCAAATCTATTTTTTAAAATTTAAATTATTACATAATTTTCAAAAATTCTAAAACCCTAGCTCAAAACCCTAGATTTCCAAACTAGGTCCTCATAACCCAAGTTTTCCTCCCTTATAATTTGTTGAAAAATAGTTTGAAATTTTTGTAAATTGTTTACTTTGTCAAACATAATGTCAAAAATTCTATGTTCATAGTTATTTTTGCATTTATTTTCTTAAAAGTATTTTTCAATATTCTTTTTGGTGAAAGAAATAAAATGGCCACTAAGGCACTTCTTCCCTCTCATCCCATAGATCAATTTTTAAAATTTTGTCATAATTATGACAATGAATGGACAACTTTGCAAAATTGCACATTAGCTAAAAGTGTGGAAAATGATTTCATTTAAAATGAAGATAATTACTATTATTGTAATGAGGAATATGATGATATACGTGATAGTGATAGTGAAGTACAAATATACACATCTTCTTCTCTCAAACCTATCTATTTTATTCCTTCTTCTAAGGAAAATTATTTTGAAAATGGTAAAGATACTTCTTACGTCTTTATCTTATGCACAATGCACCAAATGAAAAAATTAGTCACGCACTTCCAAGTGAACCTCTAATTGGTGATAATTTGCCTCCATGTGAACCTAATCTTTCTCTCTCTTTTTTTACTTTAATGTTCAAAATACAACAATATAAACATAATAGAATTGAATTGCCAATGCATAGTTCAAATGATAAATCTCATGTTCCTAACTCTACTTTGTCAAAAGAATGTCTAAATGAAAACTCTCCTTCTCTTATCTCTCATATTTCACTTGAAAATCATGCATACACTCCATCCATGGATAACATATATGCACATGATATTATAATTTCAAATGATGCTTTATTGCATATTAGAAAAGAATTAAATTATTCTCTTACACCTCTCCCTAGAAATGATGGAAGTGATAATGAATATGATAGTCAACATGTTTATGAATATTAAAATGAGAGTGATTGTGAACAATATTACATATATGATAATAATTATGATAATTATGCACATAGTGAATAAGAATATGCATCTCATGTTTCTAACCCTTCTCCCACTCCTCTCAAAACATAATGCACTTTCAAATGATGTTTCTACTTATATGAATGATTATATTTCAAATAATACATATGTTAATAATAATAGCATATCTTCTACTTAGTTAAAATGTGACACACTAAAACATAAATATACCAATAAATCCCACAAGTTACCCCTCATTACAGTAGAACTTACTTCTCACCCTTCACCTAAAGAGAATGGTATCCCACATCCCTCTAGTAAGGTCCAAGTTACCATTACTCCGAAGGTTCAAGTGATCACACCCCCTCTTTATGATCCAATTTATAAATGTAGCATTCCCATGGTCAAAATTAACAATCAAATTCAATGATTAAATTAACCACTTCAAGATGCTAATGTACCATCCTAGGAGACCATCTCCTTAATGTATGTAGTTGGTGACTTACAACACCAAGTACATCTCCTTACCTTGGAAAAAAAGGCTTATAAGTCATGGATGAATGTTAATGATCTACATGGTCACCCAATACTGAATACATTCATAAAAGCTTCATTACCTAAGCATTTATATATACCATCATTACCTCACTTTGATGGAACTGGAGATCCATTTGTACACCTTTAGGCCTTTCAAAAGGCTTTGCCATCTTAGGTGAGTCATTTGATTCTACTCAAGTTATTCTAGTAGATATTAGTAGGGGAAACATAGAATTGGTTCTTTCATCTACTCCCTATTGTCTCCTTGCACACATATGATGAATTGGAGGAGGTATTTCTCAAATATTACATATCAAATATAGGCCCTTGTATCACATATGAGAAACTTGCAACTTTACATTAGAATACTTCAGATCTAGTTAGTGATTATATCTTACAATTCAAGAGTCACAAGCTCAGATTAATATATAAACTATTAGATCTAGAGATTCAATATATATTTATTAAGGGGTTTTTTCAACCTCTCCTCAAGCATCTACTATATTAGATAGAGTCTTCTTTCAGGCACTTATTCTATATAGTTCTAGATTTGGATAAGAAATTGGGATTGATTGAGGTAGATTTAGTTGATCAGATTTATCTAGATTTCATAGTAGTGCCTATAGCTCCTAACACACAACATCCACCATGTCCTAAATAATATAGTAGACCATAACCAAAAAATCAATAGATTAAGATCAAAGAGCTAGCCTCTAGAGTCCAGCCTATAGTATGCACTATAAAGAATAACATCAAATCACCATTATAGTTTGTTTCAAAGCAAGATAGCCCTTCTATCATACTATCAACACTTCTAGATATGAGGTTAATCGCATTAACTTTTAATCATTGACAAGATCCACATCTCCTATAAAACTAACCACATTGGCCCTTTTACAAAAATTCATATCCATGGACATAGAGATAATGATTTTTATGGACTCAAAGATTGCATTAATCAATGTGATGATAATGGCATCATAGCATTTACATAGGGGGCACCAAGATCTCCTCCATCATGTAACCAAAGACCTCATTATTCCATGATTGAGTCATCCCAGGACATTCCTTTATTGGAATCATTGGTCACTCATCATGAGAGTAATGTAGGTTCTAGGACAAAGCCCCATAAGATATCTCTTATTCCACCTATTTAGAAGGTTTATAAAATATTATAATGAGAGCAACCTATATATAGCAGTGTAGTCTGAGGAGTAAATAGTGCAATTCCCTAGACATATCTACTAGATTCATAGGTACTAAAATAGAGTACTACTCATTAGAAATATTCACTACAACCATATTTTTTGGGTCCTAACTCATGTATCACTCTAATACAATTAAGATTAAATGAACCCACATCATAGAGTATTACTCATTAGAAATATACACTATGGCTAGATTTTTTGGGTCCTATCTCATGCAATAATCCACTACGATTGAGATTAAATAAGATTGCATCATATGTTTTAGTTTTAGCTTAATCTATGGCTCAATCATACACATCATAAAAAAAGCCATAGGGTATATGATTATGGATAGATCAGCCTTCTTCATAACACATAGTTCTAGTTCCATGTATAATAAAGCTACATTTTATAGAATCTCCATGTTGAGCTATAGTTAGTACATAATAGACAATATCAGATATAGAACACATTCCTACACAACATGAGTAGTATGGACATTTGTTCAGTTGGCCAATAGGGTTCAGATAGTGATATAGCATAAAGTGATATGATGCACATTCATACCAACATTAGTTCATAGCTTCACTTAGTAGGGTAATGATGGAGCCAAAGGTCTAGCTAGCCTTTGTATTCTTGAGCCACTCTTAGGGAAGTAATATGCAAAACATGCTATCATACATCCCCATATACTAACAAACTAACATTCTTAACTCCCACTAAACTATCCATAGCCAAAACTAGCTTATCAAAAATCCAAATCTTATAGAATCCTATTTTACCAACATTAAACCAACTCAACCCATCCAAACAATTCATCAACCTCAAACCAACTCAATTTTTTCCAATAATTTCCCAATTGGAAAAACTAACATAACTTTTGCTCATATATCATCACAAACCAAATAAAGTCCTTTACTTACATACAATTCAAAATCATAAGTTAGTAAAACATTTATTAGTAAAACAATAAAATCACATATCCCAAGTACCATTTTACCAAACATATACAACCTTAAACATCAATACCATATCAACTACTTCTAATTAACAAATTACACTATATATAACAATATATTTCAAATCCCATAACATAATATGCTTGAATAAAAACAACTCAATATCCATATATATAACTAAGTTTTCAAATACATATACACCATATCAAGATATAATCAATCATGAATGGGAATTGTGCCCTCACTCTCAATATCATTCTCTCCTCCAATACTAATCCCATAGTCCAACCTCAAACTTTATGTCCCCGCACCTCATCGAGCTCCCAAATGCCTCTTACACTGACTATCTCACTCCAACAATCGACCATGCTCCTCACACAAGTACATATACCATCTATGAAAATTAATTTACTCATCCATAATTTATGTACTCATTGATCCATAATTATTTGGAGGTATCCTATGCCTATCTTGCTTGGCCCTTAGCTCATCTCTCTCTTGTTGCTTTAACATATGTAGCTATAGCTATAGCAACCCTATCAAACAAATGAGCATAAACACTAGTTTTAATTATTTCTCTCTCAATTAAACCTCTTCCAAAACATCATAAAAAACACACCATGTGAGCTTGTGAAGTGTAGACTCAATGATGGTCTCCCAAAACCCATCATCTCTACCTCCTACCCCAGCCTATGCTTCATCCTAATCACCTTCTACTCTACCTACACATGAAAGTACAATATTGCATTAGACAAACATTTTCAAAATAAGCTAAAACATGTACAAACTTGAACAACAATTCAAATATTATCAATGCTTACCTCCTATCATTTCGATCATAGTAGGGTCCTCATACTCGAGGGCATCCCCTCCACCAAAAAGATATAATAGAGCCCATCAATTCCTCACCCACCATGTGGTATATGCCTTTGTGCATTCAATATCATCTACATTAGGATATCTATATCTGCATATCATGAATCCAAAGATAATGGTGCTAACTTAGCCTTAGTAGGTCTTCCGCGAGACCTTAAACTCATTGGTGCCCATGCACTCCTCCACCACACCCATGTTACTAGGGGCATATCTTGTGGTACCCCAAACTATCTAGTAACATGCATACTGAAAGCACTCATATACTCCAACCCAGTGGTCATGTAACCAAAAATTGACCCTCATATACCACAACTACACTCTATCCTAAGGCCACCCAATAAATCCTCTATAGGGCCTCCATATGATATCCCTAACCACTAACCTATATAAAACTCATTGATATTGATCTATCTTAAGAGACTAGATAGATAATGAACTTGCACACCATTCCCTATATGGTTTTGGGGGTGCCCACCTCTCCCTTAACAATCCTATCAGCCACATAACTGCTATATGTATGCTCATAATCCTAATAATGTAATAAAGTAGTAATGCTCACACCACCACTGAATGCCTCTTGACTAAACCTATATAGGTCCTTGTATAAGTGGGTAAGCATAGTCCTACCCCATGAGAACATAGTACCATACACCTCTATACTAAACATGATCCTATGTATCCTATATGAAATTGACACCCCACTCCCATATACAGGAACAAAGTAAACCAACATATCCAACCACTTCCATAGGCATATAACACTCAACTACATAATAATTGATAATAATACATCGCTATCAATGCCCCTCCTATGTATGTCTGAGGGCACACTAGTAAAATATAAATATGCATGGTCAAAAGTATCTACACCCATGTCATCCCTTAATGTCACCCAACATCTACTAATTAGAAAATGTAGAATATGGTACACATCCTCCAAAATAATCATAATCTCCCTAGTAGGAAGCTAGAAAGTGCTTGTGTCTGCATTCCATCTCTCACACAAGGTAGTAATCATATACCTATCCCAATGCATAGGGCCTAAGACACACACATGACCCAACCTTACTCTATCCATCACAACTCTCTCATCAACTGATAAAGGCAACAATCTCAATGTCTCCATCACTTGGCCTCTATGGAACTCCCTCATCCATACCTCACCCTACAAAAACACTAAAAATAACATATGTAAGAGTCAAATATGCCAAAGTAAATAACCAAGTTAAACAATAATAAATAGCCAATCAAAATCTTAGAAACCTAACATTAGTGGACAACAACATTGCAAAAGGACACTAACACTGGATAATAGTGTTAGAACTTGGATAACAATGTTGAACACTAGACAAAAGCACTAACTCCTAGATAGTAACACTAGAACTAGTCAAAATTCCTAAGAACACTTTAAAATAATTTAAAAAAAATCAAAAACTAGCTTCTAACTAGGAAAAAATCAAGCATTTTAGCTACTTACCAAGCTAACCTCCCCACCAGCCTCCACTTGGGCTACCAACTACTCAAACTGGGTCATGGTAGGTGCTCATCTCCTTAGCATATCTCCTAATCTAGATATCCAAATATCAAAATAGTCAATGAGAAAATGAATCAAGATTCAATCCAATTTTCCTATATCAAAAAACTTTTTCATTCAAAGCAAAATATCATTGTTCTCATAACTTCAACCCTATAGTTCCATTTTACAAACCATTTTGTTCTACAAAATCATGATGAAAACACCTTCGATATCAAGAAAACTTTGATCTATTACTATAATCATTTACCTACCATGACACACACATCTCTATATCTCTTTTATGCCTAGATATTCAACTTGGTCCTAACCAATCAAAGACTCATTCAACTATCAAACAACTCAGTCTAAATAGTTAATCAACTTCTCAAATCAATTCAAAACTAGGCTAACCTTTCTCCTAGCATTACTCCACTAGTCATCACTTTTGCTTCAACCTCCTCTATCATAAATTTCATCCCCCTCCCCAAAAGTGGGCATCATTCCTACTATACATGTTCATACACTTACCCAACACACCTATCCACTCTCATAGATGGATACACCATGGTTTTTACACCTCTAGTAGTCAGATTATCAGATTCAACTTAGGTTAGTTGAAATATATAGTGATTTAGATTATATGGTTCACTCATCATGGTTTTTACACCTCTAGTATTTAGATTATCATATTCAGCTTAGATTGGTTGAAATATATAGTGATTCAAATTACATGGGTTATTTAGCATTATTTAGAGATTTTAGAGGGATATACCTTCAGTTTATATATATAGTGGTTTAGATTATATGGATTCATAATGACTTGATAAAGATTCAAACCCATATACTAGATTTTGGGGCATGTACATTACTACACGTCTCACACATATAGCTTCATACATCATGACACATTTACAAGATTAGATAGTAGATTATAGGCATAGTGCATAGTACAGTGTTTTGATCTCTAGTTTTACACATGTGGCATGACATGATATGTCATATCACATGTGGCTATATAGATTACTTGACTATGCATACACATCACTCACATACCAAATTTGGGGGCCATGACACAAATGTTCATGTTCTTCATCGTCTAAGATTATATGGCAAAGACATGTCATTCTCTTCTTACACATTTACCATAGTTATAGATTACACCTATCTATACCCAAGATGTCACTAGGTTTGATAGTACAATCATCTATAGTGATTGGTCCATAACATTACCTACACCCAAACTACATGAGAGTGTGTGGGATAGAGGGCAAGCATTGATTTTGGGCATCCAATCACTTCTTATTTCTAGTTTAGATTATCCATAGTGGGGGCATGATAGATTTTGATCTTCATAATATATATATTCTATGCACACATTCTAGATTACATGAGTTTGTGTGGGACAGAGGGCAAACATTATTTTTGGACCTTTGAGCATTTATCATTCCAAGTAAATTTGGCATAGGGGGAAAGCATTTCCTTCCTTCTCCATGTTATACAAATTCTACTTTCAAATTTAGTATAGGGGCATCCATTTCAAGGATTCCCTATTTATCTAAGAACTATTTAGATCTCCATCCACTTCCTTAGCCAGGAAGTGACTTGGACCCTTTTTTAGCACACTTATCTCCACACAGGTAGGTTTAGGTACGCATTTCCTTTTATTTTTTTACTCTAGTACTTCATTTGATTACATCACTAGATTAAAAGGGGGGGTGGAATGTATACACCCTAAATTGGTCAAACAACCGCACATATCTTGTCTTTTCATAGCCTTTTCATAAGAGACTCTAACTAGAGAATATGATCTTTTTTCACATTTAATTGGGTCTTTCATTTTAGTCATCTCAGTCTTGTTACATGCCCTAGACACCTTTTTACCTATTACAAATCATCCATAACATTTCAAATGGTCATTCCACCTTAGTCAAGTCATGTTTTCTATGCTTTTTCCATCCCCCCCTAATCTTTAGCTTGTAGGATAAGAACACTAAGATTGGACTATAGCACTAAAACCCAAGGTGTCTAGTTTCCAACACTCTTATCCAAAGTCAATTTGATCCTTAACGGATAGTTTATTCTTCTAGATGGGTCTTAGACCATTTATTTACTTCATCCCTAAGTTTTCCCATGTTGGTCAAATTCAAATAAAGATCCCAAATTTGAAATAAAAAGCCTCCTATATAAAGGAATACACAAGGCATTTTATATCTATCACTTTCTACTTTGGCACATTAGATGTAATAAAAATTAGTTAATAGTATAGATCAACATTCTACATCACACATAGACTTGCATGCTTGATCAAGGAAAGTCCTAGGTGAAAGTCATTCTTAATTCTATCATGCACTTTGATTATGCATTTTATCTAAGGGAGAACTAGATTTGATCTAAGACCCTATCTTAAGGGTTAATGTAGGCAATGATAAGGACAATAGGGGTTCCAGATCATGTGATCATTCTTCCCCTAACCTAGTTTTTACCCCTTTTGCTTTTGATGCATTTGTTTTTTGCATGTGTGTAGATAAATAAAAGGTTTTGGATATTAAAATAGACTTATAATGAGATTTGTTAACTTCCAACCTCTAAAATTTGGTATGTAGATGCACACTAACCTGATAAACAAAACCCAAAAGAATTATATTCTTAAGACAATAGTAGTAGAGGTGGACAACAGCATTGGTGCCACTCTTATCTATTTATAGCACTCCTGTCCAATTAGAAAATGAAGTCCAAATCTAGATTCTAGATAGTGTCTTAGTTATACATCTCAATTTCTAGCCCCTGAATCATCCGTTTCAATCCATTTCTTAAGTTTATTTCTTCTCCTCATTTAATTTATTTGATAACAATCAATATTTTACCTTATTAAACTAGATTTCTCCCTTACTCCAAACCCCTTATTATTTAGGAACTAGACCCTATTTCCCAAAAATAATAAAACACATCTTGATCCATGAAGATAGAAAAAAAATAAACTTTTATTGATTCTTTGAACTCCATCTATTTCTCATCTTCAAGAGTGTCATACTCATCATTCCTTTCTACACCATTGAATTATACATCTTGGCGATGATCTTCAAGACATATTAGCTTACTAGGAACTTCACATTTCTCATCAATAACCTTATCTTACTCTTATATATGGGTCATCCTACCATAATATTCAAACTCCTTGAGCATATCTAGGTAGGAATAACACATGTCCTTAAAATCTCCTTGAACCTATTCATGAGAATTAACAAAATTAGTTAACATGTTGTCCCTTTCAAGAGATTTCTCTTGCATGTTTGAATTTTCATCTTCAAGAGTGTTCTCTCTTTAATATTATGCTACAAATTCATTGAGATTGCCTCTCTCTTCATTTCCAAAGACTAGTTTTTTATTTTCTTCACTAAATTGAGTGTCAATGATGAGTTATTCTTCAAGTTCATTTGAAGAGTCTTCTTCATATCCCTTAATTTTCTCACTTATAGCTACAAATTGACCTTAATTAGTCATCAAAATAACATGTTATTCCTCAATGATGGTCTCTTCAATCTCACAAACCAACTTTGGGATTTAAACCTTCTTATAAAGGACCCTTTTATTGTTTTGGATTCTTTATTAGATATACTTCCAAGATGGAAAATTATTAAGTTCTTGAGGAGGGAGGGAAGGGGTTTACATAGGCATAATATATTCTTTACCTTCAATTTCTTAGTGTAGGCATGATTCATATTTATTTCCCCATGACTCCACTACTTGGTTCCAACATATGATTTTGAACTTAGGAGCTTTCTCTTGGTAAGGTAAAACAACTTGATGGATATATGAGGGATTTAGGAAGTTTTAAAACTATTTTTACTTGACTTCTAATACCTATTCCTTCCCTTGATGGTGTATTGTAAATTGAAGCATATTTTGAGCAAAAGGAGGTTGGATTGGTGTAGTAAAGGGTACTAAATATTGAATAAATTGTAATGACTAATTCCTCCATCTCACTAACCTATCTTCTAAGAATTGAATTAAGAATCCTATTTCCATAAATTCATTGGTTAAGACATGTTGGTTTTCTTCCTAAATAACTACCCACTTGCTCATTAAAAACTCTAATGAGCCCTTGACCTTCTTCATGAGATGGATAGGGACATTTTGATCAAGCTCTATTATTTTATCTAACTTTCTCAATACTATTTCAAAATTTAGCATGACTGGTTTGAGTCTTGATAAGGATGTAGTATGAGTATCATGGCTTTGGTTAGGTTGACTAGGGGAATAAGCAAGATGATCACATTGATATTTAGGGTGATATGGAGGGTAAGTAGGGTCATTTTAAGGCTGAAATGGATCTAGATAGGAGTGATATGATTCATTAGGCTACTGATAAGGCTCACCATCTTGGGTAAAATAAAATTATACTCCTAGGTTAGCCATGGAGACTCATGATAAAGACAAATAACAAATATCACTTGATTATAAGCATACCTAGACTATTAAAACCAATTGATTATGGTTAGAATTACCATTGGTGTTTGAGTTCATTCCTCCAAATGTTGATGAATTGAAGAGAACAACAATCACTATTAAATAGATGAAGTCTCTTCTCCCATCAAGCATGCCATAATTGTTATAGCTCAAATTTAAACCCTTAAGAGGATTTTTCAAGCCATTTCACTTTATCTATACATTGGGATTAGTCCTAGGTTATGAGTCACCTCTAATTATAATAAACCTCTAGATTATAGGGATATCTCCCCTTGAAGTATCAATTATGTTGATTATTGTCATTTATGTCAATGGTACATCTTGCATGAAGTTGTTGCTATTATGAGAGTCTACCTAGTTGGTAGTGTGTTTATTTGACAAAGAGAATTGATTGAGTGTTTTCACTAAAGGATATTGTCATGAAAGATAATTTCAAGGCAAATAATGCCTTATTATTACATGAAGGTATAGGTCTCTGAGTATCTTAAGCCTAGTATACATACATTATTCCTTATGATGAGCAAATTTTCAACATACACCACTACAAATACACTTGTTCTATTAATTATTTTGACAAAAAGAGTTGCATCTTCAAACTCAAAATGTTTGAAGTTCATGTTCATGAGGTGTTTAACTAGTTTTTTATACCATGATCAAGGCGCTTCTTTTAATCCATACAATGAATTTTCCAATTTCCACTCTGTGTACCAAAATTTGGATTCAAACAATATTATCAAAATGATAATAAAATCCAAAACATTGATAAAGACCAATAGGAATGGATAGAGAGGATAAATCAAAACTAGTTAAAACATTCTTACCATGCTCTTTACCTTATCATGCCTCCATTCCAAGATTTGAATACATGTGATTAGACTCAAATTGAATCCATGATAACTTGATGTTAGATTATGATAATGGATGATTTGATGGTTGATTATGGATTTTATATAAGATTTCTAGAATGATTTTGGCATGGTTTGGGTATGGGCTTCCTAGTTTCATTTTGACATGGTTTTGATATGATTTCTCAAGATGATTTGAGGGTGGAGGGAGAGGTTGCTTATATAGATTTTAGGAGGTAAAATCAAGGGTTGTTATTTGAATTTAGGGAGATGAGATCAATGGCTCTATATTATCTAGGGAATATTAAATTCCATGGGAAATCTCTAGAATTAGAGGTTTTTAGAGACTTGGAGGGAAGTCTCCAATTATAGAGACTTATCCATTATCTTAGAGATAATTGAGGATTAGTTGGGGGTTATATGTAGGATTAGATACATAGGTATGTAGGAAAGGCTAGGGTGTAGGCTAGTAGTTAGGTAGGTGGGGTTATGGGAATTTTAAATTTGCATATAATGGATAAATAGTATTAGATTATGATAATGGGATATTAAGAAGAATTAATGAGGTAATGGTTTAAATAAGGTTAGTGCATGTAGGATATGGAAGAAGGATATTAGGTAAATGGTTAGAAATAGGATAAATTAGTGGGATAAAATGGGTTAAGCAAAATTAGTGTCGACTAAATATGAATATTAGTCGACTATAATGAAGCAATTGATTTTAGGTGTATATATTTTTACACTCTTTGAAATGGAATTATGAGTGGAGTTAAGTGGAAGGAGTAATGGTATTTAAAAGTAAAACCATGTCATGGATAAATGTTAGTAGATATGATGCCCCCTTGAGGGGACATGTAGGGAAGAATGAGCCAGATGGCCACTTAAAATAAGAAACAAGGGGTGGTATGTGATGGATAGATGAGGGGATAGGATGTTAGATGTGAGATAGATGATGAAGAATATGAGATCATCTTGAAAAATGAGATAAACATTGATGATGATTCCCATAGCAAGGATACATGCATAGGGACTAGTGATGATGGGTGTTATGATTATCAACACATCCCAAGGGGGAATCAACCACAATAAGATGATGATAGGATTAAAAGGCCATAAAATTTAGATGTATATCAAGCAAGGATGCATACAAGGGATATAAAGATCTAGACTAGGATAAGATGATGATTTGATAAGATTGATGATGGGTTTATCTCAAAGCTAAAGTTGATCATTATGATGAAGAGGATAAGAGAGAAAAAATGGTGTGATTGAGTGACCAAAAAATTGGGGGATGATGATGGAGGATAGAAATAGTGGCTAAGCTATCCTTGGGCACAAACAAGTGACCAAGTGTTGCCTACATAGTATGAAAAGACCTCAAGAAAATATAGTTTTGATTGGGAGATGATGATGATGATGATGATGATGATGATGATGATTAGTGATTAAGAATTGATGATGATGATGATGATTAGTGATTAAGAATTGATGATGATAAGCATAATTAAGATTGTTAGTGATTGAAGGATATGGATTAGATTATGAGATGAGGATAAAAGATTGGATATTAGTTGGATGAGTTGAGAGAATTAAGTTAAGGATGATGAAATGCTTAGAGGAATGATGATGGTGTTAGTGATTAAGACATCACAAATGCCATGAATATCATCATAGTCTAAGTAATCCATTAGATATAACACCTGGTAGTGTGCCCCATGATATAAGCATGACCAAGAGGACATGATGTCAAAGTGCATGGGAAAGTAGTGAACTATGCATCCTCAAGCGAATGCTTGGTGTACTCATAGCATCCTCTTTCATTGCCCAATAGATAAAAAGAGACATGACAAAAATGAGATAAATAAGATATATACATGACATGAAAACAAGAAAAAAAAGTAGCACACACATAAATATCTACATGCAATGTCATAATGTCTTGCCTAATAATAGGATGAGTGACTAGGTGATGGGTTAGATGATTAGATGTGATTTTGGACTGAGGACAAACTTGGATTTGGATAGGATGATCATGGATAGGACTAGGTTAAGATGCTTCCCCTATTTAAGGATATGGAAGGACGTAATGGAGGTATTTTAGATACTTATTTGGCCTCAAAATTGGATTGAAAAGTGGCCAAGGATAGGGATGGAAGAAAGTGATGACCAAGTATTACCAATAGATAAGGCCATATAAGGATCCCATCTAACAAGGAGACTAAGAAATGATGGGATCATATACCATTCTACTAGCAAAAATTATTGGATGGGTGTTAGACATGAAGAGGAAATGATAATGATAGTGATGGGATAAAGTACCTTCCATAATATTAAAGGATAATTATATGGGTGTCAGGTATGAAAAGGCCTTGATAGGAATTGATGGGTGCCAGATTAAAATCTTTGACAAGGTGATGTATGTTGATAAGACCTGGATAATAAGATGATGAAATGATGGGTGACCACTTAGATCAAGTTTCCAAGACTAAATGTGGTATCCAAAAATGGGATGGAGGGGAAGATAGGAGATGGATGGAGATGGATGTGACTAGGGGATAAGAGAAGACATAATAGACCATTTTTGGCTTTTTCAAATTTTATGATTTTTAGGGTTTTTATCACATTTAAATTTTTTTTATGGATTTTTATAGATATGTATATAAACTATACAAATGGGGTTACTATTAAATGGAATACCAAGCCTAGAAACCAAGATACGAATATAGAGATGATGGATG
This sequence comes from Torreya grandis, assembly GCA_037957365.1. Taxonomy (NCBI): domain Eukaryota; kingdom Viridiplantae; phylum Streptophyta; class Pinopsida; order Cupressales; family Taxaceae; genus Torreya; species Torreya grandis. The sequence goes on along the minus strand of JARHVA010005531.1, from coordinate 637,109 downwards.
AGGTGACAAAGGATGATGATGATGGGGGATCGAAGGTGAATGGACAAGGGATTGCCAATAACCCCATGATGAAAGAACTAGAAGTTTATTTGTCCCATGTGTTCATTTGAGGATATTCCAAGATGGTTTTGGGATAGTTCTCAAGGCATCTCATACTTCCTTAAAAAGGTCAAGAAGGGAAGGAAAAAGAGATAAGATGCATAATATGATGGTAGATAATGATAAGAATAATGGATCAAGGATAAGATGATGGGTGATATAGGTAAGGTGGATGAGGGATGTGACAAGTGAGATGGATGGATGAGGATATAAAATGGATGTATTTTCCCCCAAGTGTTAAGGAATAATGCAGATAATAGATTATTCTACCATGATGTTGGAAACTAGTTTTCATCATGGTACTTACCCAAAGTGCCAGAAGACTTGTTTTAACTGTTAGATGAATGTTTTTCTTTTGAATTTTTGAATTTTTATTGGGAATATCAATTTCTTAGTTGATGAGTGAGATGTAAGGTGTGGTCACTTGATGGATTGTTTAGACAACACCTATTCTATCAATGTGTGATACTAGGATCATATGATGGTGACCTTTGTTGATTCTTGATTTAATGTCCTCTAAACGTTTTAACCAAGTTTCTTCATGACCCTTATGAGGGACAATGTTATCCAAGAATTTGAGGGATGGTGTGGATGGGGGTATGTCATGAATTTGATAAGGGGATATAATATATGAAGGGGGGATATGATCATAAATGATATGATGATATGGGGAGTTAAAATGGGGTTCAATAGTTGCATACACTATTGGATATGGTGAAGGGGATTCTTGAGATTGGTGCCATGAGACTACAGGATCCAAGACCCTTTGACTTGCTGATTCTTTGAGCCAAGCATTGAGAAGATGGTTGGCCTTATATTTTTTTACTTCATTTCCCAATAGTGCTAGTTTTTTAGCTTCACTAGAGGGGATTGATTTTTGACTTGATAAATAATGATTATTTTGACATTGATATGCCCCTAGTGTTAAATGTTGGGCTTCACTAGGGGAAGACATTTTGTGATTAGGCTAATGATTTAACTTTGCTTAAATTTGATTTATGGGATTAAAGATGATTTTTTTATGATTTCTGATTTTAGGAATATAGTCTTGGACTGTTGTCTTTGTGGCACATGATATTTCATGTAAAGGGGAATCCAACGATGCATGTTCTTGTTTGGGCCCTTCATGGAGTGGGATATGGGAATTATAGAGGTGAGGTAAATGATTAATATTGGGTGATGGATTAAGGGTAGAATGGGAGGTGCAGTCCTCATAAAGGTTTCCAAGATCCCTAGCCTCAATATTGGAGAAAGTATCCTCAATAATCTCAAAAGGATCATTAAGAAATGCATCTAAGGTAGGATCAAATCCACTCTAAAAATCTTCAACATATAAAGCATTTAATAATTCAGTTATGACTTCATCATCCTAATCAAGATCTTTAAAAGATCAATTATTATCATCATTTACTATAATATCAATAAGGGATGATGATTCTGATGAGGAATTTGATGCAAAAGTTGGTACAAAACATGATCCAAATGGAAATAAAGCTTGTTCTAGATCTAATGTTGATTTTGATGTACATGATGCTATGATACTATTAAAAGATGATTTGTACATGATTATCCTCTCAATGTGGTGTATTTGATGTAATGGATGAGAGGGAGATGATGGGTGAATAATGGATGAAGAAAAGATAGGTCCATGAAAGAGATTATGAGATATAGAAGGATTAGGTTTTGGGAGTAAACTTGTTTTGAATGGATTAATGATCAGAGATGAGGAGATTATGGAGGATGGATAAGATGTCTTGACCTTGGATTAGAAAGGTAAGGGTTGATCGTGATCAAGAATGGAATCTTGACATTCTCCTTCTTGTTCACACAAGGATTTAAATCCATCTAATTCATCTTCGATTACTATGTTACCACTATTAATGAGTTCTTGGACATAGTCTCATAAATTTTGACATAATTTAAGGGAATGCCCCCAAGTTTGATGATATAAAAAATATTGGTTTGATTTATACCAAGAGGACTTAGGCTTGGTGGGATCAAGATGTTGGATGGGTGGATAGACCCTCATGTTGGTAGTGACTAATTTATGGAAAAGGGCTTTTAAAGATATAGGAAGGGGAGTATAAGGACCCATTTCACTCTTAGATATGAAATCATTAGATTTTAGATCAAATAGAGTTTATCATGACTTGGTGGATAGTCGAATGGCCAAGATTGAATTCCCTTTGCTAGTAGGGGAAGGGGTAGATGATTGATTATGACTAGTGGATGGGGTATTGGAAGGAAACTGACATGGATGGGTTTGTGTTGGGGGTGTAATGATTGAAATGGGACCAATGCCTTCAAGAAGTGGGACACCCACTGAAATGAACTTCAAGAGGATCTCATCCTTATTGGTAGCTATGTATTGGTCTATAAAAGTGGGGTTGAGGTTCATGGTAGTGGGTGATAAAGGATGGGGGAATTGTTGGATTAGACCATTGGATTTGGAAATAAATGATAGGGGTGTCATGTAATTGGGGGATGATGAGGGTAAAAATTTGGGTTTACTTTTTCTATTAAGATGAGGGGGTGATGATAGACTATGATTGGTAGATGGAGGAGTTGATTGTGGACAAGTACAGACTAGGGCTAAGGGGTTTTCAATAGGTGGTAGAATGGAATGGGATGAGGATAAGGGTTGATGGTGGATTTATTTTGGAGGTGATTTTGGGCTTGTGAGGCCATAATCTTTGTTAAAATGAGCACCCATATTCCATAACCACAAAAAGAATTCATTTTTGTTCTCTCTAATGAATTGATTGATTAGGGTGATCACATCAAGGAAGGTTGAGAATGATTTTGATGAGCTATGGGACTGTGGATGGGAGATTAGTTTGGGATGAATAGAATCAAGGCTAGAAGGTAGGTGGGAACCCATATCTAGTTCTCTAAGAAGGAATTCATCCTTATGGGCCAAGATGTACCAATCCATAATAATCAAGTCCAAATCCATGGAGATGGGTGATGAAAAATGGATGATTAAGGATTAGAGATGGTCCATTGAATAAATTAGGTCTAAAAGACTAAACTAAATAGATGATAATGAGGATGAATGGATAAAATATTATGATAAAACTTTAGATCGATAGTGTAATAGGTGCTAACAACCTATCAACTATGTCTAGTAGTCAAGCTAGCAAAGGGATTGAGGATAGTGATGGGTGCCTAAATTAAAAATAGCAAGAGGATGATATGGTGGGTGCTAGTTATTAATAAGGAAGGATGATTAGACTAAGTATTATTGATAGTTAATGGGTTTTGATAGATTAAGACTGACAAGGTGATAAGATGCTAATAATATATTGATTATGATATGAGATTTGACAAAGTGGATGAATGATAGTGGAGTAGGATGATATGATGATGTGGATGATAGGACTAGCTCAAAACCTTAGACTAATTTGATTAAGATGGGATGGGGTAGGATTAGGTGATAAAGGTGATCAAGACAATGGAATAAGTATAAGTGTGATGATGAAATGATAAAGGGGTAATGAAAGCTGGATGGTTTAAACCCATATATGACCTAGAATCTAACTATGATAAGATGAGGTGATGACTAGATGGGTGATGAAGGCAAGGTTAAGACAAGTGATTGGGTATGGATTTAAGATAAGATGTGGATGATAAGGTATGATTAGGATGTGATTAGAGGATTACTAATGACATATGGGTCTAGTGATAAGATGTGATTAAAAGGATATACAAGAGGGTGAATTATGTATAATAAGGTAAAATAAGGATATACAAGGTGATGGGATAATGAGACAAGATGGTATGGGGATAATTAGGACTATGGATGAGGTGGACTTAGGATAGAATGTGGATGGTGAGACAAGATAGGATTAGGATATGTGATGGGTTGTGATGAAATATGTAACGAGGTGATGTTAATAAAATGATATGGGAATGATTAAGATTATGGTGTGATTGATGGATAAGTCAAGGTCAAAGTGAGGTGTAGTTGATTATAAATGAGGTGGTTTTATGACAAGGTGTGACTAATATAAGCTAGGATATGGGATAATGAAAATGATATACAAGGAAAGGGTGACAAAGATATATAAGATGATGATTAGGTCAGGATGTAGAAAATGATGGGGTAGGACTAGGATGGGTTGAAGTTAATATAGTAAAAGGATAATATATATACCAAGGGGATGATGATGGGTATGTGCAAGATGAAAGGATAAATGCAAGAGGATAATAAGATAAGGATGTACAAGATGTTGGTGGTAGGGTAAGACTTAAGGAGGAGTGAATATTTTCAATAAAAAATGGTAGATGGGATAAAACATAAATGGATGATATTGTAAGGTGATAATGAGATAAGGATGGACAAGATGATTAATACGGGTGAGTGATGGATGAATGATAGGTGGGATTAGGATGGGATAGGACTAGTAATATATACAAAAGAGATCAAGATATATATAAGGGGGGAGATAAGGATATAAAATATGCTGATTAGGGTGTGAGTGAGGGGATGATGACTAGATTAGTATGGAGTGAAGTCTAGAAGGATGCACAAGAGAACAAAGATATGTACAAGTGATGAAATAAGGATATAAAATATGATGATGTTAATATGTGAGTGGATGAGGTGATGAGTATATATGGTTAGGCTAGGATGAGGGATGGGATAAGAATATAAGATGACAATGATATGCAAAACAAGATGTGGGTGACAAGTAGATATGACCAAGATAAAAGGATATACAAAGAGACTATGTATAATGGGATGATGACTAGGATATATAAGATTACATGTGAGTGATGGAGTGACGACCAAGGATAGGTGGATATAGTTAAACTAGGGATGGATAAAGAGAAAATGGTGATGGGGATAATGACAAGGATATACATAGACAATATAATAAATATGTATAAGGTAAGATGGGGGTATGTCATGTGGATTATAGGATGAGATGAGGATGAAATGAGATATCATAAAAAGGATAATAGGTACAAGGGGATGATGATATGTATGGATGATTAAGATAAATTTATAAAAGGATGATATGATAGAGATGTACAAGGTGATACAATGATGAGGATGGAATATATAAGCTAGGTTATGTAAAATTCCTAGATTGGTATGGATAGGTGAAGGCTAACTCAGCTCACAAATAGTATAGGCTTAGCACAACAAACACCCAAGTAATAAATCCACAACCTATGATTAGTAAACTCAAGGGTGTGTAACCTAATGTGTTCACCATTGAATGGCTACATAGGTGAGGCTATAGGCTAGTGACCCATTGTTGTATCAATCAAACCCTCTCAACCCTACTTGCTCCTAGTGGCTACTTTGGCACTGATACTGATGCCTATAGTGACACACCTATTATGGTTGAAGTCTCCTATGCTAGGTTGAATACGCTCTCTAGGGGAATCCCCTATATACACAAAGGTACATTGGGGCCCAAGTATATATAGGATGTTGTCTAATGCCTAGTTTAGATAATTAACTCTTTCCCTTCATAGATGACCTGTATGGGATCAACCACTTAGCCTAATGATAGTTATCCTTGATTATTATACTCTATCAAAACATGAAGTTTGGTTTGTGTGAGGTACTAAAATCTAAAACACTAACCCATATAGACAAACTATGTGTGGGTGTCAATTCCACGTCATGTGTTATCCTAGGGGGGATTAACAAATAGATAAACAAATGATATGATTAATTAACTGATTAATTAGCTACGTGTGATGGGCACAATATAAAAAATATATCTACAAATTAACACACATGTGCAAATAAGTATTTACAATGAATGATCAAGAAGATATATATATATATATATATATATATATATATATATATATATATATATATATATATATAATATGATTAAAAATGATATATACAAGACAAAAAATATTTGAAAATGATTCAAAAATGATTCTAAGAGTGCCAAATATATCTTTGATGGGTGTCCTGTAAATACATAGGTTAGTAGTCTTGTTATGGCACTCGAGAGGTAACCTAAAAAATAAAGATTAGTAGTTTTGATAATTCATCTTTGATGCACATATTACTTGAAAAATTTACCTCTACTTATTATGGTGAATTAAAATTACTTTTATTAAAATGATAAAAATTACAAAACAACTAGACTATCAAAACTATTATTAGTTATATATACAAAAGACATTCAATATAATAATAATAATAATAATAATATATTATTATTATTATTATTATTATTATTATTATTATTATTACTATTGTTATTATTATTGTTATTATTATTATTATTATTATTATTTTAATAAAGTTATTTATTCATTCATTTATCTATTTATTGATATTTTTATAATTTTTTTACCAAAACTTGTCTTATCATCATACTAAATCGACTAGTTTTAATGGAAAACCTAGATTAACAAATTGATGTCTATCAAATGTCATATTTAAATAGAAATTTTTAGGCCATAAATAAAGAAGGCTTTATATTTTTTTTCAACTGGTCAAAGTGAAATGAAATCTAGTCAATTGAGTGGTCAAGTATTTAAAAACATTATGATTATTGAAAACAAGTATTTGTCAGTGTAATTATTGCTATTGAACCATTGGCATAAAAAAAGGATGGCCCCAAAAAGACAAGTGCACTTTTGAATGGTTCAAAGGTGGGTGATTTAATTAGTTTAGTTATGATAGCTAGATTGCCTAATAAAGACTGATAAGCTATCTTCAAATGTTTAGAACTAGAAGATTAATGTTGACCATTCCTACTAATAAGTTGTCGACTCAAAACATAGGCTGATGAAATGATATGAGATTATAGACTATGATGACTATGGGATATACCAAATAGATTGGTGGAAATTGTGTTAGTAGGTATAAATCAACTGTAGATTGGCAAGTATAAAAGCCATGGTTTTCCCATGTTTATGGACAATATGCACAGAGTGGGTTGAATGAGTGAACCTTAGGGACTTTTAAGTAAATTCATTTGGAATTACTAGCATGCCCCCAACCTATGTCAAAATGGGAGTAATTTTTTTCTATTTTATTTATTATTATTATTATTATTATTATTATTATTATTATTATTATTATTATTATTATTATTATTATTATTATTATTATTATTTAAAAAAAAACAAAACAAAACCATGTACAAAACAATAATATTCAAATGGTTATAACTTCATCAATATTTAACAAAATAACAAACTATAAAATACGTTAGAAAAATGAAAGTCTGATGCTCATAAACCAATTTTTTTTGTGTGATATTAGTGATGATTAAAGATCAAATTAATAAAACATAACACGTTTTTCATAAAATTACTAAAAAATGGAAGCCATAAATTCTCCAACTTGATTTACAGACTTGAGTAAACACACTTAAAGCAAAAATATCAATTTAAGCAGGAGATTATGGGTTGAAGTCCCACCGTGGTCACCATAATATAGAGGGATTTTGAGATCTATACGAATTTAAACAAGGTAAATCCAACTCAAAATGCAAACTACATAATAGGAATGATTTATAAAACAAATCAAGAATGATAACGAAGCTTACCAAATCTTTTGTTTTATGTTAACTCCTTCCAAGCTTTGCAAGTGGATGATTAGACTTAGATTGACTCCATGATAGATTGATGTTGGATTATGACAATGAATTCTTTGTTGGTTGATTATGGATTTTCTATAAGATTTATACAATGATTTTGGCATGGTTTGGGTATGAGCTTCCTAGTTTCATTTTTACATGGTTTTGGTATGATTTTTCAAGATGGTTTGAAGGTGGAAAAAGAGGTTTCTTATATATATTTTAGGAGGTAAAATCAAGGGTTGTTATTTGAATTTAGGGAGATACGATCAATGGCTCTAGATTATCCAAGGAATATTAAATTTGTTGGGAAACCTCTAGAATTAGAGGTTTTTAGAGACTTGGAGAGAAGTCCCCAATTCTAGAGAATTCTCTATTATCTTAGATGGAGGATTAGGTAGGGGTTTTATGGGGGATTAGGTGAGGATTAGAGACATAGGGATGTAGGAAAGGCTAGGGTGTAGGTCAGTAGGTGGGTAGATGGGGTTATGGGAATTTTAAATTCCCATATAATGGATAAAAAGGATTATATTATGATAATGGGAGATTAAGAAGAATTAATGAGGGAATGGGGTAAATAAGGTTAGTGAGTGTAGGATAATGGAAGAGGGATATTAGGTAAATGGTTAGAAATAGGATAAATTAGTGAGATCAAATGAGTTAAGTAGAATTAGTGTTGATTAAATAGGAATATTAGTCGACTATAATGAAGCAAGTGATTTTAGGTGTATACACATACCTTGTGCTTTTTTCCCTTTACTGCAAAACCATCATGTTATGTCATGTATATATTTCAATTAGGTTTTCCATTCAAAAATGTAGTTTTGACATCCATTTGGTGAACTTTCCATATTTTATGAGCTACCAAAGCCAACAAGGGTTGAATGGTAGTCTATTTTGTTGTAGGTACATAGGTTTTATTGCAATCAATTCCTTGTTTTTTACCATACCCCTTTACAACAAGACTTTCTTTATTCTTGTCAAATAAGTTGTCTGACTTGTATTTTTTGTGATAGACCCGCTTGTAGCCAATTGATTTATAACCATATGGTCAATCAACTATATTCTAAGTCCCATTTTTCACTATTGAATTATACTCATCTTTCATTTTTTTTCTTCAAGAGTACTTCTCATCTTGTTTGAAATTTATTGGTTCTATATCAAACACAACATTGAGTTACTCTTGAGAATAATCCAATGTGAGTTTTCCAACCATGTCTTAAATTTCATTAATAGATTTGTCTAGTTGATAGGAGGTTACATGTGCACTTCGAGTGCCTATTTTCCCAACTTCATCAACCCTCACATATTTTAGTTTTTGAGTGGCCCACTTAGGCATCTTATTATATATTACAAGTGCCTTAGGTTTATCCTCTAAAGTTCCTTCACTATCCACCCTCTATACTACTAGCCCCTATTCAATATCTGATGAAGTTTCACTCTCTCCTTTAGGAAGAGTTTCAAGCTCATGTATAGGAGATAATAGAAAATTAATATATTCCCAACTCTATGTCCCCCATCATTATCTAAAACATTCAAATCACTCTCTTTTTAGACATCAAACTTTGTATATTTATCTAATCAACTCAATTGTCGATCAATATGTTCTTTGACCTTTATAGTTTCATAAAAGACAACTCTCTTACAATAAAAAACTTCCTATCTTTCTCATCATGTAGCCTAAATGCCTTGGAGGAATCATAATGTCCCAAGTGGATGATTTTTTGAATCTTATGGTTTAATTTGTTTCTCTTCTCCTTTTGAATCAATGCATAACAAGTGGGTCCAAAAATCCAAAGATGTTGCATTGAAGGGAGGTGACCACACCACATCTCATACAAAGTCTTTGATTTAAGAGCTATTGATGGTGATATATTGTGAAGGTATACTATTATTTTAGATTTTTTGGCCAAAAATTACATATTTACCCCTTTGAAATATAACATTGCATGAACCATAAGAAATTCATTCTTTTAACTACTCTATTTTATTATGGAGTGTGAGGAAGTATGAGTTGTTGTTTGATCTCATTTTTGTAAAGTTAGGATTAAATATTATTTGATATGAATTAACCACTATTATCTATTTTGAGTGTCTTAATGTAGGTTTGTGCTTTATTTTAAATCATTATTTGAAACTTTTTTAAAGTGTTGAAGGCTTCTAAATTCCTTTTTAGAAAGTATATCCATGTCATCCTATAGTAGTGATCAATGAACAACATGAATTACTTATGACCACTAGTGAAGAGGATTGGAAGAGAACACAAATTGAAATAAATAAGCCATAATTTCTATCTACTTTACATTATGACTTTAGAAATGGTTCTCTTGCATGTTTAACCAAGATGTAGGCTTCATAGTTTTCATTTGATTTTATGGGTAATGTAGGCATGCCAAGAACACCATTATTTTATAATACATGAATGTTGTTATAGTGAGTGTGACCAAATCAATCATGCCACAACATGTTTGGAGACATTCCGTCTTCCATGAAATGACCATAATTCCTTGAATTTGATGGCTCACCCTTCAATTTTAGTAGTTTTCCTTCCTCGTATCCAATCAAGATGATTGCATTGTCAATTTTTCTCCTGATTATGATATCACTATTATCCAACAAAATTGAATGGCCTTGTTTCCTTATGAACACTAGGGATAAGAAGTTTCATTTTAATTAAGGAAGGTAGAGAACATTCTCAAGTTTGTAGTCTAGAATCCTTGGACACTTGAGTCAAATTGTACATCTTCCCTATGGTTGCAGACTTGATCTATCTATAAGGTATACTAAGCCACAAATTTATTTATTATACTCAAAGAAGTATTTTATAAAATTCATATGTTGAGTGGTGCTAGTATCAAGAGCCTAAGCATCAAACCATGAGGAATTAATCAAGATGCTTCATCATTTATACTAGAAAACATACATTCATTGGTGAATTGAGCTAAGTTTAACTATTTTGACTAGTTCTTTGAATTTCCATATTTTTTTATAGTATGCTTAAATTTTATCCCATGGAGTCCTAAATTCGTGAGTCTAATGGCTACTTTTTCTATCACACTATTTGTAGTAGAGGTTTTGTTTATCATTCTATTTTTTATTTTAACCACCATGATTTTAATTTTTGCCATATTTTTGCTTGTAATTATTATTATATTTGTTATTACCTTAATTTTTGGATGATGTGGCCTTGTTTGATGGTTTGGAATAATTTTTTGTGGTTTCAATTTTCCTTCCAAAGGTCTTTTCTCTTTCTACCATATTTTCAACCAACTGGTCAAATGTGAGAGTCTTCAACTGATCACTTACTTATAAAGACTCCAAATAGGTTGAATAGTTGGAAAGAAATGATTTTATGAATATGGTCATGTATATTTTTATTTTGAAACTTATGTCTTCAACATCATGTTTGATAGCTCATATCTTTGAAGCTAATCTCACCATATCACCATCTTTTAACTCTAGGTTGAACAGTTTCAACTACAACTAAATGAATTCTAACTCTGAATGGGAGTCATATAGGTAATTAAATTTATGATATTATTTCCATGTTTTATTTCATCCCTATATATGATGAAATACATATCCATCCACTGATGCTCTCATCAAGGCCAAATCCTTCTAGTTTTTCTACTTCCATGTTTGAGTGTCCTTTGCATTCCCTATTATTTCAGCTAGTTATTTTAACCCATCACAAATATTGAACCATAGATCATTGAAGATGAGTGTGTTCTCCACTTACTGAGACCATTCTAGCCAATTATCTTTGCTAGTCAAGGTAGTGCCAATAATAAATTTGATGGAATGCATGGTTTTGAGTTTTTGTTTGAGTTTTTAGAGGTTTTGAGTTTTTTGTTTAACCCAAATTGGTTGCTTATCACTCCAAAATGGTCCCCTTTTCTATATACATAAAAATATTTAAAATGATTCACTTTATCATTAACATGGTTTAAAAAGAAAACCTCATACATTAATATACTCAATTTTTCTTGATTTATAGATTTACATTTTTTGACATACATGAATGGGTAATAGAGTAGATCTCCTTATTTCTCCTTCAATTACATAATTTGGTTATATTTTTCTCAAATCCACTTATAGTATCTTTCTCAAGCCAATTAAAAATTGCTTTACAATCCAGTTTTTAAAATGCTTCAAATTTGAAAAAGTACTTAAAATTGTAATTTTTCTTTTTGAATTTAAAAAAATTGAAAATTACCATCTCTCCTTCGATTCGTCTCATATGGAAAATATTATAATATTATAATAAAATAAAATATATGACCTTTGGTTGAAATAAAGACTTCTACATATATCTTTAGAATAATGACTTGATATAAGAACTACCTAGTGTGCCACATTGATCCTTCTATGCCTTTCAATAGATACTCAGTGTAAACTACATAGCCTTTATATGATTTCATGTGACCCAAGGAAATTAAATGTAGGTTTTAATACTATCAATTGAAAATAAAACATAGCCTCAAATGCCACATAGTCAAATTAGATTCCAACATAGCAATCAAACTAGCTTCCAACACAACTAGGGGAACCTCCATGTATCCTAGTTAGGTGAAACACATAAACTCATAGCTAAAACTTATTAGAAATAAATATAACTATACCAAAATGTAATAATGTAATCAAATCACCTCTATAGTATGGAAATATCTAATTGAAAACTATGTCAAAAAAAATCCCACATAATCCTTAATATCAAAATGCCTTCTTTAATGGTAGAGTCACTAAAAAATAATAAAGGAAAAACAAGTAATGATAGAGATTAAATTTTTATAGGTTGTATAACTAAATATAAGGAGAGATAGAAAAATAAATTAATAATTTTTTAGGATTCGATACCAATGATAACCCAAATAATATTATTTAGAACGATAATGAAATTTATATTTCACAATTCAATGAAAAAGAGAGAAAATATTACAATAAATAGACTAAGAAAGACTATTCATTTCACATTCCCAATGATTCTTCCTATTCTTATAGGAATGTAAAGCTTATTTAATAAGACAAAATGCTAGACACTTTGGATTAATAGCCAATATGTACAATATTGTTATAAAACATGTTCAAAAATGAGTAAAGTGGTTTTAGTTTTGGTATTATATTACTAAAATTTCAAAGTTATGATTCATTATAATAAACACACATAAAGTTTGAATCTTTTGATTTTAAACATGTTCAAAATGAGTAAATTCAATTCAATTTTGGTCTCACATTATTCAAATTTTATAATTACAATGCATTATAATAAACACACATATAGTTTGAATCTTTTAATTTTAAACATGTTCAAAATGAGTAAAGTAATATAAGTTTTTGTATCACATTATTTTAATTTCAAAGTTACAATGTATTGTAATAAAAATGCATAAATTTTCAATCTTTTGATTTTAAACATGTTCAAAATGATTAAAGTCATTAATGTTTTGGTATCACATTATTCAAATTTAAAGGTTATAATACATTACAAGAAACACACATAATGTTTTAATCTTTTGGTTTTAAACATGTTCAAAGTGAGTAAATTCATTTAAGTTTTGGTATCACATTGTTCAATTTTTAAAGTTATAGTACATTATCAGAAACAAGCATAAAGTTTCAATTTTTTGGTTTTAAACATGTTCAAAGCGAGTAAAGTTTTTAAAGTTTTGTTATCATATTATTTAAATTTCAAAGTTAAAATGCATTACAAGAAACATGCATAAAGTTTTAATATTTTGGTTTTAAAAATGTTCAAAGTGAGATAATTCATTTAAGTTTTGCTATTACATTATTTAAATTTAAAAGTTACATTGCATTATGAGAAACCCACTTAAAATTTGAATGTTTTAATCTTAAACATGTTCAAAGTGAGTAAAGTCATTTAAAATTTTGGTATTACATTATTCAAATTTTAAAGTTACAATACATTATAATAAACACCCATAAGTTTTGAGTCTTTTGATTTTAAACATGTTTAAAGTGAGTAAAGTCATTTAAGTTTTGGTTTTACATTATTTAAATTTCAAAGTTATAATGCATTACAAAAAAACATGCACAAAGTTTAAGTTTTTTTATTTTAAACATCTTCAAAGTGATTAAAGTCATTAAATTTTTGGTATTACATTACTCAAATTTCAAAGTTACAATGCATTACAAGAACACACATAAAGCTTAAATATTTTAATTTTAAACATGTTCAAAGTGAGTAAAGTCATTTAAGTTCTGTTATTACATTATTCAAATTTAAAATTTACAATACATTACAAGAAACACACATAAAGTTTTAATCTTTTGATTTTAACATGTTTAAAGTGACTAAAGTCATTTAAGTTTTGTTATTACATTATTTAAATTTCAATTACATTACAAGAAACACGCATTAATTTTAAATTTTTTGATTTTAAACATGTTCAAAGTGAGTAAAGTCTTTTATGTTTTGGTATTACATTGCTCAAATTTCAAAGTTACAATGCATTACAAGAAACATGCATAAATTTTAAATGTTTTTATTTTAAACATGTTCAAATCAAGTAAAGTCATTTAATTTGGTATTACATTATTTAAATTTTAAAGTTACAATGCATTACAAGAAATACACATAATGTTTGAATCTTTTGATTTTAAACATGTTCAAAGCAAGTAAAGTTGTTTATGTTTTGCTATTAAATCATTCAAATTTCAAAGTTACAATGCATTATAAGAAACACGCATAAAGTTTGAATCTTTTGATTTCAAACATGTTCAAAACTATTAAAATCATTTAAGTTTTGGTTTTACATTATTCAAATTTCAAAGTTACAATGCATTATAATGTTTAAGTTAAAAAATTTATAATGCATTACATGATTTAAATGATGTAAATTTAAAATTTAATTCTTAACATGTTCAAAATGAGTAAAGTTGTTTACGTTTTGGTATTACATTATTCAAATTTCAAAGTTACAATGCAATATAATAAAAACACATAAACTTTAAATCTATGACATTAAACTCTATAACACATAATATGACTTTACTCAAAAATTTGAATAATATAATACCAAAACTTAAATATTTAAAAAGTTATAATTCTTTATATGATTTGAATAATGCAAATTTGAAATTTGAATCTTTTTATTTTAAAAATGTTTAAAATGAGTAAAATCATTTAAATTTTGGTATTACATTATTAAAATTTCAAAGTTACAATGCATTATAAGAAACACACATAAATTCTAAATCTTTTGATTTTAAACATGTTAAAAATGAGTAAAATCATTTAAGTTTTGGTATTGCAATATTCAAATTTCAAAATTACAATGCATTATAAGAAACACATATAAGGTCTAAATCTTTTAATTTTAAGCATGTTCAAAACAAGTAAAATCATTTAAGTTTTTGTATTGCATTATTCAAATTTCAAAGCTACAATGCATTATAAGAAACACACATAAAATTTGAATATTTTGACTTTAAACATATTCAAAATGAGTAAAATCATTTAAGTTTTACTATTAAATTATTCAAATTCCAATGTTACAATGCATTATAAGGAACATGCATAAAATTTGATTCTTTTGGCTTTAAACATATTCAAAATGAGTAAAATTGTTTAAGTTTTGCTATTATATTATTCAAATTTCAAAGTTAAAATGCATTATATGAAACATGCATATACTTTAAATATTTTGAATTTAAAAATATTCAAAATGAGTAATATCATTTAAGTTTTTGTATTACCTTATTCAAATTTCAAAGTTACAATGCATTTTAATAAACACACATAAACTTTGAATCTTTTGACTTTAAACATGTTCAAAATGAGTAATGTCATTTAAGTTTTGGTATTACATTTTTAAAATTTCAAAGTTCTAATGCATTATAAGAAACATGCATAAAGTTTGAATCTTTTGATTTTAAACATGTTCAAAATGTGTAAAGTCATTAAGTTTTGGTATTACATTATTCAAATTTTTAAGTTGTAATGCATTATAGGAAACACACATAAAATTTGAATCATTTGATTTTAAATATGTTTAAAACAAGCAAAATCATTTCAAATTTGGTATTACATTATTGAAATTTCAATGTTACAATGCATTATAAGAAACACGCATAAATCATGAATGTTTTGATTTTAAACATGTTCAAAATGAGAAAATTCATTAATATTTTGGTATTCCATTACACAAATTTGAAATTTATAATGCTTTATAAGAAACACGTATAAATCATGAATCTTTTGATTTTAAACATGTTCAAAATGAGTAAAGTCATCCATGTTTTGGTATTACATTACTCAAATTTCAAAGTTACAATGAATTATAAGAAACACACATAAAACATGAATCTTTTGATTTTAAACATGTTAAAAATGAGTAAAGTCCTTCAAGTTTTGGTATTACATTACTCAAATTTAAAAGTTATAATGCATTATAAGAAACACGCATAAGCTTGAATCTTTTGATTTTATACTTGTTCAAAACGTGTAAAGTCATTCATGTTTTGGTATTACATTACTTAAATTTCAAAGTTACAATGCATTATAAGAAACACACATAAAGATTTATGAATCTTTTAATTTTAAACATGTTCAAAATGAGTAAAGTAATTCAAGTTTTAGTATTACATTCTCAAATTTTAAAGTTATAATGTATTATAAGAAATATGAATAAAGATTGATGAGTCTTTTGATTTTAAACATATTAAAAATGAATAATGTCATTCAAGTTTTGGTATTATACTACTCAAATTTCAAAGTTACAATGCATTATGAAAAACACACATAAAGCTAGAATCTTTTGATTTTAAACATGTTCAAAATGAGTAAAATTGTTTAAGTTTTTATACTACATTACTCAAATTTCAAAGTTACAATGAAGTATAAGAAACACACATAAATCTTGAATATTTTAATTTTCAACATGTTCAAAATGAGTAAATTCATTTAAGTTTTTTTATTACATTACTTAAATTTCAAAGCTACAATGCATTATACATGCATAAAGATTGAATCGTTTGATTTTAAACATGTTAGAAATGAGTAAGTCTTTTAAGTTTTAGTATTACATTACTCAAATTTCAAATTTATAATGCATTATAAGAAACATGCATAAATCTTGAATCTTTTGATTTTAAATATGTTCAAAATAAGTAAATTTGTTTTAGTTTTCATATTACATTGCTCAAATTTTAGAATTACAATGCATTATAAGAAACACACATAAATCTTGAATCTCTTGATTTTAAACATGTTCAAAATGAGTAAAATCATTTCAGTTTTGGTATTACATTACTCAAATTTTAGAGTTACAACGCATTATAATAAACATGCATAAATCTTGAATCTTTTGATTTTAAACATATTCAAAATGAGTAAAGTCATTTCAATTTTTGTATCACATTATTTAATTTTCAGATTTACAATGCATTACGAGAAACATGAATAAATTTTGAATTATTTGATTTTAAACATGTTCAACATAAATAAATTTTATGTTTTGTTATCACATTATTTAAATTTAAAATTTACAACGCATTACAATAAACACACATAAAATTTGAATCTTTTGATTTTGAACATGTTCAAAAGGAGAAAAGTCATTTAAGTTTTATATCACATTGTTCAAATTTCAAAGTCTCAATGAATTAAAATAAACAAGAATAAAATTTGAATATTTTGGTTTTAAACATGTTCAAAATGAGTAAAATCATTTAAATTTTGGTATCACATTATTCAAATTTAAAAGTCACAATGTATTACAAAAAACATGCATAAAGTTTGAATCTTTCATTTTTAAATATGTTCAAAGCGAGTAAAATTGGTTAAGTTTTGGTATCACATGATTCAAATTTCAAAGTTACAATGCATTACAAGAAACACACATAAAGTTTGAATCTTTTGATTATAAACATGTTTAGAGAGAGTAAAGTCATTTAAGTTTTGGTATTACATTATTCAAATTTCAAAGTTACAATGCATTATAATAAACACCCATAAAGTTTGAATCTTTTGATTTTAAATATGTTCAAAGCAAGTAAAGTCATTTAAGTTTTGGTATTACATTATTAAAATTTCAAATTTACAATGCATTACAAGAAACCTGCATAAATTTTAAATCTTTTGATTTTAAACATGTTCAAAGCGAGAGTAAAGTCATTTAATTTTTGGTCTAACATTATTCAAATTTCAAAGTTATAATGCATTATGAGAAACGTGCATAAAATTTTAATCTTTTGATTTTAAACATGTTTAAAGCGAGTAAAGTATTTTATGTTATGGTAATACATTACTCAAATTTCAAAGTTACAATACATTATGATAAAGATTCACAAAGTTTGAATCTTTTAATTTTATACATGTTCAAAGTGAGTAAAGTCATTCAAACTTTGGAATTACATTATTAAAATTTAAAAGTTATAATTCAGTACAAGAAACATGTATAAAGTTTGAATTTTTTATTATAAACATGTTCAAAGCAAGGAATGTCATTTAAGTTTTGGTATTACATTATTCAAATATCAAATTTATAATGCATTACAAGAAACACACATAAAGTTTGAATCTTTCGGTTTTAAACATGTTCAAAGAAAGTAAAGTTATTTAGGTTTTGGTATTACATTATTCAAATTTTAACATTATAATACATTACAATAAACACACATAAATTTTAAATATTTTGATTTTAAACATGTTCAAAGATAGTAAATTCATTTAAGTTTTTCTAGTACATTATTTAAATTTTAAAGTTACAATGAATTATTATGTTTAAGTTTAAGTTTTGGTATTTGATGACCATTTCAACTACTTTCAGGTATCCCAATATAATTTAATTCACTTTTTTTAATTTATATTGATCGTGGCGGGATGAATGAGAGATACTTCAAAATTTAACAAGCTTCACTAGGTTTGATTATAATAATTCTTGTTCAAGTTTAAATGGCTCCTTTGTAGACTATTCACTATACTCACTCTCTATTGTCTATTGATCCTTGTATAATCTACAAATTAGACTCCAATTATTTATTTTATATCCATTTAACCATTTACCAAATCTCTATTATTTAGAAATCTTGAATTTGAAATTAAAGTCTTGGAATCATCTTTCAAAAATAAAACAACAATATGCCCATTCCTATATTATCTCTTCTTGTCTTTTGTCTACCTTTATACATTTATATTTTACCCAGGACTTCAAGAGATTATCATTAGAAAATAGAAAAACTGAACAAACATAAATAAGTTGATATCCACAGGTTTGAAACTCATAACTATAAAACTTTTGGACTTTTGTTCTTTTGCCCACCCAATCGGTTTTGCTTTTAAACTAGATCTAATTTACCAAGGAAATTTATTATGAAGACCATTTAGAAAAATTATATCTTTAATTTATACTTTCTCTTCATCCATACACATAGAATGCAATAAGTTTTCCTCATGGTTTCATCTGATCAAACCATTCTTTATTTGTTACATCACTCTTTTCTCTTCTAATTCTCTTATTTGTGCCTTTTATCTAAATGACTTGAATAATCAAAATAATCTACTCAAAATATTTTATTATCAAAGGAAACTCAACATTAACTCTTGACATGAGCCCTTCATTAATAAATATCTACAAGTGGACTGAAACATAGTCATCTATAGCTATGTATTTAGAATTATTATTGACCTAAACTTACATAGGATTCACTCATAAATTCTCTCCCCTAACTTCTCCCAAAGTTTTAAATAAATTGACTTGGTATTTTATGAATTGGAAACTCTTTTATTACCAAATACTAATTTTAGACTTACATAGGAAATAAGGAAACTGAGAGCAATGAGTTGATTTGTTTTAAGGTCATTGACATTTTTCTTGATCTAAAACCTATAGCATGATCTCAGACATCTACTCTATGTTTCCAAATAGTAATTATATATCCATAAAAAAAATTCACATGCAACAAAACTCCTATAGGTGATCGTATATGCAAATCCCAAGATATTCAAGCTGTTCAAGAGTTTGAATGAGATTATAAACTCAAAATTAGTTTGGAAGTGCTTGAATCACATTCCAATCAATACCATATACTTGGAAATGTATAATAGAAGTTTGGATCTCTTTACTAAATTCCACTATTTGTATCTCTTATTATCTTCAATGACCAGATCGAATCACCTAATTTAAACTCCTCCCAAATCAAATATGTAATCTAAATTACAATGAGTAAAAATCTTAGTTGTTTACAAGACTATCCCACTTGTCACTATCATATTCAACTTATCAACCCAGTTAATATGCAAAATATTCTTAAAACCAATTCAAAATAGAGTTTTTAAACATAAAGAAAAGCTTTCAATGAATGCACATTCCCTTCTATTAATCTAATAAATCTATCTTTTCAATATATAGTCTCAAAAATGTAATGGTAGACCACTATTGTGATATCATGAATAAATGAACAATCATCATTCGGTCAATCTGATGAAACTAAGGATGTGAATAAATACTATATTACCTCATCTTTCTTTAATTATGATCATTAAGCCCTCGTGTACATGCAACTCTTCCCTTATCTGACATCCATTACAAACTATACTTAGTCCTACACACTTCTCTTCTATACAAACCTATAGGTCTATAAATTACGTACTAACTACTCTTTTTTTTTCATTCCCTTAACTCCTCATTCATCCCCCCTCTTGTTATTATGAATGTCTTATAATTTCTTCATGATAAGATCTGATTCTATCTTTGCTCAATCAACACTTGAGCTTAGGATTCTTGATAAATAAGTCATTAATAATCTCAACAACTTCCTTGACATGTCAAATAGGATTAGTTTAGCCTTATTTATCATTAAAGCATCCTTCTATACAAGGTTGAGGTGGATTTACACACTATAAAAAAATAAAAAGACTTTTACATTAACTATTGATCTTCTTCATCATTAATGACCTTATAAGTGGGAGGGGAAACTTGAGAAGGATTCCTTATTGCTAACACATCAATACAAACACAAATATGACTTATTTACATCCTGAACATGATGCTCCTACATTAGACCACCGGGGTAAAAAGAAAGATAACTCATGAATTGATATTCATTAGTTTTCATTGATACTCTAGTATTGAAAGAAGATTTTCCTGGCATGATTTTCTTTGTTTCAACATTATTTTAATTTATTTTATCTTCTTCTAGATCCCATGGCTTATTTGTTTGGTGTAGACCTTCTTCACTTAAGTGGTTCACTTCTTTAACTTATTTATGTCTTTCCTACAATGCCTTACTTTCCCTAAACTCATCCTTGTATACCTGTATATTTGAACCACATTTTGGCTTTTCTTTGAATCCTTTTTTCATGATTATACTTTTAATTTTGTTTTCATGTTATTTTCCCTTATCAAAAATAATGAAAATGCATTTTAACATCCATGATTTAGACAAACTTTGATACCTATTCTAATGATTTCTCCTATCATATGGACAATTCATTGTCCATCCAATTGTAACTACAATCTTACCTGATTCTTTCCATCCTTGAATTTTTCATATACTTTGTTATGATGCTCATTTTATATACATTCAACATTTTCAACTAAATTTTCAAATGATAATCTACCCATTTGAAAACATTATTTACTTGCTTCTTCCACTTCTTCCACTATATTGGTATTTCATGAAATTTGTTTATCTATAAATTTTATTGACCTCCTCCACACATATATTCCATTATTTCTTCATTATTTTTCACCTTCATTGTTGCTACTACTTCTATCCCTCTTTTATCAAAATATGTTAATACTTTTTTTTTTATTACCACATCTATTTTAAGGTCATAACTATTTCTTTTTGTCTTAAAAAATACTTGTTAACATTCACACATTCCATCAATAGGATTTTCTACACATTTTTTATTCATTTGTTATGACCAAAAATACAATGTCAAAACACATAACAATTTTACCAAATGATGAACAAAAATACCTTATTTCATCCCCTTGGAATCATCTCCTGGCATCTCCCTATTTTTCATCTTTCTCTCTTGACTTCAAGCTATTGTCTTCACCTATTTGTGGATTAAATATTTCATCCATAGCCTTCATTTATTTTTCTTCTTTATGGATTCTTACATCCAACCATTTTTCACATATTTCTTCTTCGATAGATGCTAAGAATGAATCTATCACTTCTTCATCCCCACTTGAACTTCTCATAACAAGAAATTATTTGATATCTTCCTCCTATTCCTCTTGTTGCATCTTTAAAGTATATAAATAAAGATTCCTAAACATTCCTTCAAAAAGAATTGCTTCATCTTGGGCACTATCTTTTTCTTTTATACTTGAAAACATACATTCACATAAAAAATCAGACTTAAAACTTTGAGGCTTGATTGCCTCTCTTCTACCTTATTAGATTCTGTCTCTAACACCTTTATCTATTTTCTCATATTCCGAATCATCTCCTATTTTTGCCTTCTTTTGCCAAGTTGTTTTACTAGCCATCTTGTCTTTTTATTTATTTTTACTATCAATTTCTCTCTTTTATTTTCTTGCAAGTGATCCATCATGAGTTTTATCTTCTCAATCCTCTCTCTGATCTCCTATATTTCACTTTTATTAATCAAACCTTCCTTCATTGGGGTACTCTTCTTCTTTTAATTCATGTTTTTTCTTGGAAATTATTTCATCTTTCTCTACCTTTATATCTCTCTCTCACTTTACCTTTTATCTCAATCAACTCTTTGGTCTCTTGATAAAATCCTCTAAGTCTCACCTAGATCTGTTTCACTCTAATTTTTTTACTTTTCTATCCAAGTCTTCTATCTTAGATCTACACCTTGAACCACTACTGTGCTTTTTACCATTGGAGCTTCTCTGAGCTCTTCTTTATTGAGCTTTTTTTTATCTCTTCTTTTCACTTAATCCTTAATGACTTAAAACTGCCAGAACCACTTCCTACAAGACCTTTAACATTACAAATTATAAATATTCACAACATAAAATCTTCATAAAATAAAATTCATACCATCTTTAATACTTCTCAGGCTTCTTTTAATCTTCATGTGTATCATCATATAATTTCATAAATTTAAATACAATAACATGCCTTCTCCCTATGAGCTTGTGGTTATGCTCTAATACCAAAATTGATGACCATGTCAACTAATTTTAGGTATCCCAATATAAATTAATTCAAACGTTTTAATTTCTATTGACCTTGGTGGGATTATTGAGATTCTTCAAAATTTAACAAGCTTCACTAGGTATTATTATACTAATTCTTTTTCAAGTTTAAATGGCTCCTTTGTAGACTGTTCACTATACTCACTCTCTATTGTCTACTGATCATTATCTAATCTACAAATCCAAATCCAAATTTTTATTTTATATCTATTTAACCATTTACCAAAGATCTATTATTTAGAAATATTGAATTTGAATTATAGTCTTGGAATCATCATTTAGAAATACATTTCTCTTTTACCCATGACTTCAAGAGATTATCATTAAAAATTGAATTATAAGTTGATACCCATAGGTTTGAAACTCATAACTATAAAAAACTTAGAATTTTGTTCTTTTTCCCACCAAATCAGCTTTGCTTTGAAACTAGATCTAATTTACCAAGGACATTTATTATGAATACCATTTATAAATCTTAGATATTTAATTTATACTTTCTCTTAGTCCATACACATAGAATGTAACAAGTTTTCCTCACAATTTCCTCTAATCAAACCATTCTTTATTCATTTCTATGGAATTTGGTTACATCATTCTTTTCTATTCTAATTCCCTTATTCATTAATTTTATCCAAATGACTTGAATAATCAAAATCATCTACTCAAAATATTTTATTATGAAAGGAAACTTAGCATTAATTCTTGACATAAGCCCTTCATTAATAAACATCTATAGGTGGACTAAAAAATTCATCTACAAGTATGGATTTAGAATTATTACCAACCCAAACTTACTTGAATCCACTCATAAATTATCTCCCCTAACTTCTCCCAAAGTTTCAAATTAATTGACTTAGTATTTTATGAATTGGAAACTCTTTTATGACCAAATATTGATTTTGGACTTACACAGGAAATAAGGAAGCCGAGAGCAATGAGTTGATTTTTTTAAGCTCGTTGACATTTTTCCTTATCTAAAACTTGTAACATGATCTCAAGAAAATCATATAAATTTATTAATAGTAATTATTGATATATACAAAAAATTTCACATGAAATAAAGCTTTTGTAGGTGATCATATATGCAAAACCTAGGATATTCGAGGTGTTCAAGATTTCAAATGATGTTATAAACTTGAAATTAGTTTGGAAGTGATTGAATCAAATTCTAATAAATACCATAACTATAAAATGTATAATGGAAGCTCATATCTCTTTACTAAATTCCACTATGTGTATCACTTATTATCTTTAATAACCAGATCGAATCACCCAATTTAAACAAAACTCTTCCTAGATCAAATTTGTAATATAAATTACAATGAGTAAAAATCTTAGCTATTTACAAGACCATCCCACTTCTCACTATCATATTCAACTTATCAACCTAATTAATATTCAAAATATGCTTAAAACTAATTCAAAATAGAATTTTGAAACATAAAGAAAAGCTTTCACTGAATGCACACTCCCTTCTATTCATCTAGTAAATCTTTATTTTCAATATATAGTCTCAAAACTTTAATGGTAGACCACTATTTTAATATCATGAATAAATGAACAATCATCATTTAGTTGATCTGATGAAACTAAGGATGTGAATAAATACTATATTATGTCATCTTTATTTGGTCATGATCATTGAGCCCTCATGTACATGCAACTCTTCCCTTATCAGACCTCTATTACAAACTATATTTAGTCCTACACATTTCTCTTCTATATAAACCTATAGGTCTATAAATTACCTATTAACTACTCATTTTTATTCATTCTCTTAACTCCTCATTCATCCCCCCTCTTGCAATTATGAATGATTTATAATTTATTCACGATAGGATCTGATCCTATCTTTACTCAATCAATGCTTGAGCTTAGGCTTCTTAATAAAGAATAAGTCATTAATACTCTCAAAAACTTCATTGACATGTCAAATAGTCTTAGCTTAACCTTCTTTTTCGTTAAATCATCTTTTTAGACAAGGTTGAGGTGGATTTACACACTATACAAAAATAAAAGGACTTTTACATTAACTATTGACCTTCTTCATTACAAATGACCTTACAAGCAAGAGGGGAAACTTGAGAAGGCTTCGTAATTTCTAACACATCCATACAAACACAAATATGAGTTATTTACAACCCAAACTTGATGCCCCTGCATTATTATTAAATATTTTCAAAACCTATACAATCATTTAAGTTTTGGTATTACATTATTCAAATTTCAAATTTACAATGCATTATAATGTTTAAGTTTAAAATTTTATAATGCATTATATGATTTGAACAATGTAAAGTTTAAATTTGATTTTAAACATGTTTGAAATGAGTAAATTTGTTTAAGTTTTACTATTACATTATTCAAATATCAAAGTTACAATGCATTATAAGGAATATGCATCAAATTTCAATCTTTTAATTTTAAACATATTTAAAATGGGTAAAATTGTTTAAATTTTTCTATTACATCACTTAAATTTCAAATTTACAATGCATTATAAGAAACGTGCATAAACTTTGAATATTTTAAATTTAAACATATTCAAAATGAGTAAAATCATTTAAGTTTTGGTATTACATTATTCAAATTTCAAAGTTACAATGCATTATAGTAAATACACATAAAATTTAAATATTTTGACTTTAAGCATATTCAAAATGAGTAAACATTTTAAAGTTTTGGTATTACATTTTTCAAATTTCAAAGTTGCAATGCATTATAAGAAACATGCATAAAGTTTGAACCTATTGATTTTAAACATGTTCAAAATGAGTAAAATCATTTAAGTTTTGGTATTACATTACTCAAATTATAAATTTACAATGCATTATAATAAACATGCATAAACTTTGAATCTTTTTATTTTAAACATGTTTAAAATGAGTAAAATCATTTCAATTTTAGTATAACATTATTCAAATTTCAAAGTTACAATGTATTATAAGAAACACACATAAAGATTGAATCTTTTGTTTTTAAACGTGTTCAAAATGAGTAAACTATTTTAAGTTTTGGTATTACATTACTCAAATTTAAATGTTACAATGCATTATAAAAAACATGCATAAGGCATGATGAATATTTTGATTTTTAAACATGTTCAAAATGAGTAAAGTCATTCAAATTTTGGTATTACATTACTCAAATTTCAAAGTTACAATGCATTATAATAAACACACATAAATCTTGAATATTTTTATTTTATACATGTTAAAAATATGTAAAGTCATTCAATTTTTGGTATTACATTACTTAAATTTGAAAGTTACAATGAATTATAATAAACACACATAAAGCTTTATGAATCTTTTGATTTTAAAAATGTTGAAACTGAGTAAAGTCATTCATGTTTTGGTATTACATTACTCAAAATTCAAAGTTACAATTCATTCTAAGAAACACACATAAATATTGATGAATATTTTGATTTTAAACATATTCAAAATGAGTAAAGTCATTCAAGTTTTAGTATTACATTACTCAAATTTCAAATCTACAATGCATTATAAGAAACATGCATAAAGATGGAGTCTTTTAATTTTAAACATGTTCAAAATGAGTAAAGTCATTTAGGTTTTGGTATTACATTTCTCAAATTTCAAAGTTATAATGAATTATAAGAAACACACATAAATCTTGAATCTTTTGATTTTAAACATGTTCAAAATGAGTAAAATCATTTATGTTTTGGTATTACATTGCTCAAATTTCAAAGTTACATTGTATTATAAGAAACATGCTTAAAATGTGAATATTTTGATTTTAAACATGTTCAAAATGAGTAAAGTTGTTTCAATTTTGGTATTACATTACTCAAATTTCAAAGTTATTATACATTATAAGAAACACACATAAATCTTGAATCTTTTTATTTTAAACATGTTCAAAATAAGTAAAATTTTTTTAGTTTTTATATTACATTACTCAAATTTTAGAGTTACAATGCATTATAAGAAACACACATAAAACATGAATCTTTTGATTTTAGAAATGTTAAAAATGAGTAAAGTCATTTTATTTTTGGTATTACATTACTTTAATTTTAGAGTTATAATGCAATGTAGGAAAAATTCATAAACCTCAAATCTTTTGATTTTAAACATGTTCAAAACAAGTAAAGTCATTTCAATTTTGGTATCATATTATTCAAATTTTAGAGTTACAATGAATTACAATAAACATGCATAAAGTTTGAATCTTTTAATTTTAAACATGTTCAAAATGTGTAAAGTCATTTAAGTTCTGATATCACATTGTTCAAATTTCAAAGTTACAATATATTACAAAGAAATGCATAAAGTTTGAATCTTTTGATTTTGAACATGTTCAAAACAAGAAAATTTGTTTAAGTTTTGGTATGACATTGTTCCAATTTCAAAGTTACAATGGATTACAATAAACATGCATAAAGTTTGAATCTTTTGGTTTTAGACATGTTTAAAGTGAGTAAATTCATTTAAGTTTTGGTATCACATTATTCAAATTTCAAAGGTATAGTGCATTACAAGAAACATGCATAAATTTTGAATCTTTTGGTTTTAAACATGTTTAAAGTTAATAAAGTCATTTAAGTTTAGGTATCACATTGTTTAAATTTCAAAGATACAATGAATTACAAGAAAAATGAATAAAGTTTGAATCTTTTCGTTTTAAACATGTTCAAAGCAAGTAAAGTCATTTAAGTTTTGTTATACATTATTCAAATTTCAAAGTTACAATGAATTATAAGAAACATCCATAAACTTTGAATATTTTGATTTTAAACATGTTCAAAGCAAGTAAAGTCATTTAAGTTTTGGTATAGTTTCTTTAAAGTTCAAAGTTACAATGCATTACAATAAACATCCATAAAGTTTGAATCTTTTTATTTTAAACATGTTTAATTCAAGTAAAGTCATTTAATTTTTGGTATTACATTATTCAAATTTCAAAGTTATAATGCATTATGAGAAACACACATAAAATTTGAATCTTTTGATTTTAAACATGTTCAAAGCGAGTAAAGTCATTTAATTTTTGGCATTACATTATTTAAATTTCAACATTATAATGCATTATGAAAAACATGCATAAAGTTTGAATCTTTCAATTTTAATATGTTTAGAGCGAGTAAAGTCGTTTAAGTTTTGGTATTATATTAGTCAAATTATAAAGTTATAATACATTACAAGAAGCATGCATAAAGTTTGAATTTTTTGATTTTAAACATGTTCAAAGCAAGTGAAGTCATTTAAGTTTTGGTATTACATTATTCAAATTTCAAAGTTACAATTCATTACAAGAAACATGCATAAAGTTTGAATATTTTGGTTTCAAACATGTTCAAAGTGAGTAAATTTGTTTATGTTTTGCTATCACATTTTTCAAATTTTAAAGTTATAGTGCATTATAGGAAACAAGCATACAATTTGAATCTTTTGGTTTTAAACATATCTAGAGCGAGTAAAGTCTTTTGAGTTTTGTTAACACATTATTCAAATTTCAAAGTTATAATGCATTACAAGAAACATGCATAAAGTTTGAATCTTTTAGTTTTAAAAATGTTCAAAGCGAGAAAAATTGTTTAAGTTTTACTATTACATTATTTAAATTTAAAGTTATAATTCACTATAAGAAACATGCATAAAGTTTGAATCTTTTGATTATAAACATTTATAAAGTGAGTAAAGTTATTTAAGTTTTGGTATTACAATATTCAAATTTCAAACTTACAATGCATTACAATAGACACCCATAAAGTTTGAATATTTTGAATTTAAACATTTTTAAAGCAAGTAAAGGTGTTTATGTTTTTATATTACTTAATTTAAATTTCAAAGTTAAAATACATTACAAAAAATAGGAATAACGTTTACATTTATTGATTTTAAACATGTTCAAAGTGAGTAAAGTCATTTCAATTTTGGTATTACATTACTCAAATTTCAAAGTTACAATGCATTATTTGAAACACGCATAAATCTTGAATATTTTGATTTTAAACATGTTCAAAGCGAGTAAAGTCATTTAATTTTTGGTATTACATTATTGAAATTTAAAAGTTACAATACATTACAAGAAACACACATAAAGTTTGAATCTTTTGATTTTAAACATGTTCAAAATGAATAAATTCATTTAAGTTTTGGTATTACATTATTCAAATTTCAAAGTTAAATTGCATTACAAAAAACATGCATAAAGTTTGAATTTTTTGATTTTAAACATGTTCAAAGCGAGTAAAGTCCTTTATGTTTTGGTATTACATTATTCAAATTTAAAAGTTACAATGCATTACAAGAAACATGCATAAATTTTTAATGTTGTGATTTTAAACATGTTCAAAGCAAGTAGAATCCTTTATGTTTTGGTATTACATTATTCAAATTTTAAAGTTACAATGCATTTACAAGAAACACACATAAAGTTTGAATCTTTTGATTTTAAACATATTCAAAGTGAGTAAAGTCATTTATGTTTTTCTATTAAATTATTCAAATTTCAAAGTTACAATCCATTATAAGAAAAACGCATAAAGTTTTATTCTTTTGATTTCAACATGTTCAAAACCAGTAAAGTCATTTAAGTTTTGTTATTACATTATTCAAATTTCAAAGTTAAAATGCATTATAATGTTCAAGTTTAAAAATTTATAATGCATTATATGATTTGAATAATGTAAATTTGAAATTTGATTTTTAAAATGTTCAAAATGAGTAAAGTCATTTAAGTTTTGGTATTACATTATTCAAATTTCAAAGTTATAGTGAAATATAAGAAACACCCATAAACTTTAAATCTATGACATTAAAACTTATAATGCATAATATGAATTTACTCATAAATTTGAATAATTTAATACCAAAACTTAAACATTTAAAAATTTATAATGCATTACATGATTTGAATAATTTAAATTTGAAATTTGAATCTTTTGATTTTAAACACGTTCAAAATGAGTAAAATCATTTAAATTTGGGTATTACATTATTCAAATTTCAAAGTTACAATGAATTATAAGAAACCCACATAAATTCTAAATCTTGTGATTTTAAATATGTTTAAAATGAGTAAAATTATTTCAGTTTTGGTATTACATTATTCAAATTTCAAAGTTTCAATGCATTATAAGAAACATGTATAAAGTCTGAATATTTTGATTTTAAACATGTTCAAAACAAGTAAAATCATTTAAGTTTTGGTATTACATTATTCAAAATTCAAAGCTACAATGCATTATAAGAAAGACACATAAAATTTGAATCTTTTGACTTTAAACATAGTCAAAATTAGTAAAATCATTTACGTTTTGCTATTACATTATTCAAATTTGAAAGTTACAATGCATTATAAGAACACACACAAACTTTGAATCTTTTGACTTTAAATATACTCAAAATGAGTAAAATTGTTTAATTTTTGCTATTACATTATTCAAATTTTAGAATTACATTGCATTATAAGAAACATGTATAAACTTTGAATATTTTGAATTTAAACATATTTAAAATGAGTAAAATCAGTTAAGTTTTTGTATTACATTATTCAAATTTCAAAGTTACAATGCTTTTTAATAAACACACATAAACTTTGAATCTTTTGACTTTAAACATGTTCAAAATGAGTAAAGTCATTTAAGTTTTGGTATTACCATTTTCAAATTTCAATGTTGCAATGCATTATAAGAAACATGCATAAAGTTTGAATCTTTTGATATTAAACTTATTCAAAATGAGTAAAATCATTTATGTTTTGGTATTACATTGTTCAAATTTTAAAGTTACAATGTATTATAAGAAACATGCATAAAATTTTAATCTTTTCATTTTAAACATGTTTAAAATGATTAAAATCATTTCAATTTTGGTATTACATTATTCAAATTTCAAAGTTATAATGAATTATAAGAAACACACATAAATATTGAATCTTTTGATTTTAAACATGTTCAAAACAAGTAAATTCATTCAAGTTTTGGTATTACATTACTCACATTTAAAAGTTACAAAGCATTATAAAAAACACATATAAACTTTGAATCTTTTGACTTTAAACATATTCAAAATGAGTAAAATCATTTAAGTTTTACTATTACATTATTCAAATTTGAAATTTATAATGCATTATAAGGAACATGCATAAACTTTGATTTTTTTGACTTTAAATATACTCAAAATGAGTAAAATTGTTTAAGTTTTGCTATTACATTATTCAAATTTCAAAGTGACAATGCATTATAAGAAACATGTATAAAGATTAAATATTTTGACTTTATACATGATCAAAATGTGTAAAGTTGTTAAAGTTTTGGTATTACATTACTTAAATCAATCTTTTGATATTTAACATGTTTAAAATGAGTAAAATCATTTCAATTTTGGTATTACATTATTCAAATTTCAAAGTTATAATTCATTATAAGAAACACACATAAAACTTGAATCTTTTAATTTTAAACATGTTCAGAGCAAGTAAATTCATTCAAGTTTTGGTATTACATTACTCAAATTTAAAAGTTACAATGCATTATAAGAAACACACATAAAATTTGAATCTTTTGACTTTAAACATATCCAAAATGAGTAAAATCATTTAAGTTTTACTATTACATTATTCAAATTTGAAATTTATAATGTATTATAAGGAACATGCATAAACTTTGATTTTTTTGACTTTAAATATACTCAAAATGAGTAAAATTGTTTATGTTTTGCTATTACATTATTCAAATTTCAAAGTGACAATGCATTATAAGAAACATGTATAAAGATTAAATATTTTGACTTTATACATGATCAAAATGTGTAAAGTTGTTAAAGTTTTGGTATTACATTACTTAAATCAATCTTTTGATATTTAACATGTTTAAAATGAGTAAAATCATTTCAATTTTGGTATTACATTATTCAAATTTCAAAGTTATAATGCATTATAAGAAACACACATAAAACTTGAATCTTTTAATTTTAAACATGTTCAAACAAGTAAATTCATTCAAGTTTTGGTATTACATTACTTAAATTTAAAAGTTACAATGCATTATAAGAAACACACATAAAACATGAATCTTTTGATTTTAAACATGTTCAAAATGAGTAAAGCCATCCATGTTTTGGTATTATATTACTTAAATTTCAAATTTATAATGCATTATAAGAAACATGCATAAAACTTGAATATTTTGATTTACACATGTTCAAAATGAGTAAACTCCTATAGGTTTTGGTATTACATTACACTAATTTCAAAGTTACAATGCATTATAAGAAACACGCATAAAGCTTAAATATTTTGATTTTATACGTGATCAAAATGTGTAAAGCTGATCAAGTGTTGGTATTACATTACTTAAATTTCAAATTTATAGTGTATTATAAGAAACACACATAAAGTTTTATGAATCTTTTGATTTCAAACATTTTCAAAATGAGTAAAATCATTCAATATTTGGTATTACATTCTCAATATTCAAAGTTACAAAGCATTATAAGAAACATGAATAAAGCTTGATGAATCTTTTGATTTTAAACATATTCAAAATAAGTAAAGTCATTCAAGTTTTGGTATTGCATTACTCAAATTTAAAAAGTTACAATGCATTATGAGAAACACACAAAAAGATGAAATCTTTTGATTTTAAAAATGTTCAAAATGAGTAAAATCATTTAAGTTTTGGTATTACATCACTCAAATTTCAAAGTTAAAATAAATTATAAGAAATACACATAAATCTTGAATATTTTGATTTTAAACATATTTAGAATGAGTACAATCATTTAAGTTTTGGTATTATATTACTCAAATTTCAAAGTTACAATGCATTATAAGAAACATGCATAAATTTTGAATCTTTTAATTTTAAACATGGTCAAAATGAGTAAATTCTTTTAAGTTTTGGTATTACATTAATAAAATTTAAAATTTATAATGCATTATAAGAAACATGCATAAAGCTTGAATCTTTTGATTTTAAACATGTTCAAATCAAGTAAAGTTGTTTCAGTTTTTGTATTACATAACTCAAATTTTAGAATTACAATGCATTATAAGAAACACATATAAAGATTTAATTTTTTTATTTTAAACATGTTCAAAATGAGTAAAGTCACTTTAGTTTTGGTATTGCATTATTCAAATTCCACAGTTACAATACATTACAAGAAACATGCATAAAATTTGAATCTTTTGATTTTAAACATGTTCAAAGCGAATAAAGTCATTTAATTTTTTGTATTACATAATTAAAATTTCAAAGTTCCAATGAATTATGAGAAACATGCATAAAATTTGAATCTCTTGATTTTAGACATGTTCAAAAAAAGTAAAGCCAAATAAGTTTTGGTATTACATTATTCAAATTTCAAAGTTACAATGCATTACAAGAAAGACACATAAAGTTTGAATCTTTTGAATTTAAAATGTTCAAAGTGAATAAAGTCATTTAGGTTTTGGTATTACATGATTAAAATTTCAAATTTATAATGCATTATAAGAAACACGCATAAAGTTTGAATCTTTTTTATTTTAAACATGTTCAAAGCAAGTAATGTCAATAAAGTTTTAATTTTACATTATTCAAATTTAAAAGTTATAATGAATTACAATAAATATGCATAAAGTTTGAATCTTTTGATTTTAAACATGTTCAAAGCAAGTAAATTTGTTTAAGTTTTGGTATTACATTATTCAAAATTTAAACTTACAATGCATTACAAGAAACATACATAAAAATTGAAATATTTCTATTCTAAACATGTTGAAAGAGAGTAATTTTTTTTAAGTTTTACTATACGTTATTCAAATTTTAAAGTTGAAATGCATTATTAGAAACACTCATAAATTTTTAATCTTTTGATTTTATATATTTTCAAAACTAGTAAAATCATTTAAGTTTTGTTATTACATTATTTCAAAGTTATAATGTGTTATAAAATTTAAGTTTAAAAAATTATAATGCATTATATGATTTCAATAATGTAAATTTGAAATTTGAAATTTGATTTTAAACATATTCAAAATGAGTAAATTGTTTAAGTTTTACTATTACATTATTTAAATTTCAAAATTACAATGCATTATAAGGAATGTGCATCAACTTTGAATATTTTGATTTTAAACATATTAAAAATGAGTAAAATCATTTAAGTTTTGGTGTTACATTATTCAAATTTCAAAGTCATAATGCATTATAAGAAACACATATAAACTTTGAATATTTTGACTTTAAACTTATTCAAAATAAGTAAAATCATTTAAGTTTTGGTATTAAATTATTCAAATTTCAAAGTTACAATGAATTATAATAAATATACATAAATTTTTAATCTTTTGACTAAAAAAATGTTTGAAATGTGTAAATTGTTTTAAGTTTTAGTATTTCATTTTTCAAATTTCAAAGTTACAATGCTCAAAATGAGTAAAGTTGTTTAAGTTTTGGTATTACATTACTCAAATTTTAAAGTTGTAATGCATTATAAGACACACACATAAACTTTGAATCTTTTGATTTTAAACATCTTTTAAATGAGTAAAATAATTTCAAGTTTGGTATAACATTATTAAAATTTCAAACTTAAAATGTATTATAATAAACATGCATAAATCTTGAAGCTTTTGATTTTACACATGTTTAATATGAGTAAATTATTTCAAATTTTGGTATTACATTACTCAAATTTAAAAGTTACAATGCATTATAAAAAACACACATAAGACATGAATCTTTTGATTTTAAACATGTTCAAAATGAGTAAAGTCATCCATGTTTTGGTATTACATTACTCAAATTTCAAAGTTACAATGCATTATAAGAAACACACATAAAACTTGAATCTTTTGATTTTAAACATGTTTAAAATGAGTAAAGTTATTCAAGTTTTGGTATTACAATACTCAAATTTCAAAGTTACAATGCATTATAAGAAACATGCATAAAACTTGAATATTTTGATTTTATACAAGTTCAAAATGTATAAAGTCATTTAGGTTTTGGTATTACATTACTTAAATTTCAGAGTTACAATGCATTATAAGAAACATACATATAGATTTATGAATCTTTTGATTTTAAAAATGTTCAAAATGAGTAAAGTCATTCATGTTTTGGTATTACATTACTCAAATTCCAAAGTTACAATGCATTCTAAGAAACACACATAAATCTTGATGATTCTTTTGATTTTAAATATATTCATAATGAGTAAAGTCATTCAAGTTTTGTTATTACATCACTCAAATTTCAAATTTACAATGCACTATAAGAAACACCCATAAAGATGGAATCTTTTTATTTTAAACATGTTCAAAATGAGTAAAGCCATTTAAGTTTTGGTATTACATTACTCAAATTACAAAGTTACAATGAATTATAAGAAACATGCATAAAGCTTGAATTTTTTGATTTTAAACATGTTCAAAATGAGTAAAGTCATTTAAGTTTTGGTATTACATTACTCAAATTTCAAATTTTCAATGCATTAGAAGAAACATGCATAAATCTTGAATCTTTTGATTTTAAACATGTTCAAAAAAAGTAAAGTCATCTATGTTTTGGTATTACATTACCCAAATTTCAAATTTATAATGTATTATAATAAACACACATAAATATTTAATCTTTTGATTTTAAACATGTTCAAAATGAGTAAAGTTGTTTCAATTTTTGTATTACATTACTCAAATTTTAGAGTTATAATGCATTATAAGAAACACACATAAAACTTGAATCTTTTTATTTTAAACATTTTCAAAATTAATAAAGTCATTTAATTTTTGGTATTACATTACTTAAATTTTAGAGTTACTGTGCATTATAAGAAACATGCCAAAACCTTGAACCTTTTGATTTTGAACATGTTCAAAATGAGTAAAGTCATTACAATTTTGGTATCACATTATTCAAATTTCAGAGTTACATTGCATTACAAGAAACAAGCATAAAGTTTAAATATTTTGATTTTAAACATGTTCAAAGCGTGTAAAGTCATATAAGTTTTGGTATCACATTGTTCAAATTTCAAAGGTACAATGCACTACAATAAACATGCATAAAGTTTGAATCTTTTGATTTTGAACATGTTCAAAACAAGTAAAGTCATTTAAGTTTTGGTATCACATTGTTCAAATTTAAAAGTTACAATAGATTATAAGAAACATGCATAAAGTTTTAATCTTTTGATTTTAAACATGTTCAAAGTGAATAAAGCCATTTAAGTTTTGGTATCACATTGTTAAAATTTCAAAGTTACAACACACTATAAGAAACACGCACAAAGTTTGAATGTTTTGGTTTTAAACATGTTCCAAATGAGTAAAGTCATTTAAGTTTTGGTATCACAGTATTCAAATTTCAAAGTTACAATGCATTATACAAAACACGCATAAAGTTTGAATCTTTTGATTTTAAACATGTTCAAATCAAGTAAAGTCATTTAAGTTTTGGTATTACATTATTCAAATTTCAAAGTTACAATGCATTACAATAAACACCTATAAAGTTTGAATCTTTTGATTTTAAACATGTTCAAAGTGAGTAAAGTCATTTAAGTTTTGGTATTACTTTATTCAAATTTTAGAGTTACAATGCATTACAAGAAACACGCATAAAGTTTGAATCTTTTGATTTTAAACATGTTAAAAATGAGTAAAATCATTTTTGATATTACATTATTCAAATTTAAAAGTTACAATGCATTATGAGAAACACACATAAAATTTGAATCTTTTGATTTTAAATATGGACAAATCAAGTAAAGTCATTTAAGTTTTGGTATTACATTATTGAAGTTTCAAAACTTTAATGTATTATGAGAAACACGCATAAAACTTGAATCTTTTAATTTAGAATACGTTCAAAGTGAGTAATGTCATTTCAGTTTTGGTATTACTTTATTCAAATTTCAAAGTTACAATACATTACAAGAAACACAAAGTTTAAATTTTTTGATTTTAAACTTGTTTAAAGCAAGTAAAGTTGTTTATGTTTTGGCATTACATTATTCATATTTTAAATTTATAATGCATTACAAGAAACATGCATAAAGTGTGAATCTTTCAATTTTAAACATGTTCAAAGCAAGTGAAGTCATTTAAATTTTGGTATTATAATATTCAAATTTTAAAGTTACAATATATTACAAGAAACACATATAAAGTTTAAATCTTTTGATTTTAAACTTGTTCAAAGTGAGTAAAGTCATTTAATTTTTGATAGTACATTATTCAAATTTCAAAGTTACAATACATTATTAGAAACACACATAAAATTTGAATCTTTTTATTTTAAACATTTTCAAAATCAGTAACATCGTTTAAGTTTTCATATTACATTATTCAAATTTCAAAGTTACAATGCATTATAATGTTTAAGTTTAAAAAATTATAATGCATTATATGATTTAAATAATGTAAATTAGAAATTTGATTTGAAACATGTTCAAAATTAGTAAATTCATTTAAGTTTTGGCAATACATTATTCAAATTTTAAAGTTACAATGCATTATAAGAAACATGCTTAATCTTTGAAACTAGACGTTAAAATTTATAATTTATAATATGACTTTACTCATAAATTTGAATAATATAATACCAAAACTTAAATGTTTAAAAAATTATAATGCATTATATGATTTGAATAATTCAAATTCAAATTTTGAATCTTTTGATTTTATACATTTTCAAAATGAGTAAAATCATTTAAGTTTTGATAGTACATTACTCAAATTTCAAATTTACAATCCATTATAAGAAACACTCATAATATTTGAATCTTTTGACTTTAAACATATTCAAAATGAGTAATCTTATAACTGATTTTAATAGTTTTATAATTATTACCTTTTCATTATACTAAAAAATGTAATATTATTAATAGCTATTCTAACATTCCCCCCTTTATTACATTGTTTTTAAAAATGTACCCCTGAAACAGATCAAAATTAACATTGCCAAAGGACTTGGTGAGTATATATTCTACCTATTAATTTTTTGCATAGTACTAGAGCTGAATATGGTGGTTCCATATTTTTTCTTGAATGTAGTGGCAATACACCTCAATGTGTTTGGTCCTCTCATGAAATACTAGATTCTTGACAAGCATTAACATACCTTGATTATCATAGAAGAGAAATTATGGTTTATCTTTAGGAATGTCTATGTTAGACAAAATGTTACATAACCAAATTTACTCACACAAATATCCTTGTGTATCATGGTATTCTACCTCTATGGATGAGAGAGAAACTATGGATTGTTTCTTACTAATCTATGAAATTGGTCTAGATTTGAGATGAAAAATATACCCTGAGGTTTATTTCCTATCATTAAGATATCCAACATAGTCTAATTTTATGTATCCCTATAATAATAAAAATGAGTTCTTATTGTATTCCATACCATAATAAACTATACCTCAAACATATCTCAAAACATGCTTCACTACAACCCAATGACATTTCTTTGGATCTTGCATGAATCTCTCAAGATAACTCATAACAAAACACATGTTTTGTCTAGTATAAATCAAGTAAATGAGATTCCCAATAAGCTTCCTATAGTGAGTTTCATCTACTTGAGGTGATTCTTAAAAATGAGATATTTTCAAACCTTTCTCCATGAAAGTTGACAATGGTTTACAACCTATAATCCCATATTTTTATAAGAACATCTTTACATATTTCATATGTGAAGCAAAAATATGTTTCTACTTTTACCATATCTCTAAGCCAAGATAATAGTAAATTAACCCCAAATCTATCATGTCAAAGGATTTATTCAAGTTATTATTTAATTCTTTAACAAGATCATCTAAACTTCCTATGATCATAAGATCATCCACATAAAAAACCCCGAATGACAATCTTTATGCCTACCTTCTTAATATACAAATTTGTATCTGAGGGGATATGAATGAATCTATGATAAAATAGACAATCATCAATATTAATTTACCATGTTTAAGACCATAAATTTACTTAATTAGATGGAATACCTTATTTGGATGTTGTTCATCAATAAATCCTTCTAGCTAGGTCATGTACACTTCTACTTTGAGATCACCAATTAAGAATGCACTTTTCATGTCCATCTGCTAAAGCTTCCATCCATTTTGTGTTTTCAGTGCACAAAAAAATATGATGGTCTTGATATTCATATTTGGTGTAAATGTCTCCTCATAGTCAATTCCTTCTTGTTTAACATATCTCTTTGCAACATGTCATGCTTTATATTTATCGATAGATCCATCTGCATTGTAATTTGTCTTGATAATCCACTTGTAGCTAATGAATTTATTTTTTATAGGCATAATGAAAAGTTACCACATCCCATTTTTTATGAGGGCATTGTATTTATGATCCATGAACTTCTTCTATTGAGTTTGACATAAATCCTCTCAAGTTATCTCTGGTTTGGTGTTGTCGATTAACTTCCTATCTCACCTATCTTCTGTTACAAACTCCTGATGAAGCATCTACCTTAAATTTCAAGTAAGATTCCCTGATGTTGATCTCTACCCATTTTAGATGTTGATACTACTACAATTTTGATGAAGAATTGTCTTCTAAATTTTTAAGATCAATGAACAACTTTCCTTGCAGATCACCTTCTTTGTGATAATATTCTTCATTCTCATCATCTAATTGTGGGAATAATCTATGTGAGGTGGTATATTCTTACTCCTTTTATGGAAATGAGTCAAATGATGACTCATCACAAATGACATCTCAAATTTCATATATCTTCTTTATCTTAGGATCCATGAGATGATATGTTTTTGAGGTAGTACTATACCCCAATAGAAGGCATTGGAGTGTCTTTGGTTTTATCTTCCTCTTTTGAGTAGGAACATGCATATAAGATGTAAAACCAAATACTATAAGATGAGAGATCAAAGGTTTATGACCACTCCATGCCTCTTATGGTGTCTTGTTATGTAATATATTTATTAGTGCCCTGTTGAAAAGATATACAGTTATCTAAACTGCTTCTACCCAAAATGGTGCATCCAACTTCACAATGGAAAGCATGCAAAAAGGCATATCCATGACTAAATTATTTTTTCACTCTATTATTCCATTTTCTTGTGGTTTATAGGGAGTATTTAGGTGTTATTTGATATGATATTACATCAAAAATTCCAAGAATTCTATTGATGTGAATTCCCCCCTTTATATGAGTAGACAATTAGAAGAGGCCTCCCTAAGTAGGTGACAACAAAGTGTTAAAAATACCTTGAAATGAGTTAAGGCTTCACACTTCTTATTCAAAAAGAACACCCATGTCTTTGGAAAGAAATCATCAACAAACAACTAAAAGTACTTCAATCCTTAGAAAGAATAAAGTAGGGGTATACACATATTGATATGTATTTCATCGATATGATCCTTGGCTTGTGAGGAACTCAAATCAAATGAAACCCTATGTTGTTTATCGGCAAGGAATCTAGGCATATAGTCAATGAATGAGATAGTTGAGGAAGTCCACAAACCATGGCCTTAGATATTAGTTGGTACAAAAAACTAGTATAAAGGTGCCCATATTGATAATGCCATAATGATATATATTATATCATAAAGGTAGAGAGAGAAACAACATCGAATGAAATTGTATCTAGGGAAAATAATTGATCATTCAAAAAATCTCTAGAAATGACTTGACCATCCCTTGAGAGAAGATAATATTTTGTTCCATTCTTGATCATAAATTCTACCTTAACCTTATGATTCAAGATCTAACTTATAGACAAGAGATTTATCATCAATCTAGGGATATATATTACCTTAGTGAGAGTAATGTTTCATGCCTTGAGAGGAATCATGATAGTTACAATTCCTTCTACAACATACTCTTTGTCATCTACAATTTAAACTCTACCTCCAGTGGGTTGAATTATTAGTGACTCAAAAATATCCTTACATACTATCATATGCTTGTTAGCACTATAATATTTCAACAAAAATTTTCTTGTGTGTGATGAGGTTTGAGAGACAAGAATAATGTCATTATGGGCACTTCTACATTTTAGTTTTTTAGGTACCTCCTCTTTAGATTCATCATCATATTGATGTTATGCCACTACATGTTCACACTACTTATGTTGTTAAAGAAGTCTATTTGATTTATGTGAATCATCTCTACTAGATGGGCCTTCTTAACTATATTAGCCTTGTGTCAAGGAATTATACTAGAAACTATTAGTAGCATGCATATTGGTGTGACAAATGTGACACCATCTTTTTGCCTTTTTCAATTTTTATTATTGTTTTGTCTACTTTGGTGGTATTTTTGAGAATTTTAGACCATGTTTCTTGGATATTAGAGCTTTATCCTTGAATTCTTATCGTACATACTAGATGGCTTCTTCTTGTTGAAGAAGATTCACTTCGAAAGACACTATTTTCTTTATGATATTCAATATCATGATGAACGTGAAAAATTGAGATGGGAGAGCTCTCAATGTGATAAAAAATAATACCTTGTCCTATATCATTTCTCCAAAAAAAATCAATTCAACTCATAGTTCTACTACTTGACATAATAATTCCTTAACTTTCTCATCATCTTTCATACTAAGAGTATGAAGCTTTGGTTGGAGATGGAGTATCTTTGTTTGATTCTTTGCCTCGTATATTTTTGAAAAAATGTCCCAATCCTCTTTTGATGTTGATGTATCTTGAATATGAGGTTAAACCTCATTAGTGACACTAAGTGTGATAAAAATTAGGGCCTTTACATTTAACTTATCATATTTGACTCATTCATCAACTCTAGCACAATGAGTAACCACCAATGAAGATGCCCCATAATTATTTAAACTAAAGAATTGTTCACATCTTCATCTTTCATCACATCTTTTAACCACGCCAATGAAGATGCCCCATAATTATTTGAACTGAAGAATTATTCACATCTTCATCTTTCATGTAGTTAAATTCACCCCTTTGAGGAGTTGGGCATTGAAGAAGAGGAGTTTGGGTGTAGACATATTTGATTTTTTTTACTTTTACTTTATAAATTTTTTTACAAAGCTAACAAACCAATATTACTGCTCATTACTTCAAAATTATATATTAAAAATGTTTGTATCTTATAAGTATGTTACATTCTTCTTTTTCTTTATCAGTTGGGTTTAACTTTCCTATAGTTTCCATTCTCAACACTATAAATCTAAATGAACTCTTTTGGTGGTTTTTTCTTCTACAGTCATAAGCTTGACATTGACACTTATATAAAACATTGTAAAGGTTGTTATTCTCCAAACTATTGAAAAGCAAAATGCTTTTATTCTGTTCTCTCCTTTCCATCTACTCAAAGACCTATACCTTCATGAAACCATAAGGTATTATTTTCCTTCAAATTCTCTTTCATGATAACATCCTTCATTGAAAACACTCCATTATTTCCCCTTGTCACATAAACACACTACCAACTAGGCACACTCTCATAATAATAGCCTCATGCAAGATATACTATTGACATAAATGAAAATACTCAACATAATTCATACTTCAAGGGGATCTATCCCTATAATCCATAGGATTATTCCAATTATAGGTCACACATAACCTAGGACTAATCCCATTGTATAGATCAAGTGAAAGGGCTTGAAACATCCTTTTAAGTGTTTAAATTTGAGCTATAACAATTATGGAATGCTTGATAAGACAATATACTTCATCCATTAAATATTTATTGATATTTTCTTCAATGCATCAACATTTGGAGGTATGAACACAAGCACCAATGGTGACTCTAACTACAATCAATTGGTTTTAATAGCCCAAGTATGCTTATAATCAAGTGACCTCTATTAATTTTGTTTATCATGAGTCTCCATGGCTGACCTTGGAGTAGACTTATATTTCACCCAAGTTGATGAACCTTATCATCAGCCTAATAAAGAATATTAGTCCTATATTGATCCATATAAAGCCTAAGATGACCCTACTTACCCTCCATATCACCCTAGCTATCAATGTGTTCATCATGCTTATTCCCTTAGTCAACCTGACCAAAGTCATGATACTCATACTACATCCTTATCAAGACTCAAACCAGTCAAGATAAATTATAAAATAGTATTGAAAAAGTTTGATAAAATAATAGAGCTAAATCAAAATTCCCCTATATATCTCATGAAGAAGCTCAGGGGCTCATTAGAGTTTTTAATGATTAAGTGGGTAGTTATTTAGGAAGAAAACAAACATGTCTTAACTAATGAAGTGAGTAAAATAGGATTCTTAATATAATTCTTGGAAGATAGGTTAGTGACATGGAATAATTATTTAACCCAATTCATTCAGCCTTTTGTGCCCTCTCCTACACCAATCTAACCTCCTTTTTCTCAAAATTTTCTTAAATCTATAATACACCATCAAAGGAAGGAAAAGGTGTTAGAAGTTAAGTTAAAATAGTTTTTAAACTACCCAAATCCCTCATCCATCCATAAAATTGATGTAATATACCAAGAGAAATCTCCCAAGTTCAAAATACCAAGTTGGAATGAAAAAAGTGGAGTCATGGGGAAAGAAATATGAATCATTCCTACACCAATAAATTGAATCTAAGGAATATATTATGCATGTGCAAACCCATTCCCTCCCTCCTCAAGAAATTAATACTTTTACATCTTGGAAGTCTACCTAAGAAGGCATCCAAAATAATAAAGGGGTCCTTTTTTAGAAGGTTGATATCTCAAAGTTTGTTTGTGAGATTGAACAACCCATAATTGAGGAATATCATGTTCTCTTGATGATTAATGAAGTTCAAGTTGTATCTGTAAGTGAGAAAATTAATGGATACAAAGAAGAATATTTAAGTGAACTTGAAGTATAACTCATCATTGGCACTCCCCTTAGTGAATAAAATAACAAATTAGTCTTTGGAAATGAAGAAAGAGAGGTAATATCAATGAATTGGTATCATAATTTTAAGGAGAGACACTCTCAAAGATAAACATTTAGACATGTATAAGAAAGATCTTGAAAGGGAGAACATGGTAGCTACATTTATTGAGCCTCATAAATAGGTTCAAGGAGGGTTCAAGGACATGTGTTAATCCCACCTAGATATGTTCAAGGAGTTTGAAGAGTATTGTAGGATGGCCCATATATAAGAGAAAAAGTTTATTAATGAGAAATGTGAAGTTCCTAGTAAGCCAATATGTCTTGAATATCATCAACAAGAAGTCAAATTCAATGGTGTAACAAGGTATGATGAGTATTACACTCTTCAATATGAGAAATAGATGAATTTCAAAGAACAAATAAAATTTGATGTTGTTACTACCTTCATGGATCAAGATGATATGTGACATACATATTTGGAGATTTGTAATGAGTTTGAGGATTTTAAAAGACCTATATCTCTTGTTGAGCAGGTATATGAAGTAATAAAAGATAGTATTAATAGTCTAATTGAAGAGGAATATCCTTTTGAATTTAATATTTTTGAAGTATCAACTAAGAAACATGATGAAATTCCAAGACATAATAACCTTCTTCAAGTGGTCATGGATAATCAGGAGTAGTTTATTGATGAGGCAAGAATGAGATTATTTGTTGCATGAAACCAAGTTTGGAATGACTATGATTTTATCTTTGACTCACA
The DNA here is from genome assembly GCA_037957365.1 of Torreya grandis. Classification (NCBI taxonomy): domain Eukaryota; kingdom Viridiplantae; phylum Streptophyta; class Pinopsida; order Cupressales; family Taxaceae; genus Torreya; species Torreya grandis. The sequence continues at coordinate 592,698 of JARHVA010005531.1, read as the reverse complement.
TAGTCAACTCATGGATAAGGTAATAAAAAAAATAAGGTCTGATGGCTAGCCATGGAAATCATGATTATGCCAACATTTTAGAATTTGGGTGTAAGCTCTCATTCCATGAGTAGTACCTAATTATACTTCACTCAACATATGATAATATAATGTCATCATTCCATGGTGATATAAATAGCTTCCCATTTGATCATGGAGGAATAATATATGTTAAGTCTAGTTTTGTATAGTAGGTTGCTTATGATTTGTTTTCCCTAAGTGTTTTATTAGCACAAGTGTGTGTGTTGGTTTGTTTTGTCATGTTGCTTATTATGTGTGTTGATTTGGTGTTTGTTTTGTTTTGGTTGTCTTGATGAGTTAATTAGATATTTAAATTGCTTAAAGGGTCTTAAAATCAAGGTCAAGGTCCCATATTAGTCATTAGTTGAATGAAAATGACTCTATTTCCCAAAGGAAGGACAAGGCTACTAGTCTATTAGCATTACAAGCTTTCTACTCCCATGAATTACTAAACTATTGACCAACTTTTGCTCCAAAGCCAAAAGGTCAACCCATATAGTTCAAAACTTGACTTGTCATGCCTCTTAACCTTGTTGATATCCATATTATGACTTATGAGGTATTAAAATTATCCCTTCAAGCCTTGTTAGCATTTTTAAGCTATTTACTTCCTCATGTGTTTCTAGAGCCATCAAGAACAATTTAGAGGGTCCTAGGTCTATGTCATGACATGTCAAGATGATGTATTATCCCTCAAATTGGTAACACTAGCACCATGTTGATCTAGTGTCTTTAATGTGACACTAGTGTCCAATTGGTAGACTATTGGGCACATTAGGTTGGGATCTAGGAATGCATTTTTGGGACTATGTTTGAGATGATAGAATATATCTGTGGTTTGCACAATGGCTGAAAAAGTGTGAAAAGGCTTTAGGATAAGTTTAGGGATAAGGTTATAATATGTTGTCTCAAGCTACAATCTTAGAATCCAAATACCACTTTTAGGTGATTACATTCCCCCCACCTTTATGTTATAAATGCAAAAAAGAAAAATTAATAGTATAAAGGGAAAAAAAACATACCTAGACTTACCTAGGAAGTTAAGCGCATGTATTTGAGCTTGTGTATGTGAATTTGGGTTTTCATATGTGAAACATTGATCCAAAGTAATGACATGATATGAAACATGCAAAAATTAGTCCTTACTTAAGATATTATCAAAGGTAAAAGGCTATGATGAATAAATTAACTGAGTACGGCTGACTAAAGAGTAGGAAAGAGGAAAGGAATGAATATACCTCATTAGGTATGTGAACCAATGTATTAACATAGTGATAACCTATGTGTGTGTATATAATCATAAAATCATTGAATACATTAGACTGAATTGATATATTTATCAATAATCATATGTTCGAATAGCTTAATGTTAGGAAATATAAGCTAAGATGCCTAATATGTTAGCTTACTTAGCTTATTTACATATGGTATATTGCATGAAGAGACCTTATGAGAAGGTATGAGCATGAAGGTTTGGTGAAATGAGTGCACAAAAGCATGGGTGATTGTATGAGGTTTTTTTATCATGTATATGAGGCATTTGATCACTCATGAGAGTCTCAGAGTGAGATTACAGTGGTAGGACCTTCATACCAAATCTGCACCTAGACCACTTCTAGACCCTACTTGACCTAATGAAGTATCATAAGATATTGTAAAGGCATATGAAGTATGTATATATGTGTTTTAAGCATGATATACGTTGATTTATTATGTTAGTGAGGTGTAAATTACATGTAAAGAGGCATGAAATTCAGTTTTAAGGCCTAACGTGGTTTGTAGGTCAAGGTCTAAAAGAGCAAAGACAGAGAGTGTGTGGTATAATGAGGGTTCATGATCAGATTTAAAGTTGTTTAATTTAATTCAATAATTATCAAATGTTAGGCATGTTTTTTCAAGTTTTTTCATGCATTTTGAGGTTTAGTTTCACAATAAAAGGCATAAAAAGTAAGTTTTAAGTCTCTCAAGTGCACAAAATGAGGGATTCTCAACCCAAGAAGGATTTTATTGTGATAATTAGATCATAAAACCTATGAATTTTAACCTAATATATTCATGGTATATGGGTAAGGTCACTATATCAAAACTCCAATCATTTATTTTTGGATTAAGGGGTTATGCTTTATGAATGATTGTTAAGAATAAAAACAAGTTTAAACCCTCTTAGATCCATAATAAGGGCCCAATGTTGAAGATTTTGATCAAATTTTCCTATAATTTATTGTTATTATTAGGTAAGATATTTTATTTTTTATTCAAATCTCCCAGGTACCTCCAAGTGTGATTGAGTTGTCAGGTGTGTGAGTAGACCCTACAGGTAAGTGTTAATTTCTTAGAGATTTGTTGTAGCTATCAAATTTGACCAAGTAAAAGTATGAAAATGGATGGAGGATTAATATTGAAAATTATTTTTCATTTCCATGAATTTTTATGGATAGGTTATAGACCTCAATTGTTCTAAACTAGTCATCTTAGTTAACTAGTTGTTAATAGGCCTAATGGTGAAAATATTAAAAAACCCAGCCAGATATGAAAAGATGGTTATGAATGTGTAATGATGAATAAAATTCATGGAGATATTATTTATGACTTTTAATACATGTTATATTTCTTAATAAGTTTTGGACGTTAGTGATTATAGTAAAAAAGTTGCTCATAAGTTGACATGTCTAGTTCAGATGAGACAATGAGATATAAGGTCATGAGATTGGTTTACAAGACCAATATTTTACATTTTAACATATTGTATTTCTATATAATAATTTTATAATAATATAATAGGTTTATATACATTCATAATAAGTCATTGAAAATTCCTATATAGGTGTTGAAGGTCTGAGTCACCATGACTAGTCTTTGCATAAAATAAACTATTATAAGTGAGTGAGTTACAAAGGTGTTTATGAGGCTCTATTCCATATGTTAAAGAGTATAATTAACTTGGTAAATTTTTTTAGGTATTTTTTGTTATGTTTATGTTATTAATTTTCATGTTTTTATGTCTATATATTGTGTTATCTTTAGTTGTTTAAGATAGACCTTTCTATGTGTGTGAAGGCCTAATGTAAACATTACTAATGGTGTGATTCAAGTGGTGGTTGGAGATAAAAAGTTTCATGGACCTAATATATTCTGATTATGTGTATATTCTAGTGGTATATTAATATTTCCTTCTATTTTTTTAGTTTTAAAATTTTCTAATGAGATCAAAGGGTAATGTGTACTAATGAAGGCCTAATTGAATTAGGTCTCCTTAAGGACTAAAAAGGTTTTTTGTATTTTAAATTGAGGATGACATATTTTAATGATTTATTCTGTATTAAATTTTTTATAATACATATCTTAAAGGTAATAAAAGTGTTAAAGTGTGTATGGTTGACCAAGAGGAGTGTGAGCTAGAGGATTGTATAAGAACAAGGCATAATAAGCCCAATTGACTTGTTAAAGAATAAGTGTGTGCAAGAAAAGGAAATATCACTTTGAAGACATAAATTAGGTATTTTATAACAGAAAATGGGTGTAGATAAACTATCATGAAGATATAATGTGGGTATTGTAGTTGAATATCAAGGTCATATAACCTAATTTATCTTGAAGAGACCTAGTTGAGCAAAAAAGCTTAGAAGGTAGTTTGAGAGGGATATAAGAGAGAGAAGAAATAAAAAAGGTGATAATAATATATTTTGTGATAAAAAATGTTTTATAAATGTGATCAAAGGTTTTATGTGGTTGAGTTGGTGCTAACTCATCTAGGGGGTTGGTGCCTCCTTGCAAGTTGGTGCTTGTTAAAGCCTAACTGGGTTGGTGCTTAGCTAGTTGGGGTTGGTGTTTCATGTGGATTTGGTACTTAAATAAAGTGTGATAATTTGAATTATAGGACTATATTACATTTTTATGGGCTAGTGGGTTTTCTTCCCCTTGAGGGTTTCCCACATATATGATGTATTGTCTTGTGTAATCTTATTTTGTGCTTATATGGTTTATTGATTATGCATTGCTTGATCTATATGTTTATGTGATGGTTAATATATGATAAAGAGGAATTTAAAGAATTTTTTTAAGAGACTAATTCACCCTTCCTCCCAGTCATTTTTCCAACTAGACTCACAAATACTACACTACTATCTTGCAAAGGAAAAGGGAGAGGAATATCATGAAATAAACCTAACTAAGGAGGTGATACATCAAAACTAATTAATAAATACCAACCAACTACATGTTACATGTATACTAATAGATTAATCTAAACATACACTTCTCCCAATCTTAATCTCTCACATCAACATTTCAATGTGGAGGTTGTGATAGATGTTTTGGATATGAGAACTAATCAAGAGGTCAAAAATGAAACTAATGAATAGGTAGACTCACTCAACCCTTAAAATTAAATTTATCACTTCAAACGACCTACAAGAGAATATTTAAAACTACATATAGGTATTATAATAGGACAACATTTCAAGGAAGACTAGGTAAATCACTTAACAAGATCAATTATCCATGCATACACACTAAGTATAGTCATAGAAGGAGGTAAAACTAGTAGTATTCATTTATAAAATTCATAAAAATGATTAGGTATTCACCATGATCAAGTGGAGGATCCATAAAATGCCAAAATTATGTTATAGATAAACTGAGGAAGGAAAGAGAAACAGAGGCATAGAAGATCTCCTAGACAAGTGTCACTCCATGAGAAAACAAGTTACGGTTAATAAAATTGTTAGGGATTAGTCTTATAAACTATTTCAATGTGTGTCAAATTTATTGATGATGATATTTTCATAGATTTGGCATAGGAAAGGTTCTTCAACTCTTTAGATAACTTATCACCTTCTTATAAACTACCTTCTTTCTTGCTTAGAAGTGACAAGTGGCCTTATTTATCATTAAGTCACCTTGAACTAACCTCTACCATCTTCCTTGACACATTATATACATTTTATATCTCTCCATACTGAAATTATAGTGGTCATCATGTTTCATTTGGTGTCTTGAAGCTAATCAACCTCATTACACCATCTCCCTTAAAAGTATTCATGATATACAAATATATCATGTTAAGGTCTATAGGTAGCCATTTTATTAGACTTTTTCATGTTCCAATTAAGATATGAAAATCATCAAAAAATATTCTTAGTAGTTTTTAAGGGACTCTTAGGCTCTCCATGATTTCCTAGAGGTCTATAATTAAGCTTCTTGAATAATATTATTAATATAGTCAATCCCAAAATAGTGACATGAAATCTCATATATCATATTTATAAGTTTATATGAGGATTATATAAGATCATAAAACCTCTATACAATATTTCAAACCTTATTACTTGATTTGAGGACCTAACACCATCCTTCATGCTCACAAATAGGCCTACAACCATGAATTTTAGGCCACTTCCTTATAATATCAGTACACACATGCCAACTAATGAATTTAAAAGGTGGAAAAGAGAGGTATTAAGGTTTATAATATCATTTAAAGGGTCATTTAATGCATTTAGGCAATTATAAGACCAATTTATCCCCTCAAGTCATTAGAAGGGTTTAACAAGGGTTTTAGGTGTCTACCATCTTAAAGATAATTCATAAAATACAAGGGACAAATCTAAGAAAAATTCCAAAAGATGGAAGTAGGTAAGGGAACCTATAATACCCTATTATCTTTATCTCCCATGAAAATCCTTTGTATAAATATGAGAAAAATAAAATGCTCCTTGGGCTCCTCTTTAGGGAAAAATATGGGTTTTGAAAGGCCTCAAATCTTAAGGATTATTTATAGAGCTATGGGGGTGGATGAATGAACTAATACCATAATTTTGAAGTAAAATAACCCTATCATCACATCTAATATCCATTTACACCATGAAAACTCTCAACCATGCTCCCACATGAAGGAAATGGTCTCTAAGATAGGCAAATTGAGTAAGAGACCGAGAGAGTGAATTTAGCTTCAAATGCCCTTGAAATTTCAACTATTTGGTTTTAAATCATCTTCATGTGATATAATATATCCCATAATATCTCTAAAAATTTTATTCTATGCACCTTGAGAGTTTCATCATACCTTTATAAGTGTTTTTCATATCTAATAGGTATAAGCTTGTCTAGGCTTCTTTGCCCTTTCTTGCACTTAATCGACATAAGACACCTATGAAATAATTCATGGCATGTTATAAGTTTTAAAGAATACTTTGTTATAATATATTCATATCTTTTATGGTGGAGGGTTGGTCAAATACCAATTTAGTTAACCTAAGTCACCCTACTCCAAGAAAGATTTCATTTTTTAGCTCAAAAATGGACCTACATGTCTATAGACATGTAGGTACACATTTAGCCTTTTTTAGGTCACCAATGTAAAATTTTCTATTCCATGATCATGTCATCAATCATACCTACTATAAAAAAATCTCCAAAATACCTCAAACTTGTAGTTTTTAACTTTCATACACTCAGGTGTGTAGCTAATTATCTAGGCCTAAACTTGTTAGGGTCTAAGAGCATACCCATTTATTAAATTATTCTCTTTGTGTTGTATAAAATATAAGAATTAAAATTACTCTATAAAATATTATTACCCCTACATAATTCTTAGTCTTCAACTTCAAGACCAAACTATCCTATCATCTTCATATTTTGGAGGCAAACCTATATCTTCCTAGTGGGCCTATAGATAGGAGTTTTAAACTCTTACATATAATCAAAAAGTGTATCTTATTACTTGGAACTTAAATTATTTTAATATTTACATAGGGTTTATTTCATGCTTATTTCACCCCTCTTGCTCATCTAAACCTCATTCCACATTATACAAATAACATTATTAGTTATACTATTCTCAATAGGTTATAGGTGTATATTAGGATTAGTGTTATTTATTATGCATATCAACTATTTAAAAAAAAAATTAAACTCTTGGTGGATTTATCCTTCATTTGTGATTCATTCCAAGTTTAAATAGGTAGGGATCACTTTGAGAGGTCTAAAACATCTTATTAGTGCAATATTCTAACCTCTTTAGGTCAAGAATGAGGACAATCATATGAGCAAAATTGGATCTTGATATTATTGGCAAGATATTTGATGGATAATTAGTATTATAAGGAAACATCAAGGTGAAATTACAACTTGTACATGTTATTAATATATACTTGGATCTTCTTGAAATCAAAAAACTTTATTGACTCCAACCTACAACATCCTTTTGAATGTTTGACCCTCTCTCTGTTTTCATTATTTTGGTTCACTTGGTGATTGAAATTTATCTAAGGAGGTTGGTAGGAGGATTAAGGGATTTATTTATATTTTTTATATCCTTTTTAAAGGAATAACACACTTAATCCATCACAAAACTCATCTATAACCTCACTTTTTTACCTGTAACTCAAAATTAAAGAGAGGTTTTCTCTCTCAACTACTCACACATTCCAAACTTGGTGGAGAAAGGTGTGATAAGGATGTTAAATTGTTTTAAGGGCATATGAAATCTTTATTTTGACACATTTAACTTTCACTTTCACTAAAAATGCCCAAATTGAGCCTTGAGGGTTTTCTTAAGGTTTAAGACCACCTCATGGTCTTAGTGATTGTTCATAAAGGAGGGGGTTCAAACTAAGAACCAATTTCATGAATATGAATATAATGGGGACCCCTTCATCTTCCCAAGGTATTAATTAACCATTCTATCTCTCTCTTTTATACATAATGAACATATGAAATTGTCCCTTGTGAGTCTACCAAGGGATTAATGGAGACTATGATGCATTTTTTACCTTTTTGTATTTGTGAAAGATTTTCTAGTATTAAATTGACCTAACAGAGGTGAAGAGATACCTATAGATGCATATCCATCTGAATATGATCTCCTCGTACCTACACAAGTAACCAAACTACCTCTTGGAGTGATTTATTCTCTTGTATACATTGAACCTACAAGAAATCATGGGTTTGACCTTTTTCTAACCAATTTATAACATTTATCACATTATAAATCTCCTTAATAGGATTTTACAAGTGTTATTATATGTAACTTTCATATTTTTTAGCTTTCACATTGTCTTGACAAGCCTAAATTTACATTATACTTGACCACATGCACCTTCCCTTTGCATGACATATGTATTAATCTTTACAAAAAAACCTTAACTTATCCAAAAAATGAATAGAATGATCATTCAAAGTGGTCAAAGGGTGGGATTACTTGAGGGAAAACACATCAAATTGACACATCATGACATAGACCTAGGACCCTCTAAACTAATTTTGATGGGTCTAGAAACACATGATAAAGTCAATACCTTAAACATTGCTAAATAAGGATTAAATTGACCATTTGAAGACCTCACAAGTCATATGATGTATATCAATAAGGTTAGGATTCATGAAAAGTCAAGTTTTGAACTATAGGGGTTAACCTTTTATCTCGGGGGCAAAAATTGGTCAACACACACCATTTCAAAGACTTTCTAAACTCTATTCTATGATCAACAACAAATCTATTTTCATTGTTTAATTGCCAAATTCCATCCACTCACACCTCATATTCATTCAACACTTCTTTTTTACCCTTGAAAAATATCTTAAAATTCTTCAACAAAAGACCTTTAATTTTAATATCAACCCTTTAACTAGAGGCCTTGCAACCTATAAAAATCCTATCATTGCTTTCTTTCCAAATACACCATATAATATGAGGAAATGCCAACTTCCATATATTTTTCAGGTCTTTATTCCTAAAAGGATCATTTAAAAATTTTCATATCTCTATCAAGGATGAAGGTTGGACCCAAGAAGTTTGAAAATTAATCAAAATACTACCCAAAAAATTGAAAGCAAAGGAATAATCCAACATTAAGTGTTTGACATACTCTTCCTATTTTTCACATAAGGGGCATCTGTTGATAATAATCATAACTCATTTATTGAGGTTATCCATAGAAAGGATTTTTTTTTTAAAAATTATAAATATAAATATATTAATTTGTATATTCAAATATTTAATCCATAATTCAGCCTAAGGAAAACCATCTAGATTAACCTTGAGCATAATATTGTACCCAAATTTAACATTATAGTTCCCATCAAAAGAATCAGTCCTTACCAGCTCATCCTATTTAATAATAATGGTAACATGAATCCCTTAGAGTAAAGTATTAAAATTATATAATATGTTCTTATATTATTCATTCAAGTTCTCCACCATTAAATATTTCCACCCTCTTCCTCTCTTTGAGACCTGAATATAATCTTCCACATGAGGACCAAAATCTTCTTAAAGAATACATCTAATCTGGTGCAAATGATATAAATCCATTAAAACATGATCTCATAGCCAATAATATTTTCAAAAAATTCACCTTGTCCCCCAAACCCACTTTCCATTAAAACCATTAAGTAGAGTATCTCCACTACTAATAATAAAATTCCAAAAATAAGAGCCTATTATGAACTTCTCCTCATATAAGAAACTCATTGCCTCTCTATCCTCTAGATATTTATCCTATAGGATACCCATCCATTGATTTGATTCTATTATAAACATCAAACTCAGATTTTCCATAAGGTTTCTATTCATATCTTTCATCTTTATAAGTCCAAGCCCACCAAATTTATTAAGAAGGCAAACCTTATCCCAAGAAAACATGGAAATATACTTTTTTATTTTGGTACAAAGCAAATAGACCTTTTCAATCTTATTTGAAATCACCTTGGGAATTTTAAACATAAATATAAGGTAGATTGGTAAATTTTGTAAGGTTATTTTAATGAGCATCAATTTTCCTTCTTGAGAAAGAATGGATCCTTTCCAACCTACTAGCTTTATTTTAAATCTATCCAATAAAATGGAGTCTAAATTTTTAGTGTTATTAAATTAATAAAATAACAATACATATAGTCATGTAAACTATTTTAATGAAATAAATTTAAAATGTTAATGTATTCTAAAGTATATAATCCAATCAAAGAGATAAAAAAATAGATTATGATCCACGTATATGGTTAAAGCATAAGCTAACTCTCATTTCAAATTTTTGTATTATTTTTATCATTATAACTGGTCAGTTGTTTAACATTGTTTTGAGATTTGAGTTTTAGGGTTAAGGGGGTAAAATATCCAAATCAAATGGATGAATAAAATTATTATAGATAAGGCCAATTAAACTTATTTAGATAACACAATATACTAAATCTATGAAATTAATAAAAATGTAAAGTATCATTCCAATTGATATTATGATAATTGAAACACAAGGAAGGGATAATACTTAGCTTATTTTATATGTATAGGTGGATCTGAGTTGTGAAAAGGTGGAAGTAGGTAGGTTGATGCTCAAGACCCAATCAAAAAATTCTAAAAAACTTATTTTTGGAGGCTTGGACACTTATATTGACCTATGGACACTTATGTCAATGATTCTATCTATGTCTTAATGGTTTTATCTTATATGTAATATTCATTATAATTATAAGTGACCAAATATGCCTATTAGGGTTTTTTTCACCTTTTTTTTAATGTATTTAGATCACACACATAGGCCCTGTATGAATTTATATAGTTTAAAACCTAGTTCACAACTTAGGTTAGGCCACCTTACCAAAAAAGAGTTAGTGGATTCATGAAGTCAATTTGACCTCAAGGACCCTTCTATTAATGACCAATGCCTACATATCCAATACTCTATAGAGGGTCTTAAACATATTTATTTTCCACATAAATGTGTGATTGCATGTGCATAAAGTTGAAATATACTGTATACAAGGGAATGCAATGATCTAGTTTGTAACTTGATAAAATACCATTCATGGGTTGTTATTTGAATGCTTTATAACTATAATATGATTGTAATTATGATTGATATAGAAATGGGGAAGAATAAATTTGTAAAACTTAGTTTTGTAATTAATTGAATGAGCTTGAATAGGTTCTTGCTTGGTATTTGTCATATGTGTGAATAATAATGATAATTTTTAACCCTAAAATTATCTAGATAGGACATATGGTTAAAGGGGATAGAGATAATCTAAGGTACAAGGGTGATGAAGTATGTCTATATCATGTCAATTAGATACTAAACTCAAATATAATATATATTAAATTCATTAAACTAATATATATTAAAAATAATAAGTACAACTATGCTAGATATGGAATTGACAAAGAAGTAATGTACTTATCCAATTTTGATGTTGACATGCTTTTGGATCTAGAATAGGTAGGAAGTATACTAGAAGATGAATCTAGAACAATTACTAGATTCTAAATTGGGTGTTTTTAGAGCTCCAAACACTACCATTAGTTGGGATAGTTGCATTGACACTAGTATTTGAACCTAACACATGTGTCATGTATATAATACCTTCTATAAAAAGTATGCAACCACTTGGATGCTTTTGGGTTTGTCCTCACCATCACTCTGGTGCATTCAAATTTGGGTGATGGACTATCGATACATATGAGATTTCAAAACCTTTGATTTTCATCTTCATAGTGACCTTATGAAAAAATGGGTTAGTAGGCACACGATGTTGAGTTGACCCCAAAAACCCATTTTTCAAAGAGTGATACCTACATAGCCGATACTCCAAAGAGGGCATTATACCAATGAAGTTATCCACTATGTGTTGGCTTGTGTGTAAATCATGCAATATGTGCAAAGTAAGTATAATAGTGACCTAGTTTGTAACTTGGAAAATCAGGCTCTTAATTTTCTCCTTTATTACTTTGTACATGTGTATATGTTATACCTATGACTAATATGAAAATAACAAAAAATAGGGAAGCTTTGATTTATCAACTGGTTGATTGAGTGCTTTGATAAAAACTTAATGGATTTTTGAGTGCATGATAAGTGAGGAATGAATGAGGGGTGATATTGTTTTTATATCAATCCCTTTGGATAAATAAATCACATTAAATCACTTAGGTCTACTATTATGATACATTTCATTTACAAATTATATGACTTTAGGGAAACTATACACTTATGTCGGATCAAGACACCTATCTCAATGCATGTGTCTATTTAGGACACTAGTGTCTAAAGATTAGGAAAGTAAGTATAAACTTAGAACTTTTAGATGTGGAATATAAGTATATTTTAAGCATTTTATGAAATATTAAGGTTTGGTTCATCAATATAAGATTAGTCATATGAAGAGATAGGTGAAGGGGCACAATATAGAGTAGATGTAAGACTTTGGAAAGTGGGAAAGTTACAAAAGTGAGAGGAATAACTAAGGTCTAAGTTTAAAAAGTGTACAAGATTGAGGTGATATATAATCCATAAATATTATTTACATTTCCCCCCCTTCATCTAGTAATGAAATTTCTATTTTAAAGGAAATGAATGAGTATTTGGGTCTATATAACACACCTTGCCTTCAATTGAGTCAAATTTGAGTGATTTTTTGGTGATTGACTATAAATAATTAAATGTTACATTAAATAAACAATGAATATAATATAAATATGAAAGTATTGAATAGATTGAAATTGAAAGAGTAAGTTTTAGGAGTACACATATGTATTGATGTAATCATCTTACCTATTGGCAAGTTCATTTGGAAATTGTATCATTGTAAAGCTCTAAAATTAAGATTAGGACAAATATAAATAAATCTATAAAGTTCATATATCTAAGGAGATAGAGAGAGATATAGAGATATTGTAAGGCACATACCCCTAACCTTAGATAAAAGGTGAGTTTCCCCTTGACAATTGAGATTTTTTGAATGATGAAACCCAATCATACTTATAACCTAGTGAATATGAGTGAAAACATTTAACTCATACTATAAAATTGGTAAGTATAGATGATATAGTCAAGTCCAAATTGAAAACTTGGCAAGATTACATGATTTAGTCACCTCAAACATACCAAAAATAAGCCAACAACTATGGTAAAGTGGCTCAATATTATCCATAAAATTTCATCCTAATGGGTGATGATAGTACCTGAGAGTGTTTTTAAATCTAAAACTAATTTAGATATTTAAATATTAGGTACACATTATATAGCATATGCACCTTAGATATATATATATATATATATATATATATATATATATATATATATATATATATATATATATATATATATATATCATGCTGAAACTGTCTATAAATTTATGCCACAAATGTGAATCTAAATTATATAATTATCTACTTTGGCCTTTTAAAAAATTGTGTAAGCATGGATAACATGCTTCCAAAACATTACCCTACTATATTTGGATAAATATGAAAACTAAAATAAGTGCTTATGTGGAGGACATGTTTCTAAAACATGCCCCCAGTAAATCTAGGTGTGTTATAAATTGAATAAGTGTGGAGAACAAGATTCCTATATGAATGTCTGAAAGTTGTGCCTATATGACATACCCCCACTAAATATTAAAATTGTGAATGTTTGGAAGTCATGCCTATATGACATGCCCCAATTGAATCTGAAAGTTGTGGAGGTATTGAGTCATTCCTATATGGAATTCCCCCATTGAATCAAAAAATTGTGAATGTGTGGAATCCATAATTATATGACATGCCATCATTGATATGAACCCCATATTTGAAGTTAGGTAATAATAAGAACCAACAGTTACTTTACCTCAAAAGAATAAGAGAACTAAATAATATGCGAATGTAACCGTGTAACATATAGAAAAACATGTCTAGGTAAATGTAACATTGAAGCAAATAAAACAATCTGATCACATGAATGCATATAATTCATGACAAATATCATGGAAACATATATATATATATATATATATATATATATATATATATATATATATATATATATATATATATATAGTACAAGATCAACAAGTAAATCAAGCATATATATAATAACACTTAAAATCAGGTTAAAAGGCAATGGTCTAAAGAGATTTCAAACAAGGGGCATGTTCAAATGCCACAAAATAAAAGGGATGTAACTTAGTCAAATGTCCATAAAAGATAGGATGACATATTCAAATTTCAAATAAAGCATAGGCATGGGGACACAAATAAATGAACATATTCAATTGTTCAAACAAGTAAGATAATATCAAGGCAAGACACATAAAGAAGTGTATAAAGGAAAGCATAAGTAACCATCATAAACATATCATACTATCCCATTTATCCAATGTGTTAACAAAAAATTTCAAGTGCATATCATATAAAGTACCTTGTGAAAGATATAGTCTTGGATAAAGGCATGTTTAAGTATGTATGAGCTCAAACATGATAATGAAGAGACCATACAATGATATAACCCATGTGTATTATGATCATAGAGGTAGATGCCTTTAATGTCCATATGGCATGAGTAGAGGAAAGGCCATACATTTGAAAATAAGAATAGATAATGTATCTATTTATGCATGTATCACACTAAAATAAAATCAAGGCACATATATGTATGTAGGAGTAACTGATATCCCATTTATTAACATGGAACTAACACATAGATGTTGAGGATCCAATAGAAAATGGTTTATGCTAAAAATGTTTTTGGATTTTTGAAGATTTTTTTTTATTTTTTTGGTATTTTTGAATATATTAAGGCGAAATATCATCTTATGATCTCATATAAATGATGGTCATAGGTATCTCCCCACTTAAAATCTAGTGAAAAGAATTGGTGGTATTACCAAGGAGATACATAAGTGCAATATATATCACTATAGTCTCTGTGATGCTCAATGTATGTCTAATAGGACTTTGTGGTTATGAAGTATAAATATAAGGAATAGGGGTTCATTAAACCCATTTTTGTGTGATCTATGGTTTCTTTATAATAATAATAATAATAGAAACATGTTTTTGTGTTCTGGATGTTTGAATATGGTGTGTAATATAGGATGGGGATTATGTGAAATGCACTTTATGTCTTCAATGTAATGGTCACTCAAGTACTAGACTCCTAGTAAAGGGGATTTCCTATTGTGTACCTTTTTATGGTAGATTAACCTTAGTATGTTGGATAGTTAGTTTCATGTATATAAATTTCTCTTTTTAAAGAGGATGTTCATATGGAATTATAGAAACTACAATTACTTGATTGGTATAAATGTATTTAACACACCCTTACATTGTAGAAGGTACTGATCAAAGTGTGTGGATACAAGGTATTACTAATAACATATCAAATATGCAATTGGAATTTATAACTTAAAATTTAGTAACCACATGTGTATCACCAACTTGTAAATGTAGGTCAATCTTTCCAATAACATTTTATGAGGTTCCATCAAATGATCTAACTAATATAGTAAAATTATGCAAATCATGATGAGTATAATCAAGATATGTAAGTAATGTCATGGTGTAAACATTTTTGCTTTCACTATTATTTATCATAATGCAATGTATATGCTGATGATCAAGGAATTATCAAATGAAAAAATAGTGAAGATCAAAGTCATCATCCTTGATTTTAATATCATCGAAAGTAATAAGTGGTCTTTAAACCTTAGGTGGTATATGTCATGTATAATTACCAATAATCCCATCTAATGAGTGCCATAATGTGATAGATGGGGATGTGCATTATATGCCATTTTCACTTATAATTCCTTATTATAATGATATTACAAAGGACTGCTAAATATTTTTTATTTCTATTGATCACTAGGTTATGACATTAATTCCTTGGGAGGATCACAAAATTTAATATTTTGGTCATCAATAAGGTCTTGGATATTATGACTCAAGGTGAAAAAATGTGTTTATATAATGTCCTCATCCCTAATGATAATCACAATAAGCATTCACATTATATCCTTTGGAAAGATATAATATGGCACTCTACTAACCATGGGAGTAATGAAGTTGGAGACTCAAGTAAGTGTGTAAATTATCTCTTTAGTGCATTAGATGGTATAAGATAATTAGGCTACTATGAAAATATTTAACTATGTTTTTTTTTCCATTTTTAGGCTTAGGTCACTTTACCTTATAACTTGGTTTGATTGTAAACTTGGTACTAGATGTAAATGCAACTAGTGTATTTGCTACATACTTGAGTTTATTCAATGAAATAAGCTTCATTTCATGGTCCTATACAACATGAAATATAAAATCAAAATATTTGTATTTATTAAACATAATGGAATCATGTAAATGACCAAGTAAACTTTACTTTAAATGTCTTACAAATCTTTATCTTCCATATAATTGGTCATTTTATCTAGCATTATGTTGTACCTCAAAACATATTATTGATAGTTTTATTTTTTCCTTGATTTATTTTGGAAATTTGAGCATAGGAAACCTTTTCATAAATATTAATGGAAAAGTGTGACAAAAATTGATTTGTAAGAGAAATATTAATGAAAAAGTGTGCCAAAAACTAATATGTAATAGGTTTGAATGTTTTCATAAATTGGAGAGGTAAATCATAGAACCAACTCAAAGTATAGTCCTTGAGTCTTCTTGGGAATAATTTGGTAAAAAAACTATCATTTGAGGCATAATAAAGGCATGACACATAAAAGGTTAAAATATGATGTTTAGGATCACCCTTGTCATCATAAAATGTGAACTTAGGTGGAAAAAAACTAGTTGGAAAAGGGTGAAAAGATGTTTTGAGTGTAAGAGGGATATGTAATGCATCTTTAAAATCAATAGAATGAGGAGACTTTAAATATTTTTATTCAATGTTTGTAACCTTATCCTCCAAAGTCTTTATAACTTGAAGGAGTGTTTGGACTATAGACCCATTAGGATTTATATTAACAATCTAAGTAGTCACCAAAGGGGATGTAATCATGGTTTGAATAGGCATAAAAACTAGTATTAAAGTTGAAACATTTGTTAACCCAATGGTGGATGTAGTAATAGTAATTTCAATAAACAAATTTTGGAATACATATCCCATGCCTCCCCTAGATGTAGGTGGATTGATATGTATGGAATCAGTTTTAGTGCCATCTAAGGATTCACCATGATTAGGTGAAGAATTCTTAGTTTTATCATGTTTAATTATTTAATCTCTTATACCATATAAAAATGCATGCATTAAACTCTTTATATTATTTAGATGAGTTAATCAATGACTTTTTATCCTCCATTTGAAAATGTTTTTTTGCATTAACATTTTCCATTGCTTCATAAATGAAAATTTTAGAATTGGAAAAAAAGTACAATAATTAGGAAAACATTAAACACAAATCATAAAACCCTAATAAACTTAGGGTTTGGTGTTCAAATATTGGGTTCACCAAATATTCTACCCTAAAATGATTTAGATTGGAGTTATCTAAGGTTAAAGGAGATAGAGATAATCTAAGGTAAAAGGGTGATAAACTATCTTTATAGTAGGCCAATTAGATGCTAAAATTATATATAACATATACTAAATTCATTAAATTAAGATAGGATAAAAATAGTAAGTACAATTATGATAGATATGGGAATGATAAACAAGTAATGTACTTAGATAGTTCTAATGTTGACATAGTTATAGATATAGAACATGTAGGAAGCAGATTGAAAGATGATTCTAGAATAGTCATTAGATTTTGTATTGGGTGTTTATAGAGCTTTAAACACTAGTGTTAGCCTCAAATTTTTGTGTTTATGTTATTATCTAAAATTGATGCAAGTGTTCTATATAAAAGGAAAGAACCACTTGGATTATTTTAAGTTTTTCTTCACCTTTGCTCTAGTGTATTCAAATTAGGGTCATGGACTATTTCTCCTCGTGAAATTGAAAAAACCTAGTTCTTCATCTTCATAGTGATCTTGGGGGAAAATGGGTTAGTGGGAACATGGTGTTGAGTTGACACCAAATATCCCTTTGTCAATGAGTGTTATCTAAATAGCTAATACTTTGAAGAGAACCATATAATGATGTATTTTTCCCCTATATATTGGCTTGTGTGTGAATCATGCAATATGTTCAAATTAAGTACAACAATGACCTAGATTTTAACTTGGAAAATTAGGATCTTATCTTTCTCCTTCAGTATTTCAAAATTGTTCATGTGTTGTCCCTATGAATGTTATGAAAATAGGAGAAAATATAAGTTTTGATTTAATGAGTTCTTAATTGAGTGATTTTATAAGTTTCCTTAGTTATTTTTAGTGTATTCCAGGTGATGAATGAATAAGGGTTTATCTTGTATTTATATAAATCCCTTTGTATAAATAACTCAAAATAAATAACTTAGTCTAACCATTAATATATGCTTCATTTTAAAACTATATGATTTTATGGAATTTGACACTTTCATTAGAGTATGAAACCTACATTTATGTAGGTATTTATCTAAGATGATAGTGTCTAGGGAGAAGATATGTAGGTATAGACTTGAAGTTTGTAGAGGTAGAGGATAAGAAATTTTTGATAATTATGTGCAAGATAGAAAGTCTAGGTCATCAACATAATATATTAAGACCAAGAGATATACCAAGGGGAAAAATATAAAGTATATGTGAGACTTTTTTAAGTGAGAAAGGTCTATAAATTAGAGGAACAACCAAGGTTTGAGTTTGTCAAGTGTACAAGACTAATGTGTTATTTAATCCATAAATATCATCTACAAATGAATGTTATTTATTTTATAGTTATACCACACCTTTTAAAAGTATCTCATGTAAGTTTTATATAATAATAAATATGTTTAACCATACATTTTAAAAGGTTTTAAATTTGGATGACTTTTGAGGCACATACACTTGATAAGGAAACTAGACACTATCATTGATGCTAATGTCCCCATATAAATGCAAGTGTCTAACATAATATAAATTTTTGAAGGTACATACTTGATATTGAAGTATATAAATCACATTTTAAGATATATCTAGTTTAAAATCTATTTGGATCATCATAATGATAGGGTCAAACTATAAGATAAGCAGTTAAGCATAGTGAGATGGTGAATGTGAGAATTTCAATAACAAAAAGGTATAGTACTACAAGGTGGATCCCTAATTGGTATTTGTAAATTTTATAATAATAATATGCTATATATAATCATATTTTAGTATCTATTTTACCCCCTTTAATTTAATAATGCATACGGACTAAATTACTAGGTTAATGGAACAATTGTGTACCTAGGTGTGTACAACACACCTTGACTTTGATTGCTCCCAACTAAACTTGTTTCTAGTGTATGGGATAAAAATAAGATAATATTACAATATAAATTAGTAAATTTAATATAAAATTTAATAATTTAAATTCTTGAAAAGTAAAGAGAGTAAGGAAGGAGTACACCTATGTGTTGATGCAACCCTATTTCCCCTTGGTACTTTTCTTTGGTAAAGATGATTCCTTATGAAGCATTGGATTTGAGATAGGTATAAAACTAAAAATTGGATATTTAAAAGTAAAATTTGGAGGGTAATTATTATACTAATTTTGTGGAAGGGTGAGTTGTGACATAACCATTGAGATCATTAAATCTAAATTACACAACTAAAATCAATTTACAATAAAACTAGGTTAAGTGGTATAACTGACTCAACCTAAAAAATGGATAAGTGATAAGTACATAAAGGGTGTTGAATATTAATCACACTACTCAAAGGATATAATTTCTATAGATAAGAAAGGTTAAAAATAATGCTTCTTAGTAAAAATGGTACTTCTTGGTAAAAATCATGTTTTTTTGGTAAAGTATTTTGAATATGTATTTACAATTTTTTTACTGTAATTGCATGGAATATTCACCTATAGTGTATCAAGATAAATTATATATCAAAATGTAACCTCTTATCTATGATTATGAATAATATATGTCAAAAATCTTAATAACTCTATCCCAAATCTTTAAGATTGGTGTTAAATGTATAAGATTCTAACCCAAGAGTATATTTGAATCATGTAAACTATATCAAATTATATCAAATATGTATGCATGTATTCATGTCTCTATGGCACTCCCACACTAATATTACCCCCATTTTAGGTGATGGTAATGTAATATGGTATTCACCTTACCTTAAATGGATAAGATAGTTGTAATATCTATACAATAATCATGTAGCATGTCTAAGTAGATATATCAATGAAGCTTGTAGTATGTGATGATAGTAATCCTTGAAATTAATGATATATATCATGGTAATATATATAAATTAATATCATAAGCTCAACAAATAATCAATCACACACACAAGATCACTCAATATCAAACAAAAGGGGGTCCAAGCAAACCAAAAATAAGGGGCATGTTCAAACTCCTCACATTTGAAAGGGGGACATATTCAAATTTACATACAACAATGAATAACATTAACTATCATAATATCATACATTAAAGAAACATATTCAAATGTTCCAAAATCAAGATAATATCAATAAATAAGGAAACTCAAGGAAAAGGCAATGTGAATAAATGAATTATAAGAAACACACATAATCATATCATACTATTCATTATGAAGTTTAAAAAGGGAAATTACCTAAATCCTAGACATGAAGGGGTTATATTTCTAATTCACAAGTACTTCAAGGGAATGAATCAGATCAATCCAAAAATTTCTAATTCTCAAAAGAAAAAATTTGAGGATAAATCTATGGACATAAGAAAAGAATTTAATGGTGTGGACTAAGTACACTAGTAGTGTTTTTAAGAGTACTATGGTTAAATCCTCCAAGATCTCAAAGGTCAAATCTCCAAAAGGTTCATAGCTCAAACCCATTAAAATTCAAGATAATAATATCAAAAATCATCTAAGGAGTATGACCAACATTACTAATATGCCTATGAATTATTTAGATAAAGATGGTGAAATAGGTCATATTTTAGGTGACTCAATCTTAGTTGAAGAGGATATGATTGATCTAGAGGATGTTAATTATCAAAAGGAGCTAGGTGGTGCTATCAATATTACTCAACCCAAACAAACTGATTATAGTAAAATGAAGTCTAGAGAATACATATAGAAGAAAAGTAAAACTTTTATTAATAAGTATCCACATGTTTTAAATGAAATTTTCAATAATTCAATGAGCTCTTTGAAAGGAAAGCATAATTTATACAAGATTATTGAAGAATTAGACCTCCAAAAGTCTATCATGTGTTGGTTCATGAGGCAACTAACAAACCTTAAAGGGAAAGTCAAATATTTACATTAGGAGAATGAAAAATTATCTCAAAAAAATACACCAAGTATGTTAATAAATAAATGTAGAGTCTCCAAACTAGGGTTGAAATACTTGAAAATGAAAATGATAAGCTTAAAAATAATATCAGCTTCCTGGTGAATTATATCAAGGCTGCTATGAATGAGGGGACTCAAAATGTTGAGAATATTATATCCCACTTGGGATATTTATTTAAAAATAATATATATAGAAAAGGTAAAGGTAAAAAATTTTAGTGCAATAGATGCTAAATATTTTGACAAAGAAAAGTTACTATTAAAAATCAACCCAAATATCAAAAGAGTGAAAAGTTGTTGGGAAGACATTTTTTGAAATCTTAACATAGATTAGGCCTTAGTTTATTTTTATATTGTTTTCGGGTATTGGTGTTTTTTTGGATTCTTATTTATTTTTTATGGGATGTGTTCTATCTATATCTAGACCTACTTATTTTTGTCTCTTGTGGACTTTGGCAGTTCATTGGTTCCATTTTGTTTATAATTCTTCTAGGGTTTGGGGACCTTAGCCAAAAAAATCCCCCCTTTAACCTTAATACAAAAATCATATCATACTATTCCCTACATGTATGTGATATAAAAAATTTCTATGTAACATATCATATCAAGTACATAGTGTAAGATGTAAACAAGAATATATGCATATGTAAGCGTTAATATATAAGTTCAACATGATAATGTAAAAGTCATCATAAAATAATATAACATGTAATGATCATGTGCAAAGAATTAGATGCTCCATCATAGTATTTAAAATTCAAAGAGAAAAGGTCTAACATCTATATGTTTAATTATCATGGGTCAAATGTGTTGTTTCTCACACAACATTCCCCATTTTAGGATAAAATAGGGACCTCTTTTTCTCTATCTTTAAACCTTTAGAGTTTTTATGATATGTTTGGTTGAACCTTTATCAGTTTAACCATCTAATAGATGATAAGTTTTAAGTGATTGAATGTTATTATTTTCAATGATTTTTTCATGTCTAGAGTATTCAATCCAATCTTTGCATATTAAGGTTAAACGTAAGTCTCCTGAATAATATGAAGTGAAATGTCTTAATCATATTGAACCACATTTTGAGAATGCTTAAAAATTCCCCTTTCAAGTGAAATATGACTAACACTTACAAGAATTATCTATAATTTATAGAGACTTTTATAGTCTCCTCCTTAGTAATATCATTCATTTCTATATTTGTGAAATAAAATTGGTTGTATACCTTTGGTTACTTCAATTTTGCCTCAACTAGTTTCCTTGAAATGAGCTAGACTTGCTAAATTTTTTATGAAATGGGCTATTTTATCTCATTAATTTATCCCCCTTTTCATTCCAATTTCATTTTAATTTTTCCCTAAATTAACTTGAAGTTGTAAATGATATTATTTTTCTTTATTCAATTTCATTAGAATGGTCAAAAGTTGTTTTAAATTTGCTTTTGTTTTCATTTTAAATGGCTTTCTATCACTAATCCCCTACATTTCTATTATTCAATTTAAATGAATTGGCCATTTTAATTTGATTTATCCTAACCATCATATTTTTATCACAAATTGTTTTACTATGTCATTTAATGTTGTGCCTACAAGAATTTAAATTATCCCAGCACCACATGTCAATCTCCTATGAGTCCCATGACCATTCAAAATTCCTTTGACACTTAGTTGATTTCTTCATAAATTACCTATTATGGTGATGATGTAAACATAGATCCAAGAAAATGAGTTAGTATAATGATGCCATGTGGCATGATATTTACAACCTAACATATTAGAACCATCCATACAAGTGTAATGTCTTTAGGCTATCAGGTTAGCAGGATGTTGTTGTGGCACATCCCAGTGATCTATTATCCTAGATATATCCATCCAAATAAGTAGTGAAGATAATAAGACTCTATAAATGAGTTTAGTGGTATGAATCCATGTGGAATAATCCCACTAATTTTTATCCCCATGTCAATCTATACAATTAGGTAGATTCTAAGAAAACTGGGTGAATGAGATTGCATCACATGGCAAAATCTCATTGCATTATTATAAGGAATAGTTAGTATTACACAAAGACTTGAGGAAGCATCAGAAGAATGATTCATATCCACATGGTAATGAACATATTATCAAATTAAAATCTGGATGTGTAGCTAAAAAGGCACTATCTTGTAATTGATAGCCTATTTGGCCATAAAATTATCAAAGCTTGAGATACGACAACACATTCAAAATAATAGGCATAGTTAAGTAGAAATGATTTTATCACCAACTATAGGAATACAAATTGATATATTTCATCCCATTAAATGATAAATTTTATAATATTAATCCTTGCAATCGATCTAGTGATGGGCACTTCATTTAATTCACCCTTAAAATTAAAAATGGGAGTTTTCACAGAGCATGGTGGATTGGTAATTCTAAGAAGACCCCAATGAAAATTCACCATAAATATTAAAATAAGATCTCTATTTAGCCCTAAATAAAATATAATATAATTAGTATGGTGTTAGTCATCATGTGGCATGCACGAGAAAAAGTACCCAAAAGAAACAATGAGCACAAAATACAAAATTATACCTTAAAGAGACATGGTTTTAGATGTGGTTGATCATGATCAAGCCATCAGTTCTGACAAGATCCCAACTACATTACTTATTTAACAATGAATACTTATAACTACCTTATTATTGGTTTGAGTTAGCAAAATAATGGAAAGGATTTCCCATTTATATGTATATATAGAGATCTTAAGGATTTACAAAAGGTTGGATATTTGTGAATTATAAGAGAGACATAGAGAGACTATGCCCATTTATTTTCCTACACTTTACTTCTTTATAAGATAATTTACGCTTTTCCTTATTTTAGTATTTTTGTTTCACATAAGTTATTGACACTTACATGATTGTATGAATCCCATACTTTATTAATCAAAAGGAATATATTGATAAATCGAAGGCTATCAATATTTTGTAGTCATTTATTACACATTTTTATGGTAGTTATGTCTTTCCTTCTCATAGTCAAACTCCCCAAAATCTTGGACTATATTTAGCTATATTTTTGACAACTCTAGCTCAATTGAAGATTAGTTTTACTAGATTTACTTAGCCATATAGTTCTAAGTTCATATTTATTTTTATTAGATGTTTTATCTCTATATCCTTACTTTTTTTTTCACTTTATTTATAATCAATTTTAGTCTAGGAACAAAAGCAATTTGAATTTAATGGTTCATCTTGATTGTTATCTTTCTTTTAGTTTGTATTTATTATAACATTTTTGCATCCATTAACATGACAAG
This sequence comes from Torreya grandis, assembly GCA_037957365.1. Classification (NCBI taxonomy): domain Eukaryota; kingdom Viridiplantae; phylum Streptophyta; class Pinopsida; order Cupressales; family Taxaceae; genus Torreya; species Torreya grandis. Next base: position 568,229 of record JARHVA010005531.1, on the reverse strand, counting down.
ATAATGAAAAATCAATAATTTTTAGTTAGTATTAAATCTGAATAAGTTTGATTTTTATTTCTATTAGAGTCTGAACCTTTCAACAATATCCTAGTGAAGCATGTAGCTTCTCTTGATGAATGTCTTAACCAAAGAAAAAATTGCACCTCAACTCATTAAAACATGCCCCTTACATAGAATAGTTTTGAATTATCCATTATAATAAAAACCATAATACTAAGACTTGGTACATTTAGAATTTAGGGGGTATTTTCTTTATGGGATATCCCTCCTTTTAGGAGAGGTGGGGATTAACAACCCAATTACCTGATTGTTAGCTCATGTCAAATAACACATCAACATGTTCTGATACTAGAATGATGACCAAAACTAGAGTATATACTGAGGTTTTTTATTTTCATTAATTATTATAGCTTATCCCCATCATGTTTTATACCATATTTTTGTATGCCAATATACCCATCAACATGTTTTAGTAATAGAAGGAGGGCTAGAACCATGATTTGAGTTTACATCATAAGATAAAACTAAGATATTTTAAAAACCATTTGTCCCACTAAGCTAAACCATATTTTAAGCTAAAAAATTAGAAGGATCAATACCTAATAAAAATATACTAGGGATAGCTTAGAGATATTATAAATTATTGACCATAGAATAAAAAAATAAAGAGGTAACAAAGGGAAAGTTAAGGCTAATATCTTTCAGTTAGTTGGTAGTTCACCAATAGTTATGTCTTCTCCTTTTGTCAACCCATTTGTCATCCCCCAATCTTTACCAATGGCCAACATATCCTGACTTGGATAAGGAGGTTATTAACTTGTGTTTATCCTAGACATGGATCATGATTTGCCCAAGAATATGGAAAATTTATGTCCCAAGTATATAGTTAGAGGCATCCATACAATAGAGGAACATATTTAATCCTTAAAGGATTCATTAATCATAATATAGGTTCAACACAAAGATTTTAATTTTAGATTATTACCACACTCCTTAGGAGAGACTACTTATGTTTGGTATCTTGGGTTACCTCATGGGTCAATAACTACCTGAGATGATTTATAAATAGTGTTTTTGAACCATTTTAGGCTTTTCATTGATATTATAGTCTTATATCTTCACTTCATAGCTACAAAGAGAAAATGAAATGAGATTATAAGCATGTTTAATGATCGATTTAATTAACTATACCGGTAATTAAAAGACCTATAAATTCAAATTAAAGTGGCATATATATACCTACCTAAAGGATTTAGACTCTATGAATTCTATGTTCATTATAATAACCCTAATAGGCCTCACATAATTATTTGTGGCATATAATAAATCTATCAACCTTGAGAAGTAGATGGTCTCATAGGGCTATAGATTTTGCCCTTTACCTTAATTAGGCCAACCAAGTGCATACAATCAAATTCCAATGATCAAATGTGCCATGTAATAAAATACAATACTGATGAATCTAATCATAGGGGTCCTATACACAAGCCCAAACCTTGTTTACAATCTAACTCTAATGAATCACATGCCCAGTGGCATACATTATGTGCCTCCCAACCATGTGGTTCCCCAATTTAATAATCATAAGTTATTCTCAATGGAATATAATAGAATTATTTTTATACCAAACACTAATGTTTATGTTTCATCTAATATCACCCAACAAGCACTCCCATCCTACATAAATTAATATACACTTATTAGTATTATCCCCAACCATGATCCCACAACTAACCATACATTATTAAACATAAATTTGCCTATTAATAACCTTCAATCCTAGACATTAGACCAAACTTAGTACTAGCATAGACCCTGAAGTGGGCAATACCAACAATTTGTTTAAAAAACTATCTAATGACATGACCAACTTGCATAGGCATGGAATTCATAATTCTAATTAGAATGCGAGTTTATCTCAGGGTAGAAATTTCAAATTCTAAAGACCCAAAAGGTAATGTACTTCTAGGCCTAATAATGGAAGCCTCCCTATTCCCACAGATAGTAATAATAAAAATAACAATTATTCCTCCCATTCTATGAATTTCATAAACTTGGATTTAAATACTTGGTGTAGATTGAAAAACACAACAAACCATGTAGAAATCAAATGTGTAAAGTTCATTGCTACCTCAAACATCTTCCAAAAGTAGGTAGAGAATATGGGAATAATACCTTTTCCTAATAATAACCCAATCTAAGATGGAGGGAATCCCAACATATCTTTATTATTAAAAAATTATGAATTTCCTTTTGAGGATGAAAATGAACTAAATGATAACTTTGAGGAAGTCCATGCCTGTAAGACTTTATAGATAGGAAATAATTACCAGTTGAGGAGTAAATCAACCATCCCTTTTACTACTTCAACCCCTAAAAACATCACTTATGTTCCACCTAATGTAAATTTGAGTAAGAACCTACTCCACCCAAAGGACCTACTATATATACATAATATTTTTAACTTTTATGAAACATTGATGCTTTACATCTTGTAAGAACCAATCGAGACTCGATATCTCTAAGTGCACATCTCAAAGCGTACAATGGAAAAGGGGTGGGTATACCATTGGTGCTTCATAGTATTTTTGTCCCTTATTTTCACATTATTACCAATCCAACCGTCTCATAAAACCATTCCCTAAGATATTACACCTTTACACACTCTAGTCTTTTCCCACTTTCTATTCTTCTTTTACTCATCTTAATCCCATTTTGTTAGTCAGTTGTACTAGTTCAAATGGGTTGAACCTATACAATTTTAGGTGATTTCCACTTAGGAACTAGGTTGGATCTTGGCTAACCTAACTCATGACCTAGTGAATAATTATTTGAAATTATGCTAGGTCGACTGGGTTGACCCTATCGACTAAGATTTATGGAAGTGTTTAGGGTCAAATTTGCCTATTTATAATATGTTCTTCCACCATTGTAATTGAGGATTTTTATTTTAGGGTTTCTACTTAGATAATGTAGTCTTGTGGATAAGTCTTGGATGATTTCATCTTTCTTAGTGATCCTTAAAAACCACAATAACCTCTTGTGAATCTCCTTTATCTAAATGAAAAATTGAGTCTCGATGGGTTCATCATTCAGGTAAGTATTCTCTAACTTTGCTCCTCTCTTTAGTAGATAAATTATCATAAGTATTGGCTTCAAATAATATGACTCTATTTATTCCATGTATTAGGTTCTTACTCATATATAGATCAATTAAGATTCTCCTATGCATGTTTTGATTATTTACTAACCTCTCATATTGTGCCATAATATTTTGTGAGCACTAGATTAGATTTACTTTAATTGTAATTAGTTTAGTGAGATATTAAAACACAAGACTCCCTTAGGGTTATTACATGATTGTGCTTGACTAGAGGCTTTGGAACCCTCCCTAGCTTGATGTATTGTGGTAAAATATCCCCTAATCAAGTCTAACATATCCCCATATTGGTCATATTATTTCTTAACAAATGTGTCCCTAATCAAAAGAGTATGGTATGATCTATCTTCTCTGAGTTAAGATTGATTTATAAACATGATGTATTTTTGATTACATACATTCTAGTGAATGTGACATGAATCTAACCCTTGGAGGTTTTTGTTTCACTTATTTCATTATTTTATCATTTTTATTAACATATATTTTCAATATTGGGTCGACTATATAGACATAGTTCTAAATTTTATGTGCAAGTTTAACATACAATCACATCAATATGACTCTATTTTGTCTATGTAAGATTTTTACCAGGTTCAAGCTACTAGGTCAACCTAGTAGACCCTATACATTTTTACTTCTAGTTTAACATACTAGGTCATCCCAATCGACCTTGTACATTTTCCAGTTTTCAAAAAATAAGATTGGCAAAGCTACATTGACCTAATTGACATAGTTAGCAAAAACTACAAGTACAAATCAAGGTTCTTCAATAATAATATTATTTTCCTCTGCATCCTCCAACCCACCAAGGTTCCTTTATATCCTTCTTTGTCACTTGTAGTATTTTTTATAGTTCTATTTTTTATAGTTTTCAATCTTTAAAATTGCCCCTATATAGTCAACTAGGTCAACACTATCGACATAGTTCATATTCAATGTTTCGTCTAGATAATTAGGTCAACACTATCAATGTATTTCATTTTTAGACCCTTGGTTTCATAGTATATATGCAACATTTTTTACTTTGTTTTGTATTATCTTCATATACTATCAACTGAATCAACACTATACTATGTTTCAAAGTTATAATTAACCCTTATATGCTAGTAATTATCTCACACTTTCATATTTTTGTTGCTTGTATCCTTAGAATAGATCATATATTCTAATTATGTGGTTTTCAATATAACATTTAGTTTCAATATTTTCTCTTTTATGCACACACTACCAAATCACAAAATCTTAAAATACATTTTAACAATTGTCTACATAAGGCCTACCTATTTGAATTTCATCACCAAGGGGAAAGCCATCTTAGTTTTTTAGCCAAGTATAAACACATGGTTAATGGTATATTTTGGCTAAGAAACCAACTCCCTTATAAATTTGATATGTGAAGTGAAGGGGTAGACCCCAAGACCAATATGGTACCATTGCCAATACAAATCCCTTTAAGCCCAAACATCCTAAAACCAGCCTTAGATTGCTTTCTAGTTCCTTGCTTATAGCCAGCTTCATATCACATCTAAAATTATACTCTACTAATTAAAAACATTCAAGTTAACCACTTAGTTAGCTTTTAATTTCAAATTTGATTACTTGATCTTTGCTCAGTTATATGTTGTATTGCAAAAAGTTGAATTAGCTAGTGTTGGTGCAAGGTTTTGTGTTGTGTGCCACAATTGGATCAATCTCATTAACCTAATTAATTGTGTTTTTCCTTTCATATCTTGATTTCTTAAAGTACTTACAAAATTATTCTTGTTTTAGTACATAGTCATTTTTATCAACATAGTCTTTTACAAACTATTTATTTTTCCCCTGCTTACTATAATAGGTTAACCCTATTAACTCTATATAATTTTTAGCCCTTATTTTTAATACTAAGTTTACCCTATTGACTTTGTATAGTTTTTAGACTCTATTTTATTTACTAGGTCAACCCACTTAACTCTATACCTTTTTCTACTTTATCTATTTGTCGATCTAGTTCTCTGCTTATCTTTAGTATTTTGTTTATTTCTCTCAAGTCATCATGAAGTCCCCTCTTAGAATCTTCTTAGACAACCTGAATCCATTTAGACATTATATGGGGTTATCTTTTATTATCTTTTCTTGCTCTTTGTATCTTATGGGGCATCTTGTGATGCCCATCCATAAATTTCTCTAGCCTTTGGAGCATCTTGTGATGCCCACGCACATATCATTTCAGATTCTAGGGTATCTTGTGATGCCCATCCATAAATCTACTTACCCTTTGGGTCATCTTGGATGCCCACTCTTATTCTATGTGGCATGCTACCAAACTAATTCAGCTTTAAGAAACCTTTTGAGACACAAGCTTGTCACTCACATACTCATCCTTGATATAGACATTAATTTAGGATAATTTTCTTCTTTTCATACATTATATCCACATCTATCTAACACTTTTTGTAGGTTATTTACATGGGTATATCCATCCACAATAGTTCTCTCTTATTACAAATAGTTAGTCCCTCTTTTTTGGTATTTTGGTTTCCCCTTTCTCTCATGAGTTGCAATGTAAAACTATGGATATAACCTAGCCTTCCTCATAAAATTACCATCTTGTCATTCCGTTTATATAATGTGCTTTATAATAGTTACAAGTTTTTTATCCTTGTTCTCAACTTTATTTTGGCTTCTTTTGATAGATGGAGTTTGCACATGAATCTATGTTATCATGTTTTCCTCTATTTCCCTTATTCTTATGATAAGGAATCACACTTTAATATAATTGTATCTTTTTTTCCCCTTTGTCACACTATTCCATGTGTCATTCCTCTTTATTTCCTTTCCTTTCACTCATTAGATAAAACAAGATGAGCTCTGAGTGGGTAATATGTATACACATAATATTTTCAACTTTTATCAAATACTGATGCTTTATATCTATGAGGAACCCATTGAGACTCAATATATTTGAGTGAATACCTTAAAGGGTACATCAAGAAAGGGGTAGGTAGACCATTGGTGCTTCATATAATTATTGTCCCTTGTTGACATATTATTAACAATCCAACCAAATTTTAAAACTATTACCTAAGCTATTACTTCTCCCTTACACACTCCTCCAATATTTTATCACTTTCCATCCTTATTTTCCTCACCTTAATCTCCTTTTGTCATTCATCTATACTAGGTCAATTGGGTTGACCTTATATAGTTTTGGGTGACTTTCAATTAGGAACTAGTTTGGCTCTTGGCCAAGTTGGCTCATGACCTAGTGAATAATTATCCAACATTATGCTAGGTCAATTGGGTCAACCCTGTCAGCCAAGATTTTTGGAATGGTTTAGGGTCAAATTAACCTATATACACAAGATCAATTTTTCATTATTCAATATGAAATAAATATTTATTATTCACTTGTACTTTTTTACAATCTGCTCTTCCACCATTCTACTCAAGGAGTCTTAGCATAGGGTTTTTACTTATAAAATCTAGTCTTGTGGATAAGTCTTGTTTGATTTGGCCTTTCTTAGTGATCCTTAACAACCATTACAACCTCTTATTAAGCCACTTTGGCAAAGGGAGAGATTGAGTCTCAATAGGTTCATCATTCAGGTAAGTATTCTCTAACTTTGATCCTCTCTTTAGTAGATAGAAGTAGCATAAGTATTAGATTCAAATAATATTACTCTCTTTATTCCATGTATTAGGGTCTTAATCATATATATATATATATATATATATATATATATATATATATATATATATATATATATATATATATATATATATATATATATATATATATATATATTATGCTATGAATGTTTTGATTATTTTCTAACCCCTCATATTGTGCCACAAGCTTTGGTGAGAATTAGATTAGATTTAATTTACTTTTTATTAGTTTAGTTAGATATAAAAATGAAGGACTCCCATAGGGTTATTGAATTATTGTGCTTGACTGGAGGCTTTGGAACCCTCCCTAACATAGTATATTGTGGTAATATATCCCCTAATTAGGTCTAACAAAACCCTATATTGGTTATGTTCCTACTTAACAAATGTGTCCCCAATTGGAAGTGTATGGTATGGTCTATCTTCTCTAAGTTAGGATTTATTTATAGACATGATTCATTTATTATTTCATACACCTAACACTTCTAATAGCACCAAGAGTTATGATACATACACCCTAGATAAAAACCAATAGGAGAAGGCCAAACTTAATTATGATATTTTTGAAGATATTAAAAAAACCAAGGCCAACATAACTATGTTTGAGTTGATGCAAATTTATCATTAAATGGAATTACTTTTGAAGGAATTTTATTATAATAAGGGGAAAGAATATACTAATATTTTTGATTCACATGTTGCTATTTTTAAGGAGAAGTCTAAAACCCGTTTTCTCTTAATAGTTAGGATATATGGAAAAAAATTATATAATGTTTTAGTTGATTTAGGTGCCTATAGGTATTTTATGTAATATTCTATCTACTAACAATTGGGAATTACACCTAGGAAGTTGAATCAAAAGGTTTTGCAACTAGATAAAATAGAGGTGAAGGTGGTGGGTGAACTAAACCACATACACATGCAACTAACCTCAAATTCATGAATTAATAAATTTATTAATATCCAAGTGGTAGATATTTTGGAAGCTTACAACATGATATTTAGCTAAGACCAATCCATAATGTTGAATGGCTACATGCAAGCTAATTTCATCCATATGTGGTAACCATGTCATAGTTTTCCCAACCAAATAAAAATATAATGAGAGGCTAAAATAGCTCATATGATCATTGAGTAAAATAAAACAAATGAGGTCTATAAATAGGAATTTGAAATGGGAGTGTATTTTCCAACAAAGAAGAAAGTCACCACAACACCCTCTTCATCAACATGCTCTATGTACACTAATGCCCAAAAGTGGAAGAATTGGACCTACTAGATGAAGATGATTTCTATGAAACTCCTAAGTTGGTATCATTTATGGATATCAATTTGACATGATAAATTTTGTTACCGAATGATTCAAATAGATAGGAATAAATTTTATATTATTCAAAAACAAAAATGAACACCATGGGTAGGTGTACCCACACTCTTTCCAATGGATAACTGCTCATAAAATATCCATCACCATGTCATGAAGAGGAAGCATTTTCTCATTGAGAGATGTTATCATAAGTATGAGTAGTATTATTATGAATTAAGGGTCCAACTTAGACTCTTACAATAAGATGATATTAAATCTAGATACGCCTAGACCTGCTCCCTGCATTAGAAATCTAGCTAAAAATTAGAGCTACTACAAAGTTAGAGATGATCAAGTACACTAAGAGGTAAATATTATAGTATAATTTCCATTTAAAACACCACCAATGTACTATGGTGTAATAAAATTAACTTATGGATGTTGAAATTTTATGGTTTCACATCTAATATTGGAAGTGGTCCTAGAATTAAATTGATCAATCTAATAGGAGAATCTTATCTATCCACCTACCAATTATAGTTTTATTGTATGTATAATGTCATGAAGTATGAAGCATTATTTCATGGCCTTCTATTCACCCTTGGAAATAAAGTGAAGAATATCAGAGTGCTCTATGATTTTGACTTAGTGATTAGGCAAGTGAGGATCTAGTACTCATGTAATGACAAATGCTTTCTTAGATATCATAGTAGAGTTTAGAACTTGGTTGAATATTTTGATGCTTTTTGAATTCAATAATTACCTAAGTAGAATAATTACATAGATAATGTTCTGGTTACTGCTATGAGCACTTTAGAAGCAATTGCCCATTTGAGAATGAGAAGATTCTCAATAGAGCTAGTCTTTACCTTTTTAGTCTTAGATAATATTAACAATTTACAAGTTTTCAATGATGGCCAACACATCCTATAATTCATCACTAACACTAAAGTATTTATAGATCAAAAATTAATTAAAATGGTGGGAAATAAGTTGAATTAGATGAGGATGGGACTATGAATTTAAATATAAATAATATACATAAGGGAATGGTCTCAATGAAGAGGTGATTTGAAATGGACTATTAGAAGGATAAAGATAGGCCTACCCCTATCAAAGGTATTCAACATGAAAAATAAAACTTAGGCAATGAAAGTAACATAAAGAGTGTGAGTTTATATATATTAGTTTATATAAAAATTAGTTTATATATATATATATATATATATATATCATATATATATATATATATATAATATTAGTTTATATATATATATAAACTAATATTCTTCTATGAATGTTTTGACTATTTTCTAACCCCTCATATTGTGGCACAAGCTTTGGTGAGAACTAGATTAGATTTAATTTACTTTTTATTAGTTTAGTGAGATATAAAAATGAAGGACTCCCATAGGGTTATTGAATTATTGTGCTTGACTGGAGGCTTTGGAACCCTCCCTAGCATAGTATATTGTTGTAATAGATCCCCTAATCAGGTCTAGCAAATCCCTATATTGGTTATGTTCCTGCTTAACAAATGTGTTCCCAATTAGAAGTGTATGGTATAGTCTATCTTCTCTGAGTTAGGATTTATTTATAGACATGATGCATTTATTATTGAATACACCTAACACTTCTAATAAAACCAAGAGTTATGATACATACACCCTAGATAAAAACCAATAGGAGAAGGCCAAACTTAATTATGATATTTTTGAAGATATTAAGAAAACCAAGGCCAACATAACTATGTTTGAGTTGATACAAATTTCTAATTAAATGGAATTAATTTTGAAGGAATTTTATTATAATAAGGGGAAAGAATATACTAATATTTTTGATTCACATGTTGTTATTTCTAAGGAGAATACTAAAACTCATTTCCTCTTAATAGTTAGGATATATGGAAAAAAAATTATATGATGTTTTAGTTGATTTAGGTGCCTTTAGGTATGTTATGTAATATTCTATCTACTAAAAATTGGGAATTACACCTAGGAAGTTAAATCAAAAGGTTTTCCAACTAGATAAAATAGAGGTGAAGGTGGTGGGTGAACTAAACCACATACACATGCAACTAACCTCAAATTAATGAATTAATAACTTTATTAATATCCAAGTGGTGGATATTTTGGATGCTTACAACATGCTACTTATTTGAGACCAATCCATTATGTTGAATGGCTACATGGAAGCTAATTTCATCCATATGTGGTAACCATGTCATGGTTTTCTCAACCAAATCAAAATATAATGAGAGGCTAAAATAGCTCATATGATCATTGAGTAAAATAAAACAAATGAGGTATTTTAATAGGAATTTGAAATGGGAGTGCATTTTTAAACAAAGAAGAAAGTCACCACAACACCCGCTTCATCAACATGCTCTATGTACACTAATGCCCAAAAGTGGAAAAATTAGACCTACTAGATGAAAATGATTTCTATGAAACTCCTAAGTTGGTATCATTTATGCATATCAATTTGACATGAGAAATTTTGATACCGAATGATTCAAATAGATATGAATAATGTATATATTATTCAAAAATAAAAATGAACACCATGGCTAGGTGTACCCACACTCTTCCTAATGGAGAATTGCTAATAAAATATCCATCACCATGTCATGAAGAGGAAGCATTTTCTCATTGAGAGATGATATCATAAGTATGAGTAGTCTTATTATGAATTAAGGTTCTAACTTAGACTCTTAAAATAAGATGAAATTAAATGTAGATACACCTAAACCTGCTCCCTGCATTAGAAATCTAGCTAAACATTAGAGCTACTACAAAGTTAGAGATGATCAAGTGCAACAAGAGGTAAATATTATAGTATAATTTCCATTGAAAACACCACCAATGTACTATGGTGTAATAAAATTAACTTATGGATGTTGAAATTTGATGGTTTCACGTCTAATATTGGAAGTGGTCCTAGAGTTAAATTGATCAATCTAATAGGAGAATATTATCTATCCACCTACCAATTATAGTTTTATTGTATGTATAATGTCATGAAGTATGAAGCATTATTTCATGGCCTTCTATTCACCCTTGGAAATAAAGTGAAGAATATCAGAGTGCTCTATGATTTTGACTTAGTGATTAGGCAAGTGAGGATCTATTACTCATGTAATGATAAATGCTTTCTTAGATATCATAGTAGAGTTTAGAACTTGGTTGAATATTTTGATGCTTTTTGAATTCAATAATTACCTAAGTAGAATAATTACATAGATAATGTTCTGGTTACTGCTATGAACACTTTATAAGCAATTGCCCATTTGAGAATGAGAAGATTCTCAATAGAGCTAGTCTTTACCTTTTTAGTCTTAGATAATATTAACAATTTCCAAGTTTTAAATGATGGCCAACACATCCTATAATTAATCACTAACACTAAAGTATTTATAGATAAAAAATTAATTAAAATTGTGGAAACTAATATGAATTAGATGAGGATGGGACTGTGAATTTAAGCATAAACAATATACATAAGGGAATGGTCTCATTGAAGAGGTGATTTGACATGGACTATTAGAAGGATTAAGATAGGCCTACCCCTATAAAAGGTATTCAACATGAACAATACAACTTTGGCAATGAAATTAACATAAAGAGTGTGATTTTAGGCACCAGTTTCACCTTATAAGAGAAGCATGATTTTGCATAAAATCTCAAGGAGTTGAAATATTGATCGTATGAACTATAAATATATAAAAATATTTTACACCTCTATCTTAAAACACACTATTCCCCTTAAGCCTCAATTCAATCCCATTAGAAAAATGTAAAGGCCTATCAATATGATGCTAGACCCCTTGATTTTTAAAGAATTCTAGAAACTGCAAGAATTAAGGATCATATTCCTAGTGAGACACTCTATGTGGGTTGAAAACTTAGTGCCAGTGAGGAAAAATAATGGGGAGATTAGATTATGCATTGATTTTTTTAATCTTAATAAATCTTATTAAAATGATAACTAACCCTTACCTTTATTGGATGAAGTATTACATATTATGAATGGTGCCCAGATGATGTCGTTTATGGATGGTTACTCAGGCTATAGTGAAATGGTAGTCAATTATGAAGATATATTCAAAATAACTTTCAATACCATATGGGGCACCTTTGCATACAAAAGGGTGCATTTTTTCTTGATCAACACCAATTTCACCTTTTAGAGGGAAATGGGCATTGAATTCAAAGACATCATGGTTAAGTGCATAGTTTTATACATGGATGATCTCATAGTCTTCTCCAAAAAAATGTAAAATCATGCAAAGGATGTGAGGAAGGTATTGTAAAGATGTAGAGACCAAGGGATTTTTGTAAAACCTAAGAAATATATATTTGGGGTGACTAAAGACAAACTACTAGGCCAGATTATTTATGAAAATGGTATATCCATAGACCCATATAGAATAAATGAAATCTTAAAAATCCCATAATTTGGTACTAATAAATAACTAAATAGTTTCTTTGGAAAAATAAACTTTGTAAGGAAGTTTATCTCAAGATTTGTTGAGATAGCTAGGCCACTCAATAGCATTCTTAATAAGAATTCCAAGATAAACTATAATGTCAAAGTTCAAACAACTTTTGACTAGATCAAATATTCCATTGTAAACATGCCAATATTCATTAGTCTAGATTACACACAACCCTTATACATGTATTTGTTTATCTTAGAACATTCAAGTGTTGTTGTTTTGACATATAAGAAATAATTAAGAGATGAGAAACCTATCTCATTCATGAGTTTTTCACACTACACTGTTGACGTGAGTTATTCAATGATAGGCACACAATATTTTTCCTTGATCAAATCCATCAATAAATCTAAGAACTATATCTTCTAAAGTAAGGTGTTTATAGTTATACCTGACCCAGTAGTAAAAGCAATGTTGATGCCAAATGGACTTGGTGAGTGAAGGGGAAAGTGGATGACTATTATCCAATAATTTGACCTAAAGTTATAGCTAATGATGATATTAAGAGATCAAGGACAAAGTAAGGCAATGGATGAAGTAGACTCACAAATAGTGTACCATCAATACATAATGTAATACATTACTAACATTGACTGGTGCCAAGATGTAGTCTATTATTTTCTAAATAATGAGTGCCTAGGTCACTTGAATTCAACTTAGATAGGAGTCTTATACCTCAAAATTAATAGCTTCAAGGTTAAATCAGGTGTTTTGTATATGAAAATCATGAAGGTGTATATCTAATAGCCTAAACAAGTAAGAAGTAGCAATAGAGCCCATTTATTATAATAGAAAATATAAAACTGGTCACAGATTAGGGAGCACTACAATTCATCATAAAATTAGGGTAGGGTATTACTTTTTGCATGTTTTCAAAGATGTACATGTTCATGTCCAATGTTGACATACCTACAAAGTTATTTCACATACAGATCATACCCCTATCATGCCATTATAGCTGGTCATTGAGACTTGATGATTTATAAAGTGGGTATTAAAATTCATCGATGCCATTAATGGAAACTCCTTAGTAGGACACAAATTCATCATTATGGGTTTTGATTATTTTATGCATTAGACTAAAGATAAGGTGTGAAAGAATTATACAACTAATGTGGTAATCATATTTTTTAGAATAACACATTGTCACCAAGTTTGGGATGTCTGCTATGTTAGTATATGAAAATGGTCCTTTTTTCTTATCTTGTCAATTCACTAAATGGCTTATGAAAACCAAGTAATCCTAAAACTCTCATCCAATTATTATTTGTAGGGTAATGGGGTAGTGAAATCAAATACTAAATTTTTTTTGATGTAATTAATAAGATCTTGTTAAATAACCCTAGGGACTAGCATAATGATTTGAAATTATCTATATTATCTAATAGGACTAAAATTAAGGAATCCCTAAGAATTTCATAATACCACCTTGTCTATGGCCAAGATCCCATATTTCTAGTTAACCTAAGAATCCCTATGTTATAGTTCATGAGAGATTGCCTAGAAATAGATGATAAGATATAATCTCACCTCCTTAACTTGATTCAAGTAGAAGAGAAATATGATGTATCCTTAATCCATTTTAGAAAACACTGAGAAGTCATAAAAATTTGGTTTGACAACTGAATAAAGGTGAAATCCTTCATAATATCTAACCTAGTCCTTCTTTAGGACAAGGCTCATGAAAAAAGGGATAACATGGAAAATTTTATGCTTTATGGATCGACCCTTAATAAATCTTGTAAATACTTGGTGGGAATGATTTCTTCCTAAAGTGTCTTATTAGTGAGGATGTTCTATTGCCATTCAATGGATAGCTCTTAAATAATTACTTACAATATCAAGTGGTTTGGAAGTCCTTATGAATATCTTATATTTAGATTTATGTTTTTCCTTCATATCTCTTATTTTTTTTAGGTTTTATTTTATTTTTTTATGTCTTGTTATTTATCCTCACTTGGTTCAGTTTCATTACATCTTTTTTATGAGATGAACCTATTATTTTGACATGAGGTTCCCACTACTTAATTCAAAAATGAGAATGGGTGTTTGTTTATAAGTAATATCAATGACATCCCTAATATTTAAAAGGTTAAAATCATGTTCACTTTCTTTCATAAAATGTTTCATTTTTCTTTTATGGTTAAATGGTGGAGGCCTATGATTTATAATAGAACATGTGAATTTAGAAAGGCTACATTTCTTGTTTTAAAAATAATCAAATACACATAATAGAAAATATGAATCATAATGATTCAATTAACTATGAACTTGTTGATTATCAATCAACCCATGGCTTGGTCTCAAACCCTCAATTGATGAAAATAAATAAAAATCTCCTTTGAAAATAATTGAACTAAAATGCAAAATTTGAACCTCCTTGAAAGGGTAATCTTGGCAACATCCACCACATGATTTTCAGCCTAGTTGGTAGTTGAGTAAGGCCTTATGAAGGGACCAAAGGTATATATATTGAATTTATAAATTCCTAGATGGCAACAGAGCAACACCCATGCCATTTTCCTCTTTAGCTACAATTATAAAATATTTCTCCCTTCAGTAGTGCCTTTTAATTACATAGATTTGACTTATTTTTGTACTTTGAAAATAACTAAATCAATCACATAAACTCACACGTTGATGGTCTTTAGATGAAATTGTAATTTAGTATGTCATGTGTTGCATAAAAATTTGGTGCCCTCATGTTTTGCCTTTGTCTTATAAGATTGATTATAACAAATGTTTATATTTAGATAAGAGCTTAAAGATTATATATTCTTGAGATATTTAAGATTATCTCCCAATAGGAGTTTCCATCTATTTTTTCTCACACAACATGCCCCATTTTTTGATAAAAGGGGGACCCTCTTTGTCTAATATTTAAACCTTTGGATTTTTTATGATCTATTTTCTTGAACTTTTCTCAGTTTAACCATTTTCTAGATGATAAGTTTTAAGTGATTGAATGTGTTTATTTTAAATTTAATTTTCATGTTTGAATTATTCAGTCAAAGGTTTGAATCTAAAGGTTAAAATTAATTTTATACTTAATATATATGATGTGAGAGGTGTTAATCATATTGACCTATGTTTTGAGAATGCTTTCAAATTCCCCTTTTAGGGGAAATTTGACTAACACTTGAAATAATTATCCAGATTAAATAGATACTTTTGTAGTATTCTCTTTAGTAATCTCATTTATTTATGTATTCATGAATTTAAATTAGTTTTATACTTTGGTTACTTAAATTTTGCCTTAATTTATTTCATTTAAATGAGTTAGTTTTTCTAAAGTTTCTATGAAATGGGTTATTTTATCTCATTGATTTTATCCCCATTTTTTAATCCACTTTCCTTTCAAATATTCCTTAAAATCACTAAAAGTTGTTAATGATACTTTTTGCCTTAGTTATTTTCATTTGAATGGTATAAATCTTATTTTAAGCTACTTTTATTTCATTTCAAATGGATTTCTATCGCTAAGCCCTTGTATTTTTATTGTTTAATTTAAATGACTTCGCCATTTAAATTTAAATTATCCTAACCATTATATTTTTATCAAAAAAATTATAACTATATCATTTCATATTTTTCATTTATGTATTGAAATTATCCTAGTGCAATGTATTAATCTCTTTATAGTCTTAGGGACCATTAAAAATTCCTTTGATACTTAGTTAATTTCTTTGAAAATTACCTTGCAGAGTGATGATGTCATCATAGCTCTAGGTGAGAAGGTTAGTGAGATGATGCCATGTATATAATATTGAAATCCTAAAACTACCTATATAATTACAATGCCTCTAGGATATCATATTATCAAGATGCTACGATGTGGCATCATCTTGATGATATGTTATCCTAGATATATCTATATAAAGAAGTAGCGATGTTTTGATTCAGGATCATCAATCTTAAGGAGAAGGTTTTGTCATATTTTGGTTATTAACATTATATTAGGTTTAATAACACATTATATGGCCTTATAAGTACCCAATAATTCTTAGGTTTCAATTTGGTAGTCTATAAATGCATTTATTTATTTAAATTTTAAATCTTAGATTTTTCCACCAAAACTAATAAGTTAAAAAATTTGAATTTTCTTATGTGTTCATGACTTACAAGGGTATGGTAAGGTTTTAAAAAGAGTTTAAATATGTTTTTAATGTATTATATACCCATTTATAAATTTTAAAATGGTTTAAAGTGGTCTATACATGGAAAAGCAACTTTGGAGTTTTGTCAGCTTTGCAATGTTGTCATGTAACTGTTGGCAAGACTCCTCCAAGGTAGTTAAATTCAATTATTTTCATATAAAATGTAAAATATTTATATTTTTAATTATTTATTTATGTTTTTTAATAACAATATTCTAATTAAGGATAAATAAAGAAGACCCTAGTATTGAAAACAATATTCAAACCCTATTTTGATCATTTTTGTATTGGTTGTACACTATTACTTTTATGATTAATGAACTAATGGATTATGAAAATAGTTTTCTACACATTTTAATGATTCTTGAATGTTTTTTGAGAATAAAATTTCAATAATTAATAATCCATCCATTCATTTTTAAAGAATAATATTAGGTAGACCACTGTTTTGGGAGCCTTTTTATTGTGTGTAGTCTGTGTGTATACTTTCTAAAGGAATGATCATTATTTCGAATTGAAATATTTGATAAATTCATATAAAGATATTTTATATTTATTAATGAGTATTTATTATTTAATTAAGGACATGAGAAGATATTTTATGCTTGGAAACTAGTTTATAAACCCTATATTTTTAAGAAGCTTTGTATGATTGAATGGTGACTATGCTTCTTGAAGGAAGTATAAATAAACTGATGATTATTTTTTTTGGGATATTAAGGTGATTTTTTGGAATTTTACTATAAATTTTATTTTATTTTGTATTTTATAATCCATCTTGACAAGTGCATAGACCTATAACTTTCTTGTTCTCATGCACAATCAAACCTATTTTGAATTAGAAATATTTGACAGAAGATTGGGTAGTGGAAAAAAAATTGGATTAGTTTAAAAAGGTAGAGATAGACATAATAAACATTTTTTGAGTCTTTTAAAACCTTTCATTCATTCATAATTTACTTTTTATTGCTCTCGGGTTGTCATAGGCTACCAAAAGCCCTAAATTAGGGTTTCAACTATATCTAGAGATTTAACCATAAAAATATAATAAAAAAATATATTCCTACCAATATTCATATTATATAAATTAATTTAAAGGTTTTTGGAGTCTATAGATAGCGTGGTATTGAATTTGAATAGTCCATGGTGAATTAGGCCTAAAAAGGGCTAATTGAGTAGGTTAAAAGTGGGAAAGTGGACTTAATGAAAGAGTTAAGCCACAAAATTTGATAAAAAAGTGTAATTTGACAAGGGAAACAATAATAAATTATTTCTAAGCCAAATATAATTGTAATTTTTTCCTAATATTAATAAAATAGGGTCTAAGGGCTAGTAGAAGGGGTCAAAAGTATAGGTTTTTTGTTAAGAGTTACAAATTGAGATTTTTTGAGTATAAAATCTACATAATTTTTATGTCAAATCCAAAAATATATACCTAAGAACAAGTGTGAGAGATAATTTTATTTAGAAAAGATAAAAATAGGTACCTTTTTGACATATTACCTAAACAAGGTTTAAAATTCCGCCTAAGAGAAATAGAGAAGGTGCATCAAGAAACCAAGGGAACCAAGATGTTGTGTTGGAAAATATAAGAGAAATTAGAGTTATCTTGGATGAAATTTTTAACTATTTTGGAATAAAACCAAAGATAAGGACTCCTAAAAGGGGACTGGAGTGACAAGGAAGATGAGCCACAAGACCAAGAGGAAGTAGAGGGAGAAGAGATAGTTGAAGGGCCTAAATATTGAGGTGTAGAGAGAATCATGAAGGTAATAATGATTCAAGGGTCCAAACCAAAGGTGGAACTACCCACCTATATAGGTAGTCTTGATGGAGAAGAAATCATGGATTAGGTGAATGAGTTAGACAAATATTTTGAATATAGAGAGGTACTGGATGATAAGAAGGTCAAGTTTTCAAGATCAAAACTAAAGGGGCATGCTTCATTATGGTGGGACCTCACAAAAAATGAGATAAAAAACAAATGGAAGAATAAGATAACTTATTGGGATATAATTGTTGTCAAGCTCAAAGACAAATTCTTGCCAAGTGATTATGAGACAAACTTGTTTAGATAATTACAAAATTTGAAGCAAAAGGAAATGACTATGAAGGCATATACCAAAGATTTTTATAAGCTAACCATTAGGTTTGTACATGTTGAAGAGGATAAATAAAATATTTCAAGGTACTTGAATGGCCTATGGTATAATCTCCAAGATGAACTAGTACTTGTTATCCAAATAACACTAGAGGAGTGCTATCAATTTGCACTCATAGATGAAGATAAGCTAAATAAGAAGCATAATCATAAAAATAGAGGAAGGGGTAGAAATTTTAGAGGTTAAGGATATCAAGGGGGTATAAATTTCTTGCAATGAAAATATTAAGGTGAATCAAGCAATTTAGAAGATCAGTCCACTAATTTTAAAGGTAGATTTATAGGTAGAATACCTTTCAATAAAGGTGGTTATTCATCAAGGGGTAAAGGAACAAGTGGATTTATAGGCAAGTTTTTCAAGTGTACCAAGTTTTCTAGTCATAAGTAATGGGAATGCCCAGAGGAATAGCTAGAAAGAATCCCAAGAAATTAAGGGAGAAATAAAATTTCAAAAGGAGGAGAGGAAGAGAGTGTTTTCTCTCCATAACACATGGAATATAGTAAAGTGGGAGAATCATTTATCATGATGAGGATTCTGATCAAGCCACCCAAGGAGAAAGAACCACCACAAAGGAAAACTATCTTCAAAACATCATGCAAGTGACAAGGTAAGTATTTAAAAATGGTCATTGATTTAAGAAGTATCGATAGTTTGTTTTAGTACAAATGGTTAACAAGCTTAGGATAAAGAAACTAAATCACCACACTCCATACAAGGTGTCATGGTTGAATAAGGGATAAATATCTTGGTGAGTGAACAAAGTTGGGTAGACTTCCAAATTGGAAGCCATAAAGACAAGGTACTCTATGATGTCATCCCCATGGATGTGTTCCATGTGATTCTTGGAAGGATTTGTCAATATGATAGGTGAATTACTCATGATGGAATAATGAATATGTACACTTTGATGAAGGATGGAGTTAGTCACACTTTGCTACCCTTGCAGGATGAGGAAAGTGATCGATAAGTTGGTTTACATCTGATGTTGGTAAGTACAAAAGAGTTTTTGAATGCCATTAATGAAGAATAAATAGGTTTTAATTTGTTAATAAGACCTAAGACTATTATGATAGCCACTAAAATCAATGATCTACCCCTAGAGATTCAAAAAATGTTGGAGAAGTATGTTTATATAGTTGTTGATGAGCTACCAAATACATTACCACCTATGAGGAGCATAACACATCATATAGACTTTGTACTTAGAGCAAGTATAAAAAATAAGGCTTCATAAAAGATGACCCCAAAAGAGAATTTTGAGATCAAAAGATAAGTGTAGGAGTTGCTTGACAAAGGGCTAATCAAAGAGAGATTGAGTCCATGTGTAGTGCCTACAATGTTGGTTCAAAAGAAGGAATATGAGTGGAGGATATTTATTGATTCTAAGGCCATCAATAAGATCACCATAAGATATAAATTTCCACTTCCCAAGATGGAGGATTTTATGGATTTCTTGAGTAGAGAAAGATACTTTTCCATGATAGACCTCAAGAGTGGATACTGCTAAATAAGAATCAGGTAAGGTGATGAGTGGAAGATCAATTTTAAGATGAATGAAGGTTTTTATGAATGGTTGGTCATGCCATTTGGTTTGACCAATGCACCTAACACTTTCATGAGATTAATGAATGAGGTAATAAAATATTTCATAGGAAAGTTTGTAGTGGTTTACTTGGATGATATACTAATCTACAACTAAATCAAGGAGGAACGTCTTCATCATTTAGATTTGGTTATAAGGAGGATGCAAGAAGACAAGTTATTGATCAATATCAAGAACATTGATTTCATGAAAAGAGAGATATTGTACCTTGGATTTTTCATATCACAAAGCATGTTGAAAATGGACAAGAACAAGGTGAAGGCAATCATGGAGTGGTTGACACCTAGGATAGTAGGAGAGGTAAGGAGTTTTCATGCTTTGGTAGGTTTATATAGAAAGTTTATAAGAAATTTTAGTGGAATATGTGTTCCCATCATTGACACCTTCAAGGCAGACAAGAAAAAATTTATGTGGAATGAGAAGGAAGACAAGAGCTTCCAATACTTGAAGCAAAGAATCATCTTGTAGCCTATACTAGCATTTCCATACTTCAACAAAGTATTCTAGATAGAGTGTGATGAAAGTGGTGTAGCCTTAGGGGTTTTTATAAGCCAAGAGGGAAGCACTATAGCCTATTTAGTGATAAGTTAAATGATGCTAAGGAAAGGTATTCATCTTATGACTTGGATTTCTATGAAATGGTGTAAGCATTGAAGAAATGGAGTCATTATCTCATGCCAAATGAATTCATAGTGTATAAAGATAACCATACACTTTAATTCATATCTAATTATCCTAAGTTAAACTAAAGACATGTGAAATTAGTGGAGTACATTCAACATTTCATCTTCACCATCAAGCATAAACAAGGACAAAGAAATAAGGTTGCATATAAATTGAGTAGTAGAGTCTTATTGGTGCATGCGATTTAGTTAGAGAGTGTTGGAAATGAGGCACTCAAAGTTTTGTATGAGGATGATGAAGACTTCAAGGAAAAATATCATGCATACAAACACCCAAGTACACTCAATAAGGAGCCATAGTTATATTATGCAATTCATAATGGATTGTTGTTCAAAAAAAAATAGTTGTGTGTACCCAAGAGCTCCATAAAAGTAAATCTATTCCAAGAGAAGCATAGTGGAAGCATGGCAAGCCATTTTGGGCTTGAAAAGACATTAGAATGGATCAATAGGCACTATTATTAGCCTAAAATGCAAGAAAAAGTACATACGTATGTAGAGAGGTGAAAGATTTTTCAATTGGCTAAGGGTAAAAGTACTAGTGTATGTTTGTATCAGCCCCTACCAGTCCCAAATAGGCCTTAAGAATCCATAAGTATGGACTTTGTGATGTGATTACCTAGAAAATAAAGGGGTTTTGATTCAAATTTTATATTTGTTGATAGCTTCTATAAAATAGCACATTTTATACCATGTATAATCACTAATGATGAAACATGTGGCTAATTTGGTTTTCAAGGAGGTAGTGAGGATTTATAGATTGACCATGAACACTATTTGTGATAGGGACACCAAATTTATTGGTCACCTATAGAGGAAATTATGGAAGAATCTAATCAAAAACTTGAGTTTTAGTTCATATTAACATTCTATAATATATGGGAAAATAGAGGTGGTGCATATAATCTTAGGGAACTTGTTGAGGTGTTTATCCAAACACTATCCCAAGTAGTGGGATTTTGTGCTACCTCAAGTAGAGATTGCTTAAAATGATTTTACCAATATGAGAATTGGTATGATTCCATTATAGGTGATCTATGGCATGCATCCTAGAGGTTTATTTGAGGTTAGAGACATCAAATATATCGATAAAATAAGTGCTAAAGGTGAGGAGTTTATGATGGCAATGAAAGAGGTGTATGAATAGGTGATAAAGTATTTAGATTATAGTGTTGACAAGTACAAGAAATAAGCAAATTTGAGTAGAAGATAAGTGAATTTATAGGTTGGGGACTTATTCCTATCTCATATAAGGAAGGAAAGGTACCCAAGGGGTGAATACAATAAGTTGAAGATGAAGAAGATAGGTCCTTGCAAGATTCTTAGGAAGTTTGCAAAGAATGCATATGGATTGGAGTTACTTAGTGGAGTTGTAATTTCACATATATTTAATGTTTTATATTTGTACCCTTATAAATTAGAATATAGATGAGGAAACATAGTGGATGATGCAGCTATGATAGGCCCATATTGGGTAAGATAGTTGCCTATGGCCAAGACAAAGGAGATGGAGTGCATATTTGATAAGCAAGTGATTAAGAGCATAAGAGACAAATATTATTTCAAGTATCTAGTAAAATTGAAGAATAATCCAATATAATATGTCATTTGGATGACTTATAATGACAAAAAAAAGTGAGGGAGTACTTTAGAAGCATTCATGGATATCATTCCATGAGTTATTTTTCCTTTCCCTGGGAGTATGATGTAGGAACATCACTCTTAAGAAGAAAATTTGGTCAAAATTTGGTTTTTTTCATTATATTAGGTTTATTAACACCTTGGATGGACTTATAAGGCCCCAATAATTCTTAGGTTTTAATTTATTAGTCTAGAACTGTATTTAGCTAGTTTAAATTTCAAATCTTGGATTTTCCCACCAAAACTAGTATGTTGAAAAATTTGAGTTTTCTTTCATGTTTAGGACATGCATGGGTATGTTAAAGTTTTTAAAAGATTTTAAACATGTTTTTAATGTCTTATATACCCATTTTTACCTTTGATAGGGGTCTAAAAAATTTTATGCATGGAAAAACAACTTTGAAGTTTTGTCACCTTTGTAATGTTGTCATGTAACTGTTGATAAGACTCCTCCAATGTAGTTAAAAATAGTTAATTGCATAAAAAAGTTAAAATATTTAGAATTTTAATAATTTATTCATGTTTTTTAAGAACAATATTTGAAGGAAGGAGACTTAAAGAAGCCCTTGTTCTTGAAAACAAGATTCAAACCCTATTTTGAACATTTTTGTATTGGCTACAGATTGTTACTTTCATGATTAATGAACTAATGGAATATGAAAACAAGTTTATACAAATTTTAAGGATTATTTAATGTTTTTTGTACTAAAATTTTCAATAATTAATAATCCATCTATTAATTTGGCAAGAATAATATCAGGTAAACCCTTGTTTTGGGAGCCTTTTTATTGTGTATAGTCTATGTGTATACTTTCTTAATGAATGATCATTGATTTGAATTTAAATATGTGATAAATTCATATACATATGTTTTATATTATTTAATGAGTGTGTATTATTGATGGAAGGACACAAGAATATAGTTGATGCTTGGAAAGTAGTTTAGAAACCCTGTATTCTGTAACAGGGTTTGTATAATTGAATGGTGACTGTCCTTCTTGAAGGAAGGATCCATAAACTAATGATAAAGTATTTTTGGATATTAAGGTGAGTTTTTGGAATGTGATTATAATTTTTTTTGATAATTTGACTGGATTGTGTATGTTATATCCATCTTTATAAGTTCACAAACCTGTAACTTTCTTGTTCTAATGCACAATCAACCCTATTTTGAATTATAAATCTTTGACAAAAAATTAGGAAGTGGAAAAAAACACTTATATTAGTTGAATAAGGTATATATATACATAATAAAAAAAATTGAGTCTTTTAAACCGTTTAATTCATTCATAATTTATTTTTGACCGCTCTCGGGTTGTCATAGGCTACCAAAAGCCCTAAATTAAGGTTTCAACCATATCTGGAGATTTAACCATCAAAATATCACAAAAAATATTAATATTATATAACTAATTTGAAATGTTTTAGGAGTTTACATATAGTGTGGTAAGGAATTTGAATAGTCCAAGGTGAATTAGGTCTAAAAAGGGCTAATTAAGAGGGGTAAAAGTGGGAAAGTAGACCTAATGAAAGAGCTAAGCTAGAAAATTTGACACACATGTGTATTTTGACAAGGTAAAAAATGAAACATTATTTTTAAGACAAATGTAATTGTACTTTTTCCATAGTATTTTGACAAGGTAAAAAATGATACATTTTTTTAAGTCAAATGTAATTGTACTTTTTCCATACTAGTCAGAAAATAGGGTCTAAGGGCTAGTAGAAGGGGTCAAAAGCATAGGGTGTTTGGTAAAGAGTTACAATTTGAGAATTTTTAAGTAGAACATATTCATCATGTTTGTAAGAATCAGTCAAGTGGGTTATAAATATGAATCTACGTGGATTAATATCACTACTCCATATCCCCAAGGTAGTTTATACAACTTGGTAGATCTTAAGAACTCGAGGTGAACAAGATTGCATCACATGAAAAAATATTGTTTTAATATTGTAATGAATAGTTAACACCATGGAAATATTTGAGGAAGAATCATAATAATGATATATAACCATGTGTCAAGTACCCTATGATTAAAGGACATGTTGGTTGTGCATCTAGTAAGAAATTAGGTAAAAATTGATGGCCTATCTGGACATCAAAGTTATCAAAGCCTGAGATAAGACTATGTTTTCAAAATGTTAATCACATTAAAGTTTCAACACATTTCTCACCAACTAGAGGACTAAAACATGAAAAAATACAACCCATTAAATGATCAACTTGATAAGAATCCTTAAAATCAATTTAGGGATGGACACTTCATTTAATTCACCCTTAGAATTAAATATGGATGTCTGTGTAAAGCATGGTGGATTGACAATTCAAAGAAGATCCCAATGATAATTAACTATAAATATTCAAATTGGATCTCTATTTGGCCCCAAATTAAATATAATACATTTAGTATGAGGCTAGTCATCATGTGGCATGTGTGATAAAGGGTACCCAAAAGAGATAGTGAGCACTAAAGATACATTTCTACCTTAAAGAGACATGGTTTTAAATGTGGATGATCATGATCAAGTTGATGGATCTAGAAATATCCCAATTGCATTCTTTAATCAAGAAAGAATAATTACAACTACCCCATTAGTGGGATAAGTTGGCAAAATATTGGAAATTATTGCCCCTTTTATGTATATAGACCTTTGAAGGCCTTAAAAAAGGTTGGCTCTTTATGAATTTTAAGAAAGGCATAAAGACACTATGCCCATTTATTTCCTACACTTTACTACTTTATAGGATAATTTTTCCATTTCTTTGTTTTAGTCTTATTGTTTCATACAAGTTCATGACACTTAGATAATTGTATGAATCCTATACTCTATTAATCAAAAGGAATATCTTGATAATTATTACATTTATTGCACATTTTTATGTTAGTTATGTCTTTCCTTCTCACATTTGAATTCCCTAGACTCTTTCACCATCTTTATTTTGAGTTGTTATAGGTCTAGATCAACTAAATATTAGTTTTATTAGAGTATTTAGCTAGATAGTTACAAATTCATCTATATTTATAGTAGACATTTTATCTCTTTATCCCTTCTCTTTTGCATTTTATTTATAATCAATTTTAGTTTAGGAACAAAAGTAATCTAAACTTAAATATTTATCTTTATTATTATCTTACTTTTAGTTTATCTTTATTATAACATTGTTGCATCTATTAACATGAAAAAGTAATGAAGAAACCAATTATTTTCAATTAGTATAAATTTGCAAAATTTTGATTTCTATTTCTATTGGAGGCTAAACCTTGAAAGAATATCTTATTAAAGCATGTATCCTCTCTTTAAGAATTTATTATCCAAATCTAAAAATTGAACCTTAACTCATTAAAACATTCCACTTACATAGAATGAGTTCACATCAACCAACCTAGTAAAGCCTAAAATACTAATACCTGGAACATTTAGACCTTAGGGGGTATTTTATTTGTAGGATCTCCCTCATTTCAAGAGAGGAAGGGATTAACATCCAGTTTGCCTAATTTTTGTCTCATGTCAAATAATGAATCAACATATTGTGACACTAGAAGGAGTGTTTTAACTAGACTATATACTAAGATTTGTTGTTTCTATTAATTCTCATAGCTAATCCCCATCATGTTTTGTCTCATCCTATTCTATGATAAT
The DNA here is from genome assembly GCA_037957365.1 of Torreya grandis. NCBI lineage: Eukaryota > Viridiplantae > Streptophyta > Pinopsida > Cupressales > Taxaceae > Torreya > Torreya grandis. The sequence continues at coordinate 541,726 of JARHVA010005531.1, read as the reverse complement.
AGAAACATCAACTTAATGTATGTCTATATAACACTCAACTATGTGTGAACATATGTTTGTGTATAAAATAAATGACATGCTATCTACTAATATAAAATAAACAACAAAGATGCAAATGAGCTAGTAAACATGTGTATTCTAAAATAGTTTATGTATTTTTTATTTATTTCAATGTTTTTTTTTTAATTTTATTAGAATATTTTATTTTTTTGGATATTTTTATAATATTGGAATGGAAAAATGTCTAACAGATGATCCCATATAAGATATTATTATAAGAAGCTACAAAATCATAATATGGTATATCAAACTAGTGATATTGCCATTAGGCATGCATATGTGTCTATTTAACCCTAATTTGGATGTGGGTAGTTAGGGTTAATGATATCTAAATGATAGGGCACAAGAGTGAATATTAAATCTATTATAGGCCAATTAATGTGCTAAACTCAGATGTACCATATGTTGAATTTAATATACTAACATAAGCTATAAATGAGAAGTAAAACTATGTTAGATATATAAAATGATATAAAATAAATGTACTTATATGATTTTAAGGTTAATGTAAATATAGATCTAGTAAAAATATAAAGTAGGTGGGAATTTAGTTCTAGAATAGTCATCAAATTATGGATCTAGTGTTTCTATCTCTCTAGATAGTTGTGTCAGCCTAGGATGGTTGCATCAACACTACTATCTAAGTTCCATTCTAGCATATTTTATATAATATTAGCTGAAATAGGATGAAACTACCTATATGCTTCTAGATTTTTCTTTGCTTTTACTCTAGTGCATCCATATCTAGGCCATGGACTATCACTCTTGGTGACATGGCAAAACATTAGATTTTCATCTTCAACATGAAATTGGGGGAAAATGGGATAGTTGGCACACAATGTCAAGATTACCACACCATCAAAGGGTGATTATTACATATCCAATACTCTATAAGAGAGACTCAAATTAATGTAATTCTCCCATATGTGTTGGATTTTGTGTGAATCAAACAAGTGTGTAAAGAAATTAGAACAATGACCTATCTTGTAACTTAGAAAATATGACCTTATGACTTCTCTTTTAGTACTTAAAACTTATAACTAGGATATTACTTTGACTAATATAAACATATGGTAGAATAGGAAACTTGTTGGTAACTTGAGTGCTTTTTGAATGCTATTTTGGTTTGATCTCTAGGTTAGGAATGAATGAGGGTTGATATTCTATTTATACCAATCTTATCTAGAGATAACTATCATTAAATCAATTAGGCCAACCATTTTAATATGTTTCATCTATAATTTGTATGACTTTAGGGCACTAGACACCTATGTCAAGGCAAGACAATAATGTCAACACTGCTATTTATCTTCAATATTAGTGTTCAAGGAGTAGGAGAGTAGGCACATGCTCAAAACTTATAGATGTGTATGATAAGTACATTTAAACCATTCTAGGCAAGATTGGATGTATATAAGGCTAGTTAGACTTAGAGATAGGCCAAGGGGCATAATATAGATTACATGTGAGTCTTACATAAGCAAGGCATGCGTATAACTAATAGGAATAGCTAGGGTTTAATTTTTCCAAGTGTACAATACATAGGTGATATACAATAAAAAAATATCATCTACATTTCTCCCCCTTTAATATAGTAATAAAATTGATAGTATAAAGGAAATTAATAAGTACATGTGTGTGTATGCACACCTTATATTATGTTGAGTTAAAGTTGAGTCTTTTGTTAGAGTTGAATTTGAGTTCTTTGTTGGTGACTGACCTACATCCAAGAGCATGTTATATTTTATAATCAGTTCATATAATTTGGGTCAAAAGTAATTGAAATATATTAAAATTAAAAGATCAAGGTTTAGGAGTACACCTATGTGTCAATGTAACTACCTTGCCTATTGGAAAGTTATTTTTTTCAAAATATGTATCAATTTTTAAGGATATAAAACTATGTTTAGGATAAATATAGATAAATCCTTAAAGTGTATCAATTTTTAAGGATATAAAACTATGTTTAGGATAAATATAGATAAATCCTTAAAGTGCATATATTTGAGGGGGGGGGGAGAGAGAGAGAGAGAGAGAGAGAGAGAGAGAGAGAGAGAGAGAGAGAGAGAGAGAGAGAGAGAGAGAGAGAGAGAGAGAGAGAGAGAGAGAGAGAAGAGAGAGAGAGAGAGAGAGAGAGAGAGAGAGAGAGAGAGAGAGAGAGAGAGAGAGAGAGAGAGAGAAAGAGAGGTTGGAAATTACATGTCCCCAACTTTGGAAAAAAATAAGTTACCACCTGGAAGTTGATATTAGCTCAACTATGCAACCCAATGATACTTATATCCTAGTGAGTTTTTATTGTCAAGTCCAAACTAAAAACTTGGTAAGATTGAGTGATTTAATCACCTCGATCATACCAAAAGGTGAACCAACAATTATATTTTATTGGATTGTTATAGTTTTTAAATGTTTATGGGGTATCAATTTGTGTAATAATTGTGGAGTTTGAGATTGAATTGGATTTTGAAATATTAAGCACATGTTGCATATCATATGCACCTTATGTATGTCTCATTTTGAAAATGTGTGTAATAATGCCACTATGTATATAATTATTCCACAAACATGAATGTGAATCATATAATTATGTGCTTTGACTAATTCAAATCACTATGTAAGTGTGGAAGACATGCTTCCAAAGCATTCTCACACTATAAACTAGAGAAATATAAATTTGATATAAGTACCAATGTGGAGGATATGTTTCCAAACATGCTTCACTATAAATTAGAGATGTTTAATATTGAGTAGGTGTGAAGAACATACTTCTAAAGCTTGCCCCCAAAAAATGTAAAAACTATGAATGTGTGGAATCCATGTCCATATGACATTCCCCCCTAAATCTATAAACTGGTATAATTATAAATACTAAATAAATGTGGATTACATGTTTCCAAAGCATTCCCCCATTGTAATTTCTAAAATATGAATATGTAGATTCCATGTCCATATGACATGCCCCCATTGTAATTTTCAAAATATGAATATGATAACTATGTAAAGTGTGGAGAACATGCTTCCAAATAATTCCTTAACTAATATTCACACCCCCCCCTCCCCTTAAGGTGAGGGAAAAATAGTACTTGGAAGTTACCTCACCTCAAAAGGGTAAGACAACTATAAAATCTATGATTGTAACCATGTTGCATATAGAAGGAAACATGTCTAGGTAAATGTACCATTGAAGTGCATAGAACCAATGTGATCATATATAGGCCTAATATGCATGATCAATATCATGTAAACATATAGATAGTAATAGTACAAGCTTAAAAATAAAAACAAGCACACATACAAGAGCACTCAAAAGTAAGTCAAAAATTAATGGTCAAAGGAGACCACAAATAAAGGGCATGTTCAACTACCAAAAAATTGAATGGACATGACTTAGTCAAATATCCAAAAAAATAAATGAATGACATATTAAAATGTCAATACAATAAGTAATGAAATATTCAAATGTCCAAGAATGAAAACATTAGCACAAGAGTTTCATAAAATAGAACATATTCAAATGCTCAAAAAATCAAGATAATAGAAAGGTAAAACACTCAAGTAAGTGTCTAAAGAAAAATACTAAAGAACCATTATAAACATCTCATAGTGGCCCATCGATAAAATATATTATAAAAAATATCAAGTGAATATCATATCAAATACCATGTGAAAGATATAAACATGGATAAGGCATGTATAAGAACATATGTAATCTCAAAAATGCTAATTTAGAATGTTCATCGAATCATATAACATATGTGTTTCAATATCATAGAAGATGGATGCCCTAAAAATTTTGGTGATGTGAGTAGATGTAAATATCAATAATTGTATCATGTATATATGTATGAATTTATATGTATATTTAGGAGTAAATGATATGTTATCCCTTAACATGGAAATAACACATAAATGCCAAGGAGCCAATAGATCATGTAGGTGTCAAAAATAATTTTGGTTTTTTTTAATGTTTTTTATTTTTTTCATATTTGGAAGAGACAAGATCATCCTATGATCTCATCCAAATGATGATCATAGGTATCTTCCCACTCATGACTTAGTGTAAAAAATTGGTGGTACTACCAAGGATCATGTACAAGTAAAATATTTACCATTGTAGTATCTATGATGCTCAACATATTCATAATAATACTCTAAGGTCATAAAGTACCAATAGAATTAATATGGGTTCTTGGAACCCATATTTATGTAATCTATGGTTTATTTGGAATAAAAATAGTAGAAACATGTTTATGTGTTCTAGATATCTGAATATGGTGCATAGAAGCTGAGGATTCTATGAAACCCACCATCTATATCTGATGTAAAATTCTCTCAAGTATAGGCCACCTATTAAATGTAATTAATTATTACTTACCATTTTATAGTGGATTATCCTTAATAGGATTGATAAGTAACTTCCTGGAAATGATTTTTTCTTATTCAAGATGATGCTTATATGAGATATTAGAAATTGAAATTACTTGATTGGCATGAATTTACTTAATACACCCATACAACATAGCAGATACTGATCAAAGATTATGTATCCAAGTTCATCCCAAAAATATGTCAAAGACACATATATAAGGTATATCTGAGATAGTAGTAACCACATATGTAGGACTAACCTATAAAGGTAGATCAATCTCACTAATAGCCTTAGAAGAAGTCCCATTGAATGATCTAACTAATCTATTAGATGATTATAAAACAAATGAATAAATAATGTCATGGTTTAAAAATTCTCACTTACACTATTATCAATCACAACACTATGTATGGGGTGTTTATCAAGTTATGATTGAATGAATAGAGAATGAAGATCAGAGTCATCATCCTTAATTTAATTGTAATCAAAGGAAATGGAAAGTTTCTACACCAAGGAGGTATATTCATTTGAAAGTACCAATATATAAATCTAGTGGGTGTCCATACTAATATGAAATGGAATGTGAATTATATGCCATTTGGACTTTTAGTTCTTTCTTAGAATGGTAATGGAAAGGATTGTTAAACATTTTTAGTTTATGGTGATCACCAGGTTATGAACCTAATTCCTATGGAAGATCATCAAATTTATTTGTTGGTCATCAATGAGGTCCTAGATTTTAAGCTCCAAGGTAAAAAAATTTATGCATAGAATACCTAGGGCCTTAGTGATAGTCATAATAATCATTTTCATCATATCTTTTAGGTAGAGGTCTATTTTTATTAACCTCTATATGAGGAAGGAGAGATATAAGATGACACTCTAAAAACCATAGGAGTAATGAAGTAGGAGACTAAAGTAAACATGTAAACTATATATTTGGTTCATTAGATAGGAAAAGTTGATTGGTCTATTATGCAAGTATGCTAACCATGGTGGTTGCTTCATTTTTAGGCTCATGAGGTTTTACCTTATAGCATGCTTTCATTGTAATTTTTTACTAGATGTAGAGCAGCTAGTGTGTTTTCTACATAATTGAGTTTATTCAATGACATAACCTTCATTTCATTGTCCCATATAACATGCCATAAGTAATATAAATATTGAAACTTCTTGAAAATAGTGAACTCATGTAAATTAAAAAGCAAACTTTAATTTAACATGTCTTTTAATTCTTTATCCACCATAGGATTGGTCATTTTAGCTAGAATACATATTTATTGTTTAGTTCATTGGTTTCTTATTTTATTTTCATAATTTGAGCATAAGAAACATTTTTGGTAATGTTAATAGAAAAACACATCAAGAACTAGTTAGTAAGAGGTTTGAATGCTTTCACAAATTGGAGAGGTAAGTCATAAAAGCACCTCAAAGCATAGTACTTGAGGCTCCTTGGAAATAATTTGGTCAAAATTTATCATTAGAAGCATAATCAAGTCATGTCACATAAAATATTTGAATATATTATTTAGGATAATTCTTTCCATCATAAAATGTGAATGTAGGTACAATAAATATAATAGGAAAATGGTGTAAAGATATATTAAGTACAAGAGGGTTATGCAACACATCTTGAAAATTTAATTCATGTGAAGACTTTTATTCCTTTTGTCCAATGTTTTTGACCTTGTCTGCAAAGGTCTTTATGAATGGAAGGAGTGATTGAATTATAATCCCAATGGAATCTAGATTATAAATTTGAGTAGTCACTAAAGGGGATGAAAACATGTTCTTAGTAGTAATAGGCATTAAAATTAGTATTTGTGTTGAAACAATTGTTAAGTTCATAATAGATGTATCAATAGTATCTTTAGGCAGAAAAGTTTGATATGCATAATCCTTAACCTCATTAGATGTATTGCTTTGTAGTGTGTTCAAGGGATAGGATGTATCCACTAAAGTTTTTTAATTTTTGACCTCAAGTAGAGTTCTTAAGATTTTATCAAGATCTTCAAGGTTTTTTTTTTTTAATTTACTCATGAAACATTGAAACTACATGCACTTGGTCATTTTAATTTGTTTTTAGATTTTCATTAGTAGAATATTCTTCTATGATAACCTTATCAAATTTTATTTCATTTTCAATATGGGTATCATCATGATCCAAGGTATGATATCCCTCATTGGTTTGAGTCATCTTTGATGGGTTGAATGGAAGCTTAATATGTTCAATATACACCCCCCCCATTCTAGGGATAAGCCTAGGTTGAATAAAAAATAATACAAATAGAAAATTAAAAAGTATTAAAATATGAACCCTAGTTGGTTTAAAACCTTGAGAATCATAAAAATTTACATTCACATGGATTAGGTTCACCAAATGCTTAACGCTAATTTGGTTGTGGATCTTACTTGGGTAGATAATGGTAAGGATATAATAATGATAGGGAATAATGGTGAATATCATATTTATAGAAGGATAATTAATGTACTAAACTCAAATATACCATATGTTAAAGTTATTAAATTGAGATAAGCTATAAATAAAACGTATAACTATGCTAGATATAAAAAAATGATACAAAAGTGATGTAATTATTTTGATCTAATGTTAATGAAAATATATATCTAGTACAAGTATAAAGTAGGAAGGAAGATGGTTCTATAATAGTTATCAGATTCTATATATGGTACCTCTATCTCTCTAGACAATCATGTTAGCTTGGTATAGTTACATTAATGCTAGTTTATCATACATAATATTAACTAAAATAGTATATGAACACTTGGATGCTTCTATTTTTGGTTTCAATTTCACTTTATTGCATTCAAATTTAGGTCATGGATTATCACTCTTGGTGAAATGGCAAGACCCTAGCTTTATATCTTCAATATGACCTTGGGTAAAAATGGGTTAGTGGGAACATAGTGTTGAACTAACCCAATATAACCCCAATGTCAAAGGGCACTACCTACATATCTAATACTAAAAAAGAGGGACTCAAACTGATGTTATTCTCCCCTATGTGTTAGCTTGTATGAAAATCATACAAGTGTGCAAATTAAGCACAATAGTAACCTATCTTGTAACTTAAAAAATATGACCTAATGAATTATATTTTATTACTTCAGACTTGTATCTAGGTTATTTATTTGATTGATATTAGAATAAGGAAGAATAGGAAAGCTTTTGGTAACTTGAGTGATTATTGAATTCTCTTTTGGTTTGATTTCTAGGTGAGGAATAAATGAGGGTTCATATTATATTTATACCAATCCTATTAGGATATAACTCACATTAAATCACTTAGGTAGACCATTGTAATAAATTTAATATAAAAATTTTATGACTTTAGGGCACTTGACACTTGCATCAGGATAAGATCGTAATATTGATGTTATTATATGTCCTAGACATTAGTGTCTAGGGAGCAAGAGAGTGGGCACATGCTCATAACTTGTATAAATGTAAAATAAGTAAATTTTAATCACTCTAGTCAAGATGGGATGTCTATGTCATTAGTATAAGGGTGGTCAAACTAAGAGATAATCCAAGTGACACAAGATAGAGTAGATACAAAGCTTTCAAAAGTAATGCATGTGTAGAACTAATAAGAATAGCCAGGATCTAAGTTTTTCAAGTATAAAAGATTGAAGTGCTATATAATCATAAAAATCATCTATAGTGTCATATATAGAACTATAGAATCCATGGTACTTTACGTATGTCTCATAGGCTTCTATGGACATGAATAGGTAATAGGATTAGTGGTTATTGAACCCCATTATTAAGTGATATGTGGTTTATTCAATGTAAGTATAATTAGAACATGTTTATTTGATCTTAGTATCTAGGTGGATCATGTAGGTGTAGATAAAGATTTTATATAGTCCACTCTGTATCTTTGGTGAAACATTCTCTTAAGTATCAACCACATAGGAAATGGGATCACCTTTTTCTTACCCTATCACACATGACTAACCTTAGTAGGGTCTTTAATTAGTTATATTGAAGTAAACTTCTATATTTAAATTTTATATGCCCTTAAACTATAATCCATCCAAAGATATGTGTTACCAACTTGTGGCTTACATACCATCATATTATCTTATTACATTTCTCAATGATATTAGTATTTTTGACTTATAGAATAATCATGGACAAGTATAGTATATATAGGAGGTAGTGGTTAGTATTTTATCATAATATTATGAATTCTATTCTTATTGCATGGTTATGGAGGTTGCCCCCTTGAAGTGGCTTAGTCATAATATTCATGTATTCTTCACTTTCACCAATTATTGTTGTGGATATGCTTATTATGTTCTTAATTATATGATATATGATTCTATTTTTTGTGAATCATCTAAGTAATTTCATTACTATTTGTATCAAAGATTTAATTTGGGAAAGTTTATATAGTGTAGTTTTTTAAATCTAGCATCTTAAGCACTAAAAGGTCCAAAAAACATAAATTGTCATTTAGGATGAATTAAATTTTTTCAACACCATAGTTTTGGTGGTGAGATTTAAAAATAAAAAATAAAAATACCAATAAAACAAATTCTAAATTTTTTTACCTTGTCTAAATTAGCAGTCATTAGATTCATCTCTACAAGATGATATATTCTACATGTACACTTTTTTGAGCCAAATTTTTTCACCCTTGTGCACATTATCAATCATTGGATTCATCTTGGTGAGGCAATCTCAATGGTATCATTTGTTGATATATTTTATTAGGGTTGAAACATTCCTAGGTTTTGTGCATAGTAAGCCTAACACTCATGTCATGAGAAAGGGAAATAAATTCCTAAAGATCCTCACAAAGATGACATGGAGTCAAAAAATTTGAGTATTTTAGAGGTAGTTCAACAACTTAAGTCAGATTTACAAGGAATGGTGTATAAATATGATCTTGATGTGGTTAAAGGGGACCTCACAGGGCTGAGAGGGGACCTGAATGCCTTACAAAATCAATTAAAATAAATCACTAGGCAATTGGCCAATTTTTAGCTTATAAATTGTAAAATAACCCTCCACCACTCCATTTTGGTTATCCTCCTCCAATCATAATGCCAACCATGATATGACATTCTTTTTAAAAGTGGACCTACATAAATTTAATAGTAATGATGTTCAAATGAATTGCTCAAATTGAAAATTTATTTGATCTACATTAGACTCCCTATTCATAAAAGGTGGTCAAGGCCTCTTTGTATTTGGAAGCTAAGAAATTCATTTAGTATCACCATTTTTGTGATCAAAATAAAAATAAGTGTGTCTTAGTTTCATGATCATTATTTTCTAAGGAGTTACAACTCCATAATTACATAATGTATTCAAAAACTACTTCATCCAACTATTCAAGTTGTGCCAAACTAGGACTATAAAGGATTACATTCATCAATTTCATAATCTCTCTTTACATGTGGCAGACATCACTAAGGAAAATTTGACTGACTTATTTTTAGGTGGAATCAAATATAGGATCCAATTTAAGGTTCACATGTTTCATCTTAATAATGTATATGAAGCCATACCATGGGCATGTATGGTTGAGGAAAAAAAGTTGATCAAATAAAGACCTTCACTATTTTTCATGAATGCACCTTCCCATCATCATCATTTATGTATCCTACCTGATTGATAGCTTAGTAGATTGAAGAAAAATTATGAAAAAGGTTTGTGTTTTGGCTATGATATAAATGGATAAAAGTACATTTATGTGGTGAAAATAAGTTATTTTACATTGAAGGTGCCAATGAGAAAGAAAAAGATGATGAGGATTTAGGGATAGGTTTGGAAGAACCCAAGGATGAATCTAAATATTCTCAACCTACTATTTCTTGTCAAGCACTTTCAATAATTAATACTCCACAAACACTTAAAGTGGTGGGTTTCATGAAGAAACAAAAGGTGAATATGTTAATTAACTTTTGGAGTACACATAACTTCGTGAATAGTAAGTTGGCTACTCATTTGAATTATTCATTTACCTAGCTCCAAAATTTTATGTCATGATTATAGATGGTGTTACCATCAACTATTCTAAAAAGTTCCATAGCATTAAGCTTTCTATGGGAGATTAATTTTTATATTCCCCTATGTTTAATATTCCCATGGGAGAAGCTAATATTGTTTTAGGAGTGTAGTGGATCACCATTACAGGAACTATTGAGATGAATTTTTAAGAACTATTTATTAGGTTTTATTCAAAATGTAGGACCTTTTAACCACATGGATTATGAGATACATATACATAAGTGGTTAGTTCCCATCAGATGATGAAAATTCTTAGAAAAGGTGCAAAGGGGTTTGTGGCTACTTATTTTCCATAAAGGTTCAACCAATTGAGGAGTATACACATCTTAATTTGTAAAGGGTGATAGATGACCATTCTATTATTTTTGGTGACATGCCAAAAGGACTTCCTCTAAGTCATGCTTATTATCATGCCAATAGGATCATTTTAGGAAATACACCACCTAACATCAGACCTTATAGGTATCCCTATGCCCAGAAGAGTGAAATTAAAAATATGGTACATGAGATGTTAGAGGTAGGAATCATCTGACATAGTCATAGTAAATATTCCTCTCATGTGGTCATGTATTAGAAAAAGGATGACACTTGGAGGATGTGTCTAGACTAAAGAGAACTAAACAAGTACACCATTAAAGATAAGTTTCCTATTCTAGAAATTGATGCATGGTGATGTTTATTTTACCATGTTATATCTCATATTAGGTACCATTATATTTGAATTGACAATGAAAACATACCTAAAATAGATTTTAGAACTCATGAAAGCCACTATGAATTTATGGTTGTTTTTTGGCCTCATAATTGCACCATCTATATTTTAGAGTTTGATGAAGACTATTTTAGGCTAAATTTGAGGAAGTTTTTATTAGTTTTTTTTATTATATCCTCATCTAAAAAAAAATTGGGATGACCATTCGAATCATGTGAAATAGGTACTTTAAGTTTTGGAATAACATTATATTTATGCCAAACCTTCTAAATGTGCTTTTGGTGTCTAAGATGTGGAGTAATTGGGTAATACTATTTCACATTAAGGAGTGAAAGTTTATCATAAAAAAATACAAGTGATGATGGAGTGGTAGGTTCCCAAGACCCTCAATAACCTCTAAGGATTTCTAGGGCTAAATTGATTAATATCATAGGTTTTCAAAAATTATGGTAGCATTACAACCCCACTCACCTCTTTATTGAATAAAGAATCTTTTTAGTGGGCTGATTCAATTATCAAGGTGTTTGAATAGTTTTAAATGGCTATGTGTACAACTCTAGTTTTGGCTACTTTATATTTTTCAAAAACATTATTGTGGATTGTGAGGCATTAAGATTTGGCATGGGATTTTTACTCATGCAAGAAGGAAAACTACTAGAATTTGAAAATTTCCAACTAAAGGGAAAAAATAGGCTCAAAAAAATCTATGAGAAAGAGAAGATGGATATGTTGGCTATTCTGGCCAACATACCAAGCTTCACCTAGACCTAGAGAGAAGCCTAATAGGGTCCTAATTGATGAGTCAGTCAAATGGCTCAAAAGTAGGCTCAACATTACAAAAATAGGGATATAATTAGATTATCATAATGTTTAAAAGCATTCATCAGCATGTAAAGGTTGTATAGACCTTATAAATTCATCAAAACCTTGAAGTAACTATCAAAATATGAACTATGTAGGTTTGAAGGCCCATAACATTACCATGACATCATGTAGAAATGAGAAGACTAGTTCACTTGTGCATGTTATAAAGTTTGCATAGGAATATTTTCAAGCCAAAATATTTCATTTCCATAGAGTCCTTCATGCCAAGATCATCCTCTAAAAGTTTCATGCCTTGGTGATTGTTCTAGCTCAATTTATAAAGCTTCAAAGTTATACTTGCAAGATGGGACATTCATGCAAACATCAAATTTAATATTAGCTTTTGGGTTCAAATATTTATGGTCACATGAACATTAATTATGGTTATGTTAACACCAATTTACAAGTGCATGCACATCAAATTTAAGACACAACAAATAACCATTGGGGTTTAAAAATCCTAAGATGGTCACATAGACATCAAATCATTCACATAGATGTCAAATATGGGAATGTGGACATAAATTTTAAGATCATGAGCTAGCCTTTTGAGTTAAAATTGTGGGTCCAAGAAAATATAATGATCCACATTCATTTGTACATCTTGATCCAATGGTGTGATCTCGAGTCAATGTGTCAAAAGATCTTCAATGATAGGAAATTAAAGGCCCACATTAATTCATAATAAAAAGATATATGGTGCACTTGAGGTCAAAAGGTCAAGGATATAATATTAGGGACATGTTGGACCAATAATAACAAGGAAATTAAGAGCTATTTAATTGGTTTGATTTGGTATTCGATGACCAAAGTTTAACCCAGGGAGATTTTTCATTGAAATTCAAAGGAGAAGTTTTCAACCAAAGAAAGTAAAAGCATGGAGCTGAGTTAAAGTTTGATCTAGTTTAAACCAAAGCCAAAATTTCAAATAATTCCAAGAAGGTATACATGTAGACTTTAATTAATTCATCACTAGAACCAATTACATGAAAATGACCTTTCTCTCTACTCTTTCATGCCTTAATGAACCAATGAAGAGAAATTTACACCAAGACAAAACTTTAACAAATTGATCTAATGGTTGTAACTACATTAATTTTTGAACCTAGGTTAAAACAACTTGATACCACATTTTCAACCATCAGGGAGCATCAATGAGGGAATAATGCAATAATGCAATAGACTAAAGTGACATGGATCAATTAAGAAGCTTGAATGATCATAAATGTAGAAATAGTTGTAATTGTGGTTCAAATGGAGTTGAGATCATTGATCCCTCTTTTATCAAAAGAAACTCTCTATTGGCCCTTTATTATATAAATATAGCCTTAGAGATATTGTTAAGGATCCCTTAGGCTGGTATGAGTAGACTACCAAAAATTATATTTTACACCTCTTGGAGTAATGAATATAGAATTTTGTAGTTTTTTTATTAATCTATGCTTAGTGTTTTTTATTTGTTTGATATACAAAAGTGGTTGGCATCTTCCCTTTATAGGCCCAAGTTTAAACTAATTGCTAATAAACTTTTCTTGTATGTCATTTAACATGTCTTAAGGTTGATGTCTTAGGTATAGAATGGATAGTTGACTATAATTACTTATAATCAAGCCTTACACTAATTGCCCTCTAGCTTAAGTCCATCAAATTTACCTCTAGGTGAAGAATTATTTCTTGTAAACCATTGTAGACACTATGTTAGTTCTATTCATAGTCTATTAGTGTGCTAATGAGTTCAATCTTGAGAGTGGATCTTTGAACATTTAGTGCATCACCATATGTTATAATAGGTTTCATTTTGTGTAATCTATTGATTATTTTCACCCTAAATTATTTAAGTCTTATAAAGAGAGGTCCAAACTATCATATCTAAGGAACTAGCCTCATTAAAATCCCTAGATGTCTAGTCTAGATATAAGCATCCCATAGCCTTAGATCATTCTCATGTTAGTCTAGGTATGAGTTAGACTTGAGAAATTTGACCTCTGTTGGGTGTTATCTAGATATCTAATAGTTCTATCATGCTTGATGAAACCACCTGTTTACATAATTTGAATCATATATATGCATATCTAAGTAAATAACAAACTCTAGAGTCTCATTTTTAGGTTTGTATACCTTTTCATGCCCCCAAGATTTGTCACAAGATCCTCTATAAAAGGGAAATATATATATTTGTCTAAGCTATCTTTATAATTAGTAGGGAAAATTAAATCCCCTTACTCAAATCCTACACCTACACCTCTTGTTCCCCTATTGTTTCACAAAATCCTCCTATTCAATCTAATATTATTTAGCCAAATAGTGTTTTAAATCCCATACCTTAGATGGTTGTTCTTAGAAGACAAGCCTTTGTGACATTCAATGGTGGTAGTCCTCTAAATCTTACCCAATGGGATGATATTATAGTCTTAACTCTAAAGTATCTTCCTTATTTTTTAGGGGAAAATCCATTCACTTATATAAACATATTACAGATATTACTAATCTTTATTGAGTGCATCATGTACTTTAGGAAAATGTAGCAATGACATTGTTAGCAACTTATTTCAAAGGGAAATCACTTTAGTGATATAGAAGATTAGCTCTTACATCAATCAATAATTGGGATGAATTTGGAGAGGTCATGTGCAAGCACTTTGATGACAAAAGTGATTACTTTCACTAGTGGAGAAACTTATGATAATCAAGGAATTTAATAATGAGTGCATGGTAGATTTCAATTACAAGTTCTAGAATACTTGGGATAGATTTCCTATAATGATCAATCTTACACCCCACTATACTTTTCTATACTATCTAAAGGCTCTAAATTCATATGTAGCTATGACGATTCAATTTATGGGAGGGAACACTCTACCTAAAGCTTTTGAAATAGCAATCAAGTCTGAGTATTAATTTATACAAGTAAATAAGTTATTGTTAAGGCCACCAATGCCTCTCTTTTTAGAGATCCACACTCCAACTATTGCTCCAATTCTAGATTCAACAAAATTTTATCAAATAGAAGGTGATCAAGCTGATAAATTGGGGAAGATAGAGAGTCTTCTTGAGACTCATAACAAAAAGTTTGTTGTAATGAAAAGATAACAAGATCCACCATACAAGACATATCAAAATACTAATTAGAATTATCAATATAATAGGCCATCATATTAGTCCAATAAACAAGGGAAAAATCCTCAATCAAGGCAATATAATCCTAATGATCTAAGTAGTTCTAAATATATTTTTCTAACTTATAATAACTATGTTTAGGAATGGTGATGGAATAATTAGTGGGATCAAGCAAATAACATGGCAATGGCACCAACTGGTGAGAACACATATCAATCTTATATGTAGTAGAGTTTAGCTCCTCCTCCACATGAAAACCAACCAAATAAGGAAGCCTCTCTACCACATGGATGCATTCCTTCATTCACTCAAGCCAAAGTTCCAAATCAACAAAGAGGAGAAAATGGTAAAACACCTATTGAAATGATATTTTTGAACTTTTAGGAAGGTGAGGATTCTTCTAAGTACATAGCAGAAAATCAAAATCAAAATATGCCTAACATTGATAATTAAGTTAAAACCCATATTAGATTCAAGAAAAGGGTAATTTGTGATGGTTTATGTCCTAATAAGGTATCCCTTTTTCCTTCTTAGCCACCACAAAGGACTACCACTCATGAACTACCTCAAAAGACATCAACTCAGCAGGTTCAAGATCCAAAGGGGAATAATGTGAAAGAGCCTTAAATTCCTCAATTCACAAAACATATAAGATCCCCTTCTACTCCTAAATTTAAGTTAAGGACAATTACTTCTCCACTTAGTATTATGGATCATATGAATAAAAATTCAATATCAATTTCAATGTGGGATACACTACTAATCCTTAGATAAAAGGAGTATCTTCAATAGGAGCTTTCAAAGCTCAATATCTCTGATGGACCACCTAAAAAGGAAATATTAAGTGTTTTTATAGCCAAATTTAATCCATTTTTTGAGCCTGAAGCTCCTAAATCAACTAAGCCTCCTTGATTCTATCTTTCACTTGTCATAGGAGATTGTCTTGTCCAAAATTATATGATTGATAGTGGAGCTAGTACTTTTGTCATGCCTAAATCCATAGCTCAAAAAATAGGGCTCAAGTATGAACCTCAAGAAAAGTGAGTGTTATAGTTATATGGTTATCCTACTAAGACTCTAGGCATCCTCAAATATATTAATATTTTACTTGTTGTTTGTCCAAATTTCACCATTTCATAGGATATAGTTGTTGATTTACCTCCATATTCATGCCTATCCAAAGATTTTATTGCTAAAATAAGAGGTTACCTTTCTTAAAATTAGTCATACATTATTTTTATAACTAGATATGGAACAAAAGTCATTATAAGTTCTGAGCCAAATTATATATTTCACCTTGAACCATATATGCCAAATATTTTTAATAGGAATTATAGTATTTAAAAAGAAGATGAGAATACTATTGATCAAGAACATTCTAATCCACTTGAGGGCATACCAAATCTACTCTTAAATGAGTTTGATGATGATAACCATGGGTATAATCCATAAAAATGTATTCAAGAATTTGGTTATGGTGTTTACTACATGCATGAAGAAGGTGACTCTTTACCTAGTCTCACCAACTCAAAGTAGGATCAAGAGGGAGTATGGAATCTATACTTTGATGGATCTAGATCAAAAAAAGGAAGCAGAACTAATGTAATATTGGTTTCACCTCAGAATCAAAGGCATTATTTTTTATTTATATTTTAGTTAAATTTTACATCAAATACTACAAATTATGAAGCTCTCATTCATGGCCTTCAGTGGGTTAGAAAGAGAGGTATTAAGCTTTTGTAGGTGAAAGGTGATAGTGAGTTGGTATTGCAATAAGTCATAGGTTTAAGTGTAGAAAATAACCCCCTCCTAAAGGAATACAAACATAGGGTTTGGAACCTCATGGAATACTTCTTAGCATTTGATATCTACTTCATTCCTATAGGAGCCAATTAACATGTAGATAGACTTGTTACCATAGGAGCACATTGTGATATAGTGGATTAGCTCAAGGATAGTAAAGATCAAAACCAAATTAAGGTTGTATGTAAGCCTTTAGTTCCAAACAATGAGGTAAGTTATAAATTCTTTGATAGTGACAAATAGATAGCCTATTTTCTATAGAATGGGGTAGAATTTCACTCAAAGAATCAAAATAAATTGAAAAGCCAATATGAAGATCAGATTGTTAAATTAAGATCAAACAAGATGCCAAATGGTTTGATAACTTTAAATATCATTTTAAATGAAGATGATAAACTTAGAGAGGACAAAGTAAGCATCTCTTTCAAGGAATAACATTATGAACAAGTTCATGTAACTGAAGATAAGTAACTCAAGTGGGGTAAAGTAAACACTGATTCTAAGAGAGTAGGTTTCATTTCATTATGTAATGAGTACATGGATGTATTTTATTTGGAATACTATGATTTGAAAGGGTTTGACCCGAAATTAGCACAACATATTATTAAACTTGAACATGATACAAAACCAGTAAGATGGAAGCAAAGGCCTATTAACCCTAAGGTTGAAATTCTCATGAGAAAAACACTTACCAAACTGATTAAATCAAGTATAATATTTCCTATCAAGCACTCAACATGGGTATCTAACCTTTTACTAGTGAGAAATAAAAATGGAGAGATAAGACTATGTGTGGATTTCATAGATTTGAACAAAGTGTCACTAAAAGGTCATTATCATTTTTCTTCCATGGATCAAATCTTGAAGAGGGTATAAGGTTCACAATGGTTCTCCTTTCTAGATGGGTACTCAAGTTACAACTAGATATTGGTGAAAGAGAAAAAATGATATAAAACAACTTTAACAACCAAATGGAGTATTTATGTCTACCAAAAAATGCCTTTTGGGCTCTCTAATGTTGGATCCACTTTCTAAAGGGAAACAGATGTTGCCTTTCAAGGTATTTTGATTTAAATGGTTTTAATTTATCTTGATGACATTACTATATTTTTTAAGGATCATAATGATCATATAACACACTTGAGAGTTATTTTTGATAGATGCAAACAATTTGGATTTTCATTGAATCTAAAGAAGTGTATCTTTTTAGTACATGAGGGGAGACTGCTTGGGCATGCACTATTTAAACATGGTATTTCTATTGATCCAGAGAGAATAGGAGCAATCATTTCTTTATTATTGACAAAAACATAATAAAGGATTGCAAATCTTCTTAGTCAAGATCAATTCATCAAAAGATTTATTCTGAGATTTACAAAATTGGTAAGGCCACTCACTCAAATGATGAAGAAACACCAAGAATTCAATTGGGTAAGGAAGGTAAGAGAAGCTTTAAATCCATAAAACAAATAATCATCCAAGCTCTTACTTTGATTAATCTAGATTTTAGTAAGGATTTCTTTATGTATGCATTTTATACATTTAGTACAATTTTAGCCAAGCTTATGCAACATAATAATGGAGGTTTAGAGAAACCCATTACTTTTTTTAGTCAAACTTTGGAACACTATGAGGAGAGGTATTATTTTTTTGAAAAGCATGTTATTTATATTATAAGAGGTTTGGAAAAATTTAGACATTTGGTTTCAAATAATAATATTATACTAATGGTATCTCATCCTAGTGTGAAGGATTTCATCCTTAATAGAGACTTAAGTGAAAAGAGAGTTGGATGGGTCATTAAGTACATGGAATATGATTTTTAAGTGAAAGTCACAAATTTGGATCAAGGTAAATTATTATGGAAACATCTTGTAGAATATGTGAAAGAAGAAAAGGAGATTGTTTTGACACTTCAAGACACCCAACAAGAAGCTAAAACTACTTCTCCATCTAGCTAGACACAACACATTGTTAGATTCCTTCAAATAGGAAAATGTCCAATGGGATTAGATGCATCAAGGAGAAGAAATTTTAGGTTACAATTAGTACCATACATTTTAATTTATTGAGTGTTGTTTAAAAACAACATTGGAGGTATGCTTTTAAGGTGTGTTGAAGATAATCAATTTGATAAGATTTTCTTACAATTTCATGATAGTCCTTTTGGAGGGCATTTTTCAACCAAGACCATAGATGAAAAAATTATTATATCTAGTTACTTTTGTCCTAATTTATTTAAATATGAACATGTATGGGTTAAGAAGTGTACAAAGTTTACAATGTTTACAAGTAAGCAGAGACTAATTACTATGCCACTAAAGCCTATTCAAGTTGAACAACCTTTCATGCAATGGGGTTTGGAATTAATTATCATGATACATCCTCTATATAGTGCTAGTAATAAATGGGTCTTGATAGCTATAGACTATTTCACCATGTGGGTGAAAGCACTACCTTTGAAGGAGTCAAATGAAAACTCTATGTTTGAGTTCTATGAAAGTCTAGTCACCCATTTTGGAGTACCTTGTATCATAATATCAGATAATGCCTTGTAATTTAGTAGTGAAAAGGTATGTGAATGGTCTCTTGAGTAAGGTATTTATTTTAAATCTTCATCAAATTACTACCCACAAGGTAATGGACTAGCTGAGTTCACTAACAAGAACCTAATTCAAATCATCAAAAAAAAATGGAAGATAATTAGAGATCTTGGCATACAAAGTTGAAGAATATTTTATGGGCTAATAGGATCACCCCCAAGAAGGCCATTGGTCATTCACTTTATCTCTTAGTTTATGGAAGAGAGGCAAGGCTACCTATCTCATTGGAGCTCCCAACTTTGGAAATTGCACACCAGCTAGAGCTTTTAGAAAGTAATTCAATGGAGGTTAGGATGAATAAATTGAGAAAATTGGAGGAGATAAGATATGATGCCATACATGTCATGTGGTCTAACTAGTAGTAATTCAAGAAAATTTTTGGAAAAAGATCCTCATCAAGGACATTCCATTAAGGTGACATAGTCCTTAAATGTGATGAGAATCATACAAAACCAAGAAAACACTCCAAGTTTGATAGCCTTTAGAGCGGACCTTATGTCATCACAAGTTAAAAGGAAAGCAATGCTTTTGAGTTTTATATATTGAATAGAGAGAGCCTCCCCATCCTTATCAATGGGAGGTATCTTAAGTTATGCTATTATTTTTATCTTGTGTTCTTCATACATAGGTATATATATCTATCTTTTCCTCCAAGTGATTTTGCACATTTCTTTGTTTGTTGTTTATTTAATTTTGGTCCATTTTTTTGCTTTCTTATTGTTTTTGGGTTCCCCATTGCTCCAAAAGTGCTTCAAGAATCAATTAAAGTCATTTTTTCAAGTAATACCTTATTCATTCAATCACCATGAACAAGCTTGGTCAATGAATAGGTTCCATGACCAATAGGTTGGTTAAGCCAATTGAGTAACTAAAAATGTTGGTCATTCTAGCCCACATACCAAGCTTCATCTAGACCTCAAGAGAAGCCTATCAAGGTCCCAAATGATAAATAGATCAAATAGCTTAGATTCAAGCTCATAATTTCAAAAGAAGGGATCCAAGAAGATCTTCATAATGTTCATAAGTATTCATAGGCATGAAAATGTTGCATAAGCCTTAGAAATTCATTATAACCTTAAAGGAATGATCAAAATATAAACTGTAAAAGTTTGAAGGACTAGACCATCACCAAGATGTCATGTAGAAATGATTAGACCAATTCATTGATGTATTTTATAAATTTTTAACAAGAATCATCATGAGCTAAAATATTACAATTCCATATATTCCTTCATGCTAAGATCATCCTCTAAAATTTTCATGCCTTAGTGAGTTCTCTAGCTCAAGTTATAAAGATTCAAAGTTAGACTTGCAGGATGGGACATTCGTGCAAACATAAAATTTAATCTCAACATTTGGGTTCAAATATTGATGGTCATGCATATTTCAATGATTTTCATGTGAACATCAATTGATGGGTATGTTAACATCAAATTTAATACATGATAAATAATTATTGGGGTTTGAAAATCCTAAGACAATTGTACAAACATTGAATACGATCATATAGACATCAAATATGATCATATGGATGCCAATTTTAATCTTGTGAGATATCCATTTGAGTTTAAATGGTGGGTCTAGGTAAATCCAACAATCCTCATTCATTCATACATCTTGATCCAATGATGTGAGATCGAGTCAACATGTCAAAGGATCTTCAGTAATAGGAAATAAAAGGCCCATGTTCATTCATACCAAAAAAATCTATTATGTACAAGAGGTAAAAAGGTTAAGGATATAATAATAGGGATCTATGGGACCAATAGGAAGAAGATAATTTGGATCTATTTAATTGGTCCAAGTTAGTATTTGATGGCCAAAGTTAAACCCAAGTAGCTTTCTCATTGGAAGTCAAAGGAGCATTTTTTAACCAAATCAAGTAAAAGCATGGAGTTGAGTTTGATTTTGATCTAGTTTAAACTAGAGCCAACATTTTTAATAATTCAATGAAGGTAGACATGTTTAGTTCAACAACTTCAATATTGGAACTAGTTGCATGAAAATGACCCTTCTCTCCACTCTTTCATGCCTCAAATAACTAGTGAAGAGAAGTTAACACTAGGACAAAAATATAATTGAATAATCTGATGGTTATAACTACATTGATGTTGGAGCCTAGCTTGGAACAACTTAATCCTACTATTACAACCATCAGGAAGCATTAATGAGTGAATAATGTACTATTGTAATAGACTAAAGTGACCTAGATCAATTAGAAAGCTTAAATGAGCATAAATGCATAGACAATTATAAGTATGATTCAAATAGAGTTGAGCTCATTGATCCCTCTTTTAGTTATAAAATCTCTCTCTATGCATCCTTTATTATATAAATATAACCTTGGATCTATTGTTAAAGATCCCTTCGGTTGGTATGACTAGACTCTACCAAAAATTATATTATATACCTCTTGGAGTAATGAATAGAGCATTTTGTAGTTATTTATTAATCTATGCTTAGTTTTTTATACTTTTTATATATACAAAAGTGGTTTTCATCTTCCCTTTGTAGGTCTAATTCCAACCTAAGTACTAATAAACTTTTCTTATAGGTCATCTAGCATGTTTTAAGGCTAATGTCTTAGGTATAAAGTGGATAGTTGATTATAAGTGATTCTAATCAATTCTTACTCTCATTTCCATCTAGCCTAGGTCCATCAAATTGACCTCTACGTGAATCATTATTACTTGGAAACCATTATATATATTGCATTGGTTCCATTCATAATTTATTAGGGTGCTAATGAGTTAAATATTAAGGGTGAATCTTTGAACATTTGGTGCATCAGGACATGATAGAATAGTTTTCATTTTATGCAATATCTTGACTCTTTTCACCCCAACTTGTTTAGGTCTTATAAATAGAGGCCTAAACTATCATATCTGAAGAACTAGCCTCATTCAAAACCCTAGAGGTCTAGTCTAGATACAGGGATCATATCCTTAGATCATTTCCATGTTAGTCTAGGTATGAGTCAAACTTGAGCAATTTGAACTTTATTGGGTGCTATCTAGATAAATAACAAGATATTATACATGCATTTAATAAATTGAGACTTTATCTTATGGGTCATCATTTTTAGGTAAATACTGATCATGATAGCCTCAAATATTTTTTATAACAATGATTGTCATCTAAATAAAAATAAAAATGGTTTACTAAAATGGTAAGCTATTATTTTTAAATAGTATATAAGAAAGGAAAAGATAATGTTGTGGTAGATTCACTATCCTAGAGGGATTAATTAGTTGATGCATTATTATGTGCAATGACTATTTGGTAGGTAAATTGACTAGAGGAAGCAAGATTAGAATGGGAGAGTGATGGTGCTACCCATGGCTTGATTCAAAATATCCAATAGGATTTTGGGGGAGTTTAAAAATTTACATAGAAGGTGAATGCATTATGATAGAAAGATATATTATAACTTTTTAATATTTCTCTCCTCAAAAATAAAATCCTTCAAGAACTTCATGCATATCCATTAGGAGTTCACTCAATATTTTTTAAAACATATCATAGATTCAAGAAATATTTGTTTTGGGAAGGACTCAAGGAGGATGTCTATAAATATGTGGCTAAAACTACATGATATGTCAATAGAAAAAAGGTCGAACCATTAAGACCTTGGGTCTTTTGTATCCTTTATATATCCCTAGCTAGAATTGGGAGGATGTTTCCATGTATTTCATTACTGGGTTACCATGGTCTAATGGTAAAAAATTTATCATGTTAGTTGTGGATCAACTCACCAAGTATGCTCATTTTGTTTTCATTATCTTAGCCAATTTTTTCTAGTATAGTAACTTCTACTTTTATCAATATAGTTTAGAAATTACATGGTACTCCAAATATCATTATAAGTGACTGAGATTCCATAATTACTAGTATTTTTTGGACTCAGTTATTTGCATGTTTGGGCACCTAGTTGGATCATAACTCATCATATCATCCTTAATATAATTGAAAAATAGAGGTAGTTAACAAATGTATATAATGATAACTTCATTGTTTTGTTTCTAAAAAAAGACAAATGGGTTCATTGGATACCACTTGACAAATAGTGGTATAAAACTTATTTTCACACTTCTAAAAATTTTCCCTTTGTGGCATTATATGTATATAAACTCCCATCCATAACTTCCTCATTGATAGTACATCCCAAGGTTAGAGCTATTGAGGAATACATTCACCATCAACATGAGCCATATAAGTATATGTATTTGAAGTAATATAAAAGTGATAACAAGTTGTCACCTAAGTATTATATCCCTTATCATACCTTTCAAAAATTATTATAATGGATTACAAATTGGTATTTCCCCCATCCACTTGCATGCATTTTATTTTCTATGTATCTTGCCCGAAGAGGTAATTGAACACAAAGTTGGACTCAGAATAAGTTACTAGAATTGGATGAATAAGGCCAAGTCATTCTAGAGATTAAAGAGGTCCTTCACATGTGCACTAAGAAACTATAGACTAAATATATTGAGGATTATTTGATCAAATGAAATAACCTACATTCTAAAGCTACAACATGGGAGGATGAAGCATTCCTTTAAAAACATACTAGTTTGATTTAATGTTGAGGATAATATTGTTTTGAATAGGAAGGGCATGCTACACCCTTAACTTATAATGTGTTTATGGATATGTGTTTCCTATTTATGACTTAAATACCTTCATATTATCTTATTAAATTCTTAATGTTCTTAGTATGGTTAGCTTATGGAATTACCATGACTAAGTAGATTATATATAGTAGGTATTGGTTAGTCTTTCATCATCATATTATAAATTAAATTCTTATTTAATAATTTTGGAGGTTTCCCCCTCAAAGTGGATCATTCATAATATTCAAGTATTCTACTCTTTCACCAATTATTTTTGTGGATAAACTTTTTATATTCTTAATTCTATGATATATAATTATATTATTGCAAATAATCTTAGCAACTCCATTACATAAGTGGATGTTCATATGGAATTATAAAAACTATAATTACCCTATTGGAATGAATCTATTTAATACACATAAGCACTTGGAAGGCACTTTGTATAGCTTATGTATCCAAGGTCATCCCAATAACATATCTAATACTCACATAATATAAAAGATAGCGACCACATGTGTTGGATCAAATTTTAAAGGTAAATCAATCTCACCAATAACTTAATATGATGTCCCAACAAATGATCTATAAATTTTGGTCAAAAGGTATGAATAATAATTTATATATCCTAGATGTGTAATTAATTTGATGGTACATATGTTATCACTAGCACCATTATTAACCATATATATATAGATATATATGTTGATGATCAAGTTATGATCTAACAAGAAATGCATGAAGATATGAATCATCTATAATTTCACTCTCATCAAAAGTAATACAAGGTATATAAACCATAAGAGGTATAGTTCCTGTAAATTTATCAATAATCACATATAGTGGGTGCCCATTATGTGATATAGGAGGATGTGCACTATATTACATTTGAACATATCGATCTTTCTTATAATGGTTTTATAATAGATTGTTAAATATATTTTGGTTTAGATGGTCACTAGGTTATGACCCTAAATCAGTCAAAGGGTATGAATAATAATTTGTATATCCCAAATGTGTAATTAATTTCATGGTACATATGTTATCACTATCACCACTATTAACCATCAAAATATATATAGGTTGATGATCAAGTTATGATCTAACAAGCAATACATGAAGATATGATTCTTCTATAATTTCACTCTCATCAAATGTAATACAAGGTATATGAACCATAGGAGGTATAGTTCATGTAAATTTCTTAATAATAACATATAATGGGTGCCAATGATATGATATAGGAGGATGTGGACTATATTACATTTTCACATATCGATCTTTCTTATAATGGTTTTGTAATAGAATGTTAAATATATTTTGGTTTAGATGGTCACTAGGTTATGACCCTAAATCTTTTTGAGGGTCATCAAAGGTAATTTATTTTTATAATGTTTCGCACCATGGTGATAGTCACAATATGTATTAACATCATATCCTTTTGGTATAGATAGACTCGTATGAACCTATATAGGAGGGATAGATATGAGATAACACTCCATAAGCTTATTACGAAATAAAGTTATAAACTTATGAAATCATGTGAATTTTCTCTTAGGTGAGTTGGATAGGATGAGTTTATTAGGTTGTTGTGACATTAAATTAACCATTTTTATTTCTTCATTTTTATGTTCTATAGGTTTTACATTGTAGTGTGTGTTGATATAAAACTTGATAGTATATGTAGTTAGTGTGTTAGAGACATAATTAAGATTTTTTAATGAAATAAGTTTCATTTCATTATCTCAAACAAAATGTAATAAGTACTAAGAATATTTAAACTTTTTCAAGATAATGGACTCATGTAATAATGCAATAAAACTTTTATTAAAGATGTCTTGGATATATTAATTAACCACTGGATTGATTATTTTTTCCAATATTATATTGTACCTATAAACATATTCTTTAATAGTTTAATTGATTCCTTACTTGATATTATAAATATGTTCATATGACATATTTTCTGTGATATTGATATAAAAAAGTGATAGAAACTGATCCACTATAATATGAATGATTTAAATGATTGGATTGATAATTCATAGAACCATCTTAAGGCATAGTCAGAGATATAAATTATTTGGTCAAAATTTATCATTTTAATCATAATCAAGGCATGTTTAATATAAATACCAAATACTTTTTTTAGGATCAACCTTGCCATCATAAAATGTGAACATGGGTACACAAAAAACCATTTGGTAGAGGGTGAAAAAATATATCATGTGGTAGAGGATTATGTAATACATATTTTGAATGAATAGCTTAAGTAACCAAAGGGGATGAAAAAACCACTTTTGTTGATGAAGTCATTGAAACTATTAATTTATTTAAAGTGTTAATTCTTTCCTTGGAAGATGTAGCAAGAGTTTTACCATCTAATGGTTTTCTATTATTAGATGTGGATGCACTAGCCTTATCATGTTTGATTTATTCTTGTATAACATGTAAGAATACATTAATTAATTATTTATTTATATTTATAATATTGACTAAGGATTATTTATCTTCCATTTAAAAATGATATCTCTTAAAAATTTATGTATTTAATAAATGTGCCAAAGAAAATAAAAAAAATAGGTCTCTAAATTACTCAAATAAAAAATGCTAAAAGATTGACAACCTAGAGTAAGCTCAAAGTTACATGCAAAGACATATAAGTCAGCCTCTTAAAAAAATTTAAACCTATTTTTATATTTGATTTTTGGGGTTAAATGGGTAAAATATCCTCATCAAATGGATGAATACAATTATTCTATATCAAGCTAACTAAACTTATTTAGATATCATAATTTACTAAATCCAAAAAATTACTAAATCTAGAAAGTATAATGATAATTGATATTATGATAATTGAAATAAAATGAAGGGATAATACTTATATTATTTATATATTTTTAGATGAATTTGAGTTATGTATATGTGGAATCATGTAGGTTTATGCTCTTGACCTAGTCATCAAATTCTATAAATATTATTTCTAGAGTTATAGACACTTGTGTCAACTTGTGGACACTCACATTAGCACTTCTATCTATGCCTTGATTATTATTTTTGGAACAAAAATTATTGAGAGGGGTGGCAGTGATTTAGTATTCAAAATATTTTATAAATTTCATTTTATCATTCATAAACCATCAAAGAAATATAGTGAACTAATAACACATCAATAACCATTTATATGAGCATGAGACAAAAGCATAACACATATAATAATTATTTGAGTGGGAAATCATCAAGGGGAGGAAAAATAACTAATATATTAAAATGGAATATATTAATATAAGATAAAAACTAAGTTTATTGAAGCACCAACTCCAACTAGACAAACACCTACTTCACTAGGCTTTAACAAGCACCCACTTATAAGGAGGCATCAACCCCCTAGGTGACTCATCCACATAATTTATTTGATCACCTTCAGAACACATTGTTTCTCAACCAATTTATGATTATCACTTATCCACCTTTTCACACTCTTATCCCTCTCAAACTACCTTTTAGGCCTCTTCTCTCAATTAGGTCTCTTTAAGACTGATTAGGTCATATAACGTTGATATTCATCTATAATAACCTATTATATCTTCATGATAATTTATCTAAAATCCTATGATGTTATAATAAACCTTACTTATCTCCTAAAAGTTATATTTTCTTTACTTGTACTCTTAATCTCTCTAACTAGCCAATTAGGCTTATTAAGCCATGTTCTTATACAATCCTCTAGCTCACACACATATTGGTCAAGAAAACCCACTTAACACATGTAAGAAAAATAAAATAGGTATTATAATACGTTTCATACATTCATAAATATGAAAATAGGTTTTTCATAGCATAAAAGACCAAAAACTCTTTTAGGCCTTAAGGAGACCTAATTTAATTAGGACGTCATTAGCGCACATTACCCTATGATCTCCTTGGAACACTTAAAAACTTCACTCATGGAAGGAAAAATTAATGTTAGATTCAAATATACCCACACTAATCTCATCATAGGTCCATGACACTTATTATCTCTAATCACCACTTGAAGCATGCCATTAGTATTATTTACATTAGGCCTTTGCAAACACAGAAAGGTCTGTCTTGAACAACTAAAGATAACACAATGTTTATAAAAAACCATGAAAATAAATAATATGATAAAAACATAAAATACATAAAAAACTTCACCAAGTGAATTATACTTCATTACACATGGAAAAAAGACTCAAAAACACTCTTACAACTTGTTCAATCAGAACTGCCAGTTATCCTCAAAGACCTATCATGGTGACTCAAACCTCCAACACTTGTATAGAAATATTAAATTATTAATTATTAATTTATATGATAATATGAGATAATTATACCATTATAATATATAAATATGATATGGTAAAATGTAAATATTGGTCTTGTAGGCCAATCTCATAACCTTATATCTAATTATCTCATATGAATCAAACATGTCAACTTGTGAGTATAACCACTTACCTAAAAAAATTATAAAAATTATTAGAATTCCTTAAATTTATTTTTAAAAAAATACATTTACTTACTTTTATAACTATTACATGATAACACATTCCTAATCATCTTCTCATTGTTGCCTAGGTTTCTCACTGTTTGCACCATTAGGCTTGTTAACGACTGGATAACTTGGATGATTGGTTTAGAACATTTGAGGGACATAACCCATAAATAAAAAACCATGTACATAAAATAAAAGTATAAATTATCAAATTTCATCAAATTTCAAACTTTTTCTAATATAAAATTCTATGTCTATAGTAACTTCTTTAGAAACAAGCCTATATCTTCACATTTTTTATCTCTTATCTCTAACCACCACCAAATAAAGGTAATTGGGAGATCTCACTACAATATAAAAAAACCTTACCTAATAATTCCAAACCATAATTATCACTTTTGAATCAAATATTTAATATCAGATCACAATTAGGGTTCTAAGAGGGTTTAAACACACTTCCACTATTAATGATTATTCATAAAGGATAGATCCTCAACCCAAAAATAATACCTATAATTTTGAGATACGACACTTACCCATCTACCATGAATATATTATGTTCAAATATATAGGTTTTGTTGATCTAACAAACATAATAAAATCTTTATTAGCCTGAGAACCCTTTATTATGTGCACTCAAGAGACCTCAAAACCACTTTTCATGCCTTTTATTTCAAACCATGACCTAAAAATTTGTGAACATAATTTTAAAAACATATAATATCTCTAAAAATTCTTTCATGATCTCAAAAACCTTGAAATATGATCATGACCCCTCATTAGACCACATTATCTCTCTTTATTCTCTAGACCTTGACTTGTAAACCACATTAGGCCTTAAAACTAACATTCATACATATTTATATAGACTATCCACCACTTTAAAATAATAAATAAACATAATAAATTCTTGAAAAACTAACATAAATCCTTCATATGTCTTTAAAATAGATCATGATGCCTCATTAGGCTAGGTAGGGTCTAGGAGTGGAGTAGGTGCAGACTTGGTTTGAAGGTCTTACCCCTATAGGCTTATGCTGAGACTCACATGAGTAATATAATGCCTCACACAAATCATTAAGAAACCTCATAAAAATTCTCATGCTTGTGTACATTCATTTCACCAAGCCATCATGCTCCTTCATGCATAAGACTAGGCATCCTAAGCACATACCTTCTCAAGACACTATTAAGCTCAAGCCCTTGAAAAATTTGACAACAATATCCTTACATGTTGAACTTCACATCACTAATTCAATCATAATAACATAAAAAATCATATCTTACACTCTAAAAATCAATGCAATATTGATCAATATTCTCTCACATAGTTACAATATTCAATGACCTCATGAAGACCTTCTCAAGAACCTTTAACATCAATGATAACATCAATTCCAAAACTCAACAACATGAATAATGCTAAAAAATATCCCCCTTTATCATTGATATAAAAACACATTGAAAACTAATCATTCTTATCTACTCATTCTGGTCTTTTTCCCCCTTTGACATAAATGACAAAGTGATGTCTACAACTCCTTGGATCATACTCCTTACAACCAAAAAACATAACATATATGACTATTAATTTATGATAGATAATAAAAACATGATCATCCTATCTCCATGCATGCCTTATTGAAACAAATCACCTATTCTTAGAGATGATGAACTTGATTATCTCCCCTTAATTACTTGGCTTTTTCAATAATTTCTAGGGGTAGTAATTACACCCAATTCCTATCTTAGGTGTTAAAATGTTACATTTAGAAGTGTTTTGCTAAAAATGTCTATAATTTGATCTTGTGTATAAACATATTCAAGTCTAAGACTTTGTTCACTTACCTTTTCTCTTATAAAATGATAGCTAATGGGAATATTCTTAGCCCTTGAGTGCATGACAAAGTTTTTTGAGATGCTTATATAGCTTGTATTATAAAAATAAATAGGGCTAGGACCATCATACTCCACCTTATAGCATTTTAGGGTATGTCTCATCCATAGGACATAATTGAAACATGAATTTGTTATAATTTACTCAACCTCATAAGTGGATAATGTTGTTGATGGTTGTTTCTTGCTTATCCATGAAACTAGGCACCCACCTAAGAAGAACGATCCTCCACTAGTACTTTTCCTATCATCTAGACTTCATGCCCAGTCTTCATCTATGTAATCTATCAAATTTAATTCCTTACTCCTTGGATACCATAACCCATACTCCATTATACCCTTGATATACCTAAGTATCCTTTTGACTTCTTATAGATGATTTTCCTTTGGATGTGCTTGAAACCTTTCCATATGACCTACTACTTGCATGATGTTATGTATAAATGTAGTGGTGTATATAAAAATTCTAATCATTAAACTATATGACATCTAATTAACCTTTCGAGACTCATATTCCTTGCTCAATTTACACCTTATGATTATAGGTATACTAACTACCTTGTAATATTCCATCTCAAACTTCTTCAACAACTCTCTTATATACATGGCTTGTGAAATAAATATACCTTTTTCATATTGAATGATTTGTAACCCAAGAAATAATGATAGTTATCCTAGTATGGATATCTCAAACTCTTTTTTCATCACCTTTGTAAATACCTTGGTTATGTTCTTAGTATTTCTACCAATGATTATGTCATCCACATATATAAATATCAATTGATGGTCATACTATAACTTTATATTTAGATTACTATCTACAACTCCTCTTTTGAATCCTTGACCCTATAGATACATGTCCAACCTAGCATACCAAGATATAGGATATTAATTTAGACCATAGAGATCTTTTTTCAATCTAAAAACATAGTCCTTATAATTTGATAGTGAGAATCCCTTAGGTTTCTCTATGTACACCTCCTCTTCCAAATTCCCATTCAAAAAGGCAAATTTTGCATCCATCTAGTGTATCTTCAACCCTTTGAATCTTGCATATGCTATAAATAATATAATGGACTCCAATATTGATACTAGTTCAAATATATCCTTAAAGTCTATCCCTTCAACTTGTACATATCCCTTGCAAACCAATTTAGCCTTATTCCTAGTGACTTCTCCATCTTCATTCAACTTATTTCTAAATAGAGATTTTATGCCAATGACATTCTTATATTTAGGTCTAAGAACTAGTTACCAAGTCTCACTCTTCTATTTTTGGTCTAAAATTTATCTTTACTTGAATCTATAAGATTATTAGGTTGAATCTTAGATAATAAAGCAACATTATCTTGATTTGGATTAATTATCAGTCTTGTCCTTATTTGCATACTTATATTCTTATTACCAATGATTTGAGATTTAGGATGATCTCTTTGAACTTGTCTTGAGGGGCATTTTGAGTCCTATCTTTTCTCAACTTATTATTACCCATAAACCTCTATAGTTTCCTTTCCATTATTGAATTCCAAATTATCCAAAGTATCCTTTAACTGTGAGTGTGATTTGTTTATCTCATCAATCTTCACATTGGTGATTTCTACTATCTTCTATAACCTTTTGTTATAACACCTATAGGATGAGCTCATTGATGAGTATCCTAATAATATACCTTCATTATATCTAGAATCAAACTTTCCTAAGTCTTCATCATCTCTTTTAATGAAAAATTTACTCCCAAACACTCTAAAATGTTCCACATTGGTAGGTCTATCCTTCCACAGTTCATAAGGAGTCTTGTTTCCATTAGTCCTTATTTGTCCTCTATTAAAAATGTGGATTATAATGCTTACTACCTATCTCAAATATAAATAGAATAATATAGGCTCATTTATCATAGCTCTAGCCATCTCTTTAACTATCCTATCTCTCTTTCCACTACCCCACTCTACTTAGATGTCCTAATTGTTGATAGTTGTCTCTTTATTCCATGAACCTCATAAAAGTCATAAAAATAATTAGACCAAAACTCTCCTCCTCTTTCAGATCTAGGCACTTAATCTTCCCATTATTCTCATTTTCAACAAGAACCTTGAATTCCTTGAACTTATCTAGAGATTCTGACTTTTCTTTCAAGAATGTAACCCAAGTCATTCTTGTGTAGTCATATATGAGTAATATTAAGTATATATCTTCTTGAATGCTTTGAATTATTATAGGCCCATAGAGATCAATGTGTATTATCTCCGAAGGTCTTTTATTATAGTACTCATTGGAATTGAACCTTATTTTAGTTTTCTTACCATGTTGACGTGCCTTGCCAAATATGTTTATAGGTTTGGTGATCTTAGGCATGTTATTCATATACTTATTAGTGTTTATCTTAATTATATTTTCAAAGTTTAGGTGACCTAACATTGTGTTCCATATCCAACTTTCATCCATCTTGCCCATAAGTCATATCTCCTTATTGATCCCATTTAATACATATAGATTATTATCCGCCCTGTTAGTATTGGCAATTAGCCTTCCTAATTTGGCTCTCCTTATCTCACACCCTCTATCATGAAAGGTTAATGTGTGTCTTTCATTATAAATTTAAATTAAATTAATTATGTTATTTTTAAAACCTTCTATATACAACACATTTTATGTTTTGGTCTTTCCATTATCCAAACTCAAGACACCCTTGCCAATTATATTGGTAGTTGTGTTATCTCCAAACCTCACTATTCTTATAGCATTATTATTAAATAAAATGAACTTATTTATATATCTCATCATGTGGCTTGAGAAACCACTATATATAAACTATTTCATAGCTTCATATTTAATGTGAAAGGCAATCTAAGCTAGCATTAAATCCTCTTTAGTCTTATGTTCCTCCTTAACAAATAGTCCATCTTGACTCTTGAGCTCAATATGATTAGTCCCAACTTGCTTCAGTTTCCATGCCAATGTTTGACCCTTCTCATGCACTCTAGTGGATTCATAGTTATTTTTAAATCTTGAGGGATTTATAACTCTATTATAACATAATATTTCAATGTGTCATATATTATTATAGATGTAGCAAACAACATTTATGTACTTACCTCTTGACTAATCAATCCTTTTCTCATGGTCCCATTATACCTTTATTATATCAAGCTATCTAATTAGTATTTTCATGTTATTAATATTAAATTATTCTAACTTATCATTATCTCTCTCAAAATTTCTCATCTTGTCTATGATTTTCTCATGCTCAAACTTCAAAGAGTCTATCCCTATTTTCAACTGGTCATACTCAACTTCCTTTGATCTAAACCTTATATTGACACCTTTTAAATTATTTTTAAGATCCTTGATAATATTGTTTTGATGATTTAAATCATCAAGGGAACTTATGATCTCAACTTCAAGGTCTGATTTAGCTTCTCATTCTTCACTATCATAGTAGACTTCTTCATCATACATGTTGTCTTCTTCCTTTTGATCACTAGACATCTTGTGCTTCTTAGGATCACCTTCAAGCTACTAGACTCACTTCAAAGTACTAGGCTCTAATACCAATCATTGGAAGTAAAATGATATAGATTGAGGTGGTGAATTAGTCCTAAAAATATTTTATAATTTTTACTTTATCATTCATAAACCATCAAATTAATATAGTGAACTAGCAACACATCAAGAACCATTTATATGAGCATGAGATAAGAGAATAAAACATAGAGAAATTATTTGAGTGAAAAAACCTCAATGGGAATAAAAACAACTAATATATATAAATGTAATATAGTCTTATAATACAAAAACCATATTTAGTGCAACACCAACTTCGCATGGAGCACCAACCCCAACTAGTCAAGTACATACTTGACTAGGCTTTAAAAATCACCCACTCACAAGGAGGAACCAACCCCCTTGATAACTCAGTTTCAATGTAACCAATTGATTAAGTTTATCACCTTAAAAACACCTTGTTTCTCAACCAAATTATGATTATCACTTCTCTATCTCTTCACACTCTTATCCCTCTCAAACTACCTTCTAAGCCTCTTTGCTCAATTAGGTCTTTTTAAAATTGATTAGTTCATATAACCTTGATATTAATATAAAATACCCATATTAGATCTTAATTATAATTTATATACACTCCTATAATTGTATCTAATACCTTTATCTCCTCAAAGTGTTATTTACTTCACTTTCACTCTCAATCTCTCTAACTAGCCAATTATGTCTATTAGGAATTGTTCTTATACAATCCTCTAGCTCATACACATCTTGGTTAGCCACACAAACTTTCATAAATAGAATAAAATTATAAAAGGTATTATAATATGTTTCATACATGAATAAATCATTAAAATAGGTTGGTCATAACATAAAATACCAAAACCTTTTTTAGGGCTTAAGGAGACCTGATTTAATTAGGTCTTCATTAGTGCACATTACCCTATGATATCCTTGGAACACTTTATAAATTAATAAATGATATTAAAACTTCATATTTAACTCAAATATACCACTAATAATCTCATATTAGGTCCATGAAACTTTTTATCTCTAATCACCACTTGAAGCATGTCATTAGTACTGTTTACATTAGGCCTTCACACACATAGAAAGGTCTATCTTGAACAACTAAAGATAACACAATGTTTAGCCACAAAAAAATGATAATAAATAATATTAAAAAAAATAAAATATCTAAAAAAATCCAATACTTTCATAAAAATTCATTACATAGGGTAAAAGGAATAAAAACCACACCTGCAACTTGCTCACTCAGAACTACTAGTTTTCCTCAAAGACCAGTCATGGTGACTCAGACATCCAACACCTATATATACATATTAAATGAATTTTTATACATGTATATGATCCTATGAGATAATTATACCATTATTAGATAGAAATATAATATGTTTAAATGGAAATATTGGTCTTGTAGACCAGTCTCATAACCTTATATCTCATTGTTTCATCTGAACCAGATAGCTCAACTTGTAAATGATTGTTTCAATATAACTAGTAAAATCTAAAACTTATTAAAAAAATTAAAATTACTTAAAATTACTTAAAAATTTATCCATTCACTTTTTTTCATCACTATTCCATGATAACACATTCCTAATCATATTGTCACTATTACCTAGGTTTCTCACTATTTGCACCATTAGGCCTGTTAGCGACTGGCTAACTTGGATGAATAGTTTATAAAATTTTAGGGGTAAAAAATATCCACAAAAAACCATGTAAATAAAATAATCATTAATATTAAACCTTATTCAATTTTAAAACTTTGACAAATACAACTTTTTACAGTTATAATAACTTCTTCAAAAATAAGCCTCTATCTTCACATTTTATCTCTATTCTCTCTAACCACCACCACCTGAAGGTACATGAGAGAGTTAAATACAAGATAAAAAAATTAAATTATAATTCCAAAACATATTTATCAAATTTAAATCAAATATTCAACATCAGGTCACTATTATGGTTCTAATAGGATTTAAACACACTTCTACTGTTAATAATTATTCATAAAACATAGCTCCTAAATCCAAAAAATAATGATTGGAATTTTTATATAAGACAATTACCCATATAAAATTAATATATTATATTCCCATGAAGAGTTTTTATGATATAAAAAACACAATAAAATCCTTCTCAGGTTGAGAACCCTTCATTCTGTGCACTCGAGAGACCTCAAAACCTTTTTTATGAATTTTATTCCAAATCATGAAATAAAACTTTGTGAACATTCTTTAAAAAACATATAATACATATAAAAATAATTAAATTATCTAAATTCCTTTAAATATAATCATTACCCCTCATTAGTCCACATTCTCTCTCTTTGGTCTCTAGACCTTAACATGTAAACCATATTAGGCCATAAAATTGACCTTCATGCCTCTTTCCATGCACTATCCACAACTCTCACATACTCATGAAACCTAATAAATGATTTAAAACTATCATAAATCCTTCATATGTCTTGATAATAGATCATGATGCCTCATTAGGTCAAGTAGGGTCTAGGAGTGGTTTAGATGCAAATTTGGTCTGAAGGTCTTACCCCTATAGGCTTACCCTAAGACTAATATGAGTACTCCAATGCCTCATATACATGTTAATAAAACCTCATAAAACCACTCTTTCTTATGTGAATTCATCCCACCAATCCATCAAGATCCTTCATACATAAGACTAGGCATCCTATGCACATACCTTCTCAAGACTCTTCAATGACCTCTTGAAGACCTTCTCAAGAACCTTTGACATCAATACCAAACCTCAAAAATAAGAACAATGATCAATAGTTATCTCCTATATAAAATATTAAATTTATTATTAATTTATCACCTATTAATGTTAAGGTTTTATTTCACCTTTTTATTTATGTATTTGAATCATTTGCACAAGCTCTATATGACTATGTATAGTTCAAACTCTAGTTCTTCACCGTATGCTAGGTCACCTTGCCAAAAATGGGTTAGTGGATTCATGAATTTGAGATGACCTAAAGGACCCATATACTAATGATCATGTTTACATATATAATACTTAAATTTAGGGCCTCAAACATATGTATTTCTCTCCTAAGTGTGGGATTGTATGTGCAAAAGGGTGCAATATGCTATATAGAAGGGCTTGCAATGATCTAGCTTGTAATTTGACAAATATAATTCATGGGTTATTCTTTGAAATCTTTAGACTGTAATATGACTGATCCTATGATATATAAGTAAATAATATTAGGGTAGTATGACTAAGTTGTATAATTGATTTAATGAGTTTAAATAATTACTTTCTTAGTATTTTTTAGATCTATTATTGATAATGATGAATGGGCTTTGTTTTATATTTAAACCGAAAATTTGTATGGTATATAATGGAAGGGTTAGATAATAAAAATATTTTGACCCATAAATCTTAAAATATTTTCAACTTGGATGACTTTTAAGGCATGTACATTTGATAATAAAATTAGACACTAGCATCAATGTTAGTATCCCCATATAAATTTAAGTGTCTATCTTAATATAAAATTGATGAAGGTATGTAACTTATCATAGAGGATATATATATCATATTTTAAACTTCATATTGTGTAAAAGTTATCTATTTCATCATAATGATAGGGTCAAACTAAAAGATAATAAATTAGGCACAATGAGATGGGGAATGTGAGCCTTTCACTGATTGAAAGTTATAAGACTAAAGGATAGAGACCTGGTTAGTATTTTTCAAGTCTAAAGGAATGAGATTATATATATAACCATATTTTATTCTATATATTACCCCACCAACCCCACTTTAATCTAGTAATGCATAAGGATAAAATTACTAGGTTAAAAGAAAGAAATGTATGGTTAGGTGTACACAACAAACCTTGATTTTTCTTGATCTCTAATGAATTTTTTGGTAAAATGTATGACCTATAACCAATATAATTTTATATTAAAAATTAATTCATTTAATCTAAAATCAAATAATTGAAATGATTGAAAAGTAAAGAGAATAATGGAGTACACATGTGTGTTGATACAAGCATGTTTCCCATTATTTTGGTAAAGATGTTTCCTTATGAAGAACTGGAATTATGAGAGGTTCATAAATAAACTTATATATTTTAAGAGTACAATTTTTAGGGTAATTATTCCACCAATTTGGTTCAAGGATGAGTTGTGACATGACCATTGAGATTATTGAATATAAATTGCACAAGTCAAATAAAGTATAATAAAATCAAGTGAAGTGGTATAAAAAAATCAAACTAAAAAATATAGTAGTGCTAAGACAATTTATGGAATTTAATATTGATCACACTAATCAAAGGATTCAATTGATATAGACAAGAAAGGCTCAAAA
This sequence comes from Torreya grandis, assembly GCA_037957365.1. Taxonomy (NCBI): domain Eukaryota; kingdom Viridiplantae; phylum Streptophyta; class Pinopsida; order Cupressales; family Taxaceae; genus Torreya; species Torreya grandis. Next base: position 503,252 of record JARHVA010005531.1, on the reverse strand, counting down.
CTCCACTTTTTGGTAAAAACACCTCTTGGTAAAAATAATGTTTTTAAGTAAAGTGTTTTGAATATGTATTTTAAAAAAATTTGGTACACTTTCTTGGAATATACACCTATAATGTGTCTAAACTGAATTATCTTTAAAAATTAAACCACTTATCTATATTTGTGTATAATATCTATCGTAAATATGAAAAATCTATCCTAAATTAGTAAAATTAGTGCCAAATGTATAGGATTCTAACCCAAGGGTATATTTGAATCATGTAAATTGTATTAAAATTTTCCAACTATTTATATGTGGAGTCATGTATCTATGATGTTACATAAATAATATGCCTTCCATTTTGAGGTGAGTGGAATTTAATATGGTAGTCACATTACCTTAAAAGTATAAGATAATTGCATTATCTATATATTAATCATATACCATACATGAGTAGCATGTCTGATTATATATATTAATGAAGATTATAATATGTGATAACAATAAGCCCTAAAATGTAGGATACATATAATGGAAATGTCTATAAATTAATAATATAAAATAAAAAAATAATAAATCAAACGCATAAGAGGACTCAATATCCAATAAAATGGGGTCTAAGGAGAATATAAACAAGGGGCATATTCAAATTATGCACACTCAAAGGGAGGAAATATTAAAATTTCACACAAAAATAAATAAAATTTAGTGGCACAACATACTAAAATCAAGGAACATTTTCAAATGTTCCATAAGTAAGATAATATAAAGTAATAAGTAAACTCAAGGAAGTGACTATGTGAAGAAAGGAATTATATGCAAGAAATATAAGCATATCATATTAGTCCTTACATGTATGTGTTAGAAAAAAATGTTATTTAACATAACATATAAAATGGGTGGTGTAAAATGTAAACATGAGTATAATAATGCGTAAATGTTATTATACAATATCAACATTACAATGTAAAAGTGATCCTAAGAAAATATAACATGTGTTTATTGTGATCGAAGAGCCAAATGCCACTAGCATAATATGCCACTAGCATAATATGCCACATAGGAAGAGGCAAGGTCCAAGAATTGTATGTGAAAATATCATGGATATAGTGTATGTTTGTGTCACACTAAATTATGTGTGAAACATATGTATGTATATAAAACAAATGATATTTTACCCACTAATATAAAGTAAATAACATAGATGACAAGGAGCTAGTAAACAAGTGTATGTTGATTTTTTTTTTTGTATTTTTGATTTATTTGAATGTTTTTGTATTTTATTGGAGTATTATATTGTTTTTTTAATTTTTCCAATATTTTAAAGGAAAAATGTATAACCTATGACACCATCTAATGGATTCTCATAGGAAGCTCCAAAATCAAAATATGGTACATCAAACTAGTGAGATTGCTAAAGGGTATGCATTGGTGTCATATATATAACTATAGAATATTTGGTAATATGTATATGTATCATAAGACTTAGTGGCCATGAATAGGTAATATAATTATTAGTGTCCCTTAGAACTCAATATTAAATTCTCTATGGTTTCTTCAATGCAACTATAATTAGAACATGTTTATTTTCTCTTAGTAACTAGGTAGATTATGTAGGTGTAGATTAGGATTCCATGGAGTCCACTATGTATATTTATGAAATTTTATTTTAAGTGTTAACCAGATAGTAACTAGATATAATTTTTATTACCCTTTTGTGTATGATTAACTAATGTAAGGGCAGTTCACTAGGATCTTGATCTAAAATAGACTAGGCTCAATTTCTTTAATATTAGCCCTATTTTGGGATGATGAAGGTTAAATATTATGTTTTTTATGTAAATGATCCATATTATAATTAAAAAAACTTTTATATAAACCAAGTGACATTTTCTCACCTCTTTTCAGATTCAATATTTCACGAAATAGAAATAGGCTTACACCATTAGCCTTGTTCTAGGCTTAATACATGGTATATCAAGACACATTCTCCTATAAATTTATTTTTTAAGACATTTAAACTCTTTAAAAAAACTATATAATATTTAAAAATATATTTATGACATTTATAAAAAGTTATAATAGGTTTAAATCATTCTTCTAAAATATATTTGAGTTTCCAATCACTAACTAGGAGTTTCTTGTCTTATTTTACAGGGATGAATAACACATTCACATATGTAGGTCATATGAATACACTTCAAAGGATAAAATGAATTTTATTGCATATATTGGGTAATATAATATTTATAAACCAAATTTCAAGTCATTTTAAGGTATTTTTGACAATTTATAACACTTTTTATGCTTAAAACCCTGTTTTGGGGTTTAAGGTTAAAACTTAGACCAGAGATGTAAAAAATAGCTAAAATGACCTTTTTGTATTGTATAATCATGGAAAATTGATTAAATGAGTATAATTATATTTTATATTACCATTTTAGTACCTATTTTGACCCCATGCAGTCAAATCCATGCTCTTCTCACCCTTTCTCAATCTATTATTACTTAGAATTTTGTGTTTCTCAAACATAATCTTATAAAATTATAGTTTCAACGTAATAAATAAATCATAAAAATTTAAAAAAATGTATATAAGTCTTAAAATAACTAAATAACACATTAAAATATAAAAACACTCTTATTTATTTAAATCTTCTTTAGTATGCTTCAGTACAGACCTACAACTTAACAACAACCTTTATAAAACATAAAAATATGATCTTTTATACATGTTTATTTAATTTTTTTGGCCCATAAATACATGTTTAAAGGATTATCAAGTCCCAAATGAATCTATAAAAATTTATATGGCCTGAATCAACATGCTTTATCCTTTTAACTAACCTATAATTTATTCAACCATGGTAAAATTAATCTTTTTTACTATGTCAGGAGCTTATTGACTAAGGTAAAAAAATGTTTTCATAAAATAAAATACATGAATAGACCTTAATAAATTAACATACACCATAATTATTGATTAAAAAAATTTATACTTCATTTCCAATGCTCAAAGAGGCCTAAACCCTCTCTAGCCTTGCCAAGAAATTTAAAGATTTGAATTTCTTGGTTTTAGTGGGAAAGTTTCAAACACTCCAAATAAGCTTAGAAATGATACAAACAACATAAATAAGGATTTATTTTAACCTTAAACACCTATACACACCTTCCTAAAATAAAAACAAGTATAAATTGTTTATAAATAATGATACACCTACATCAGACTACCAAGGAACAAAACGTATGGTTCATGAGGTCCTGAGTTCTTATATGTTGCTATCATGCTTGAGTATCTCTGAGGGTGACATCCAAGTTGAATATTCTAGTGAATGATGCTTCCACTTGGATACATATTGAAAATAATATTTATCTCTTATCTTCTTCACCACTTTTTTGTCTAAAATGGCTTTAGACTGATCTAGTTGTACTTTTGGTAGTTGTTACCCTAAATGGATGACCTGATCATTCTTGTCTTTAAGTGCCTTTATTATTATTATTATTATTATTATTATTATTATTTTATTTCTTAAATTATATACTCATATATGTGCACCTATTCAACTAAACCAAACTTTATTCTTTTCTTTGTGGTTTTATCCATTGGTACATCTGTACATGAAATAGACTCATTAAAGGAATAAAACACTTCATCATGCCTTTGGGACATCTTTAAATATTATTAATTTATATCATACTATTAATTCTTCCCATTCACATGATGAAATATGAAATATCTATTCTCAACTGCCTCCATGTTGATCCTCTCTTCACTATTCTTCCTATGTCCTTCTAGATGTACATGATCCTACACCTCAAGCATGTCATTATTTTACTTCATAGGAACATGTGTATGCTCACTACCTTAATTATCCAAATATAATTATACTTATTAACACACACACACACACACACACACACACACACACACACACACACACACACACACACACACACACACACACACACACACACACACACACACACACACACACACACACACACACACACACACACACACACAATGATTCAAAAATGTTATCTATCAATCACATCTATCATATTTTTCATAGAAAAAAATATTTCTTCATTCATGTCTATTTATTCCACTATGGACTAATTACCATTATCTTTATCTTTATTATTTTTAACCTCTGCTATAGGTTTCTCATGTAAGAACCTCTCATCCCTATTTTCATTATTCATATGTTGTTCACATGGAAAATACTCTTTCTAATTATCTTTCATGGTAGTCTCCTTTAATATACTATCTTTTTCTATGAACTCCTTAAGATGGATTATGATTTTTATTGATGATAAATCACTTGAAAATTCATTAACCATGCCATTCACATGTGGCATCTAACAAAATCTAAGATCCTAAATGTAAATTAATTATCTTAATGCTTGTAGCCACTATTTTTGGTTTGTAAAACAATAAATCACTTATCACTTCTTTTTTTAACTTGATTCAATAAATCATTTTCATTTATTAACAAGACCTTGGAATTGTCTTATACCATTGCATTCTCCTCTTTTAGTGGTATGAGTGTATGCTTCTTTCCATATTTCTCAAAAGTGTAAGTATTTATTATCCTATCATGTGTAACTTGCTTGTAAATTTGCCAAGGTATACCCAATATGACATGGTAGACATCCATGTACATAAAATCACATAACACTTCATCCTTGTAGATACCTATCTAGAATTACACCTTCAATTACTCATTCACCAAGACTTGATGTCCTTTTTGTAACCAAAACACCTTATAAGGAGTAGGATGAGTCATATTTTTCATTTTTATCTTGTCAACCATTTCAAAAGATACTAAGTTACCAGTATTTCCACTATTTATAATGACTTTTCAATATTTACCCTTTAACTTACAAGTGGTTTTGGAAAATTTATTTCTTTATTCAGGATCCTTGATCTCCTTATTGGGATTGAGAAACACTCTTCATGAAAAAATATTTTCCAACTTTAGGTGCATATTCATGAGAAGGTGATCCCACACTCTCCTTATTAGCTTGGATAGTTTAATCACTACCTTGAATTGTATAAGTACTCTCTTGGAACTTGTAATATCTATGCCCATACTTATTGCATTTGAAAAATCTACTCCAAAATCCTCATGAATCTCTACTTGTTGCATATGGTCTTTTACCTCTAAATGAGTAGCATCTTATTTTATTTTGACCTTGATTTTATGATCTGATTTCTCCTTAATCATGTATTTTCAATTTAATTATACCTTCATGCTCTCCTCTACCTTTAAAATTTATGCCTTTATCCTTTGAGTGTTGAGTTTCCTTTATAGACAATTTCTATTCTACTTTGAAGCCATATTGAAATTAGTCCTCAACTGGTATTAGTTTTAAAGGACTTATTTCATCTTGAATGTTTTTATTCTTAGTACATTCATGTATCTACCCACATTTTCAACATCTTCTTCAATTTGACTAACTGTGATAATTAGCATATAAAACTCTGTTATGTAGTCTTTAACTATCATCTCTTTTTATTTTAAATTTTGAATTTTGTTGAAGAGATTAATTTGATAATCTCTTGTCATGAACTTTCCTTTAATCATTGCCACCATCCTATCCTAAATTTTCATATTAGGTTTTCCTTTTCTCTTTCTTTCATCTTGTACTTGATCCCACCATAGGGATGCATGCCCTTTCAATATGGTAACTCTAAAATTCATATTATTGCCATCATATTCTATTCCTTCATACTCAAAATAATTTTCCATGTCACTGATCCAATAAACCAATTATTATACAATTAGGATGATTTCATACATAGGTACCTCCAACTTGGGCTTGGAACTAACCCCCATGATTACTTTAAATTATTTGTGTTGCTCTTTTTTCTACTTCCTATAATTATACCCCTTATTATTGAGGCCTCTCTTCATCTTATCTATAATTGAAATATAACATGTCAATTCCTCTCATTTGATCAGGTTACATGGCCTAAAACCTAGCCTAAATATTCTTAATCTCCTCAAGTAATATTGTTTGAATAGGTTATCTCTTTTGACCTCTACCCCTTGCTCTAGGTGCCATCATATCAAGATTGTTTCAAAAAAATTCAATCAACCATTGAGTTCATTTTAAATATGTAGCAACCCCAAACCATGATCTAATAACACATTTAATGTAATTTTTGTTCACTAAGGTCTTGATCTAAAATAGATTAGGCTCAATCTCTTTAATATTTGGCTTATTTTGGGATGATGAAGGTTAGATCTTATGGTTTTTATGTATATGATACATAGTATCATTAAAAAAACTTCTATCTAAATCAAGTGATAGTATTTCACCCCATTTTAGACTCAATATTTCATGAAATAACAATAGGCTTACACCATTAGCCTGTTCTAGGCCTAATACAAGGTCTATCAAGACATAGTCTCCTATAACTTTATATTTTAGGATATTTAAACTCTTGAAAACACATATATCCTATTTAAAAAATTAATTATCACATGTATACAAATTTTCAATATGTTTGAATCATTATTCTAATATTTGTCGAATTTTCCAATCGCTAACTCCAAGTTTCTTATCTTCTTTTACAACTTTGAATAGCACAACCCCCTTTTTAGGTTTACTAAGATGCTTAAAAGGATAAACTAAATTTAAATGAATAGAGGGGTTGATATATAATCTATACACATAATTTAAAGTCATTTTAGTATATCATTGACAAGTTATAGCAATTTTTGTCCTTAAAACCTTGTTATAGGGTTTAAGGTTAAAACTTATACCTAAGAGGCAAAAAAAAAACTAAAATGATAAATTGTTTTGATTTTATAAGCATGGGAAATGGATAAAAAAGTATAATCATATTTTATCTTACATTTTTAATACATATTTTGACCCCATGTAGCCAAATTCATGATTTTCTCACCCATTTTTGGTCTATTCAGACACAAAATTATGTGTTTCTCAAACACACTCTTATAAAATTAGAGTTTCAATGTAAAAAATCATTCATACAAACAAAAAAACATGTATATAAGACTTAAAATAACTCAATAACACATTCTAATATAAAAATTACTTTTATTTATTCAAATCTTCTTCAATATGCTTTAGTATAACCTTGTAACTTAACAATAACTTTTATAATACATGAAAATTTGATCTTTTATACACCTTTATTTACTTTTATTGGCCCATAAATACATGGTTAAAGGATAATAAATTACTAAATAACTCTATAAACTTGTATTTTTCATGAATCAATAGGATTTATCCTCTTAACTGACTTATAATTTATTCAACCATGCTAAAATCAACCCTTTTCCTAGGTTGGGAGCTTATTGACTGATGCAAAAAACTTGTTTTCATAAGATAAAATAAGTGAATAACAATTAATAAATTATAATAAAAATTAACGATCCATTGAAAACTAATTATAATTCATTTCTAATTCTCAAATATGTCTAAACCCTCTCTATCCTTGCAAAGAAATTTAAAAAATCGATTTTCTTAGTTTTGGCAAGAAAGTGACAAACACTTTAAATAATCTTATAAATGTTACAAAAACTAATTAAGAATTTATTTTGAATTTAAACACATATAACCACATTAATAGAATAATAAAAAGTAAAATTTTATTATAAACAATGATGCACTATAATATTAACATTAGTAAGTTTTATAATTAGGTATCTTGGAATAAACTTCTCTAGTTCAAGTGGATGTTCATATGGAATCATGTAAAATGTAATTATCCTATTGGAATGAATGTATTTAATACATCCATGTAATTTGGAAGATTATTTTTGGATATTATATATCCAAGGTCATCTCAATAACATATCAAAGGCTCATGTGTATGATATAATAGAAATTATAGTGACCACATGTGTTGGACCAACTTGTAAAGGTAAATCAATCTCACCAATAAACTATGATGTCCCATATAATGATCTAATGGTTTTGTTCATAGGGTATACATAATGTGTATATACTAAATGTGTAATTAATTTAATTGTACATACATTCTCATTAGCACCATTATCAACCATAAGAATGTATATAGGATGATGATCAAGGTATTCTCTAATAAATAATGAGTGAATCATCATCCATAATTTCACTCTCATCGAATGTAATATAATGTCGCTAAACAATATGAGTTATAATGTGTGTAAATTCCCAAATAATTTCATCTAATGGGTTCCCATAACATGGTGAAGGAGGATGTGTATTCCATTTTCACTTTTGTATTTTCTTATAATGATCTTGTAATTGATTGTTAAATGTCTTCAAGTTTATATGGTCACCAACTTGTGACCTTGAATCCTTTTTAGGTTCATCTAAGGTAATACATTGATTATAAATAAGGTCTTGAATCTTGTGTTTCAAGGTATATAATATATTTGTATAATGTTCAACACCTTGGTCATAGTCATAATATGAATTAACATCACATCCTTTTGGTAGAGGTCAACTCATATCAACCTCTATAAGAGGATGGAGAGATATGATATGACAATCCATAAGGTTTTTAAGTAAAAAATAAATAAAATCAAGTAATCATGCAAATTATTTCTTAGGTTAATTGGATAACATGAGATGATTAGGCTATTATGACACTACAATAGCCATTATGGTTTCTTCTTTTTTGGGTTTTGTAGGTTTTAAATTGTAACTTGCTTTGATATGAAACTTGGTAGTATATGTAGTACGTATTTTTTATATATACTTAATATTTTTTAATGAAATAACTTTCATTTCATTATCTCATAAAATATTGAATAAGTCATCAAAATATTTATGTTTCTCAAAGATAATGGACTCATGTAATTATGCAAATAATCTTTACTTCAATATCTATTATATCCCTTTATTTTCCATTGGATTTGTCATTTTGGCAAACATAATTTTTTACCTCAAAACATATTCATTAATATATTCATGATTTCCTTGTTTGATATTATCAATATGTGAATATGACATATTTTTAGTGATGTTGATAAAATAATGTGTTAGAAGCTGATCCACTAGAGGTTTGAATGATTTTAATGATTGGATTGGAAAGTCATAAAACCGTATTAAGCATAGTTATTTTGGATCCTTAGAAATAATTTGGTCAAAATACTAGAGGATTATGTAATACATATTTTGAATGAATAACACATTTTTATTTCAAATATTATTTTTCAATGTTGGTAACATTATCCTCTAAATATTGGATAACTTAGATAATATTTTGCACAAAAGACCCATAGGGATTTAGATTTGAGATTTGAAAATTCACCAAAATGGATGAAAACACAACTTGTGATTATGAAGTTATTAGAACTAGTAATTGAGTTAAAGTATTAATTTCTAACATGGAATATGTAACTATATTTTTAAGATCTAAGGGTTTGAAATTATTATATGTGGATGCATTATCCTTAGCATGTTTATTTATTTCTTCTTATGTAACATGTAATGGTGCATAAACTATTTTTTTATTTTTGTTTATATGATTGACTACGTATTATTTATCTTCCATTTTGAAATGATATTTATTAAAATTTTCCATATTTTATAAATTAAAATAAATGTGCCAAAGTAAATTTAAAAATTTAGATCTACAAATTACTCAAATCGGAAACCTAGAATACTAAAAACCTAGAGAAAACTAGGAGTGCATGAGAAAACATAGAGGCCAAGATCATGAAAATTTTAACCCTATTTTAAGATTATATTATTATGGCTAAATGGGTAAACTAACCTAATCAAATATATTAACAAAATTATTATAGAGTAGGATAATTAAACCTTTTCAAATAACACAATATACTAAATCTATAAAATTACTAAATATGGAAAGTACAATGCCAATTTATATTCTAATAATTAGAAAAAAAAGGAAGAGACAATACTTAGATTATATACATATGTGAATATGGATTTGAGTGGTGAGGAGGTGGAACAAACTAGGTTGATGCTGAAGACTTAGTCATCATATTATGTAAATATTATTTTTTAAGGCTTGGACACTTGCATCGATTCTTTTCTCTATGTCTCAATGATTCTATCATGTGCTTAATATGTATTATATTATGAAGTAACCACCTATGCCTATTAAGTTTTTCCATCTCATTTTTTTTATATATCTTGATCATGGTCATGGGATTAGTATTAATATGTATAGATCAAACTCTAGTTCCTCACCTTAGGTTAGGTCACCATGCCAAAAATGGGTTAGTGGGTTTAAAATGTCAAGTTGATCTCAAACAACCCTATAGCAGTGAGTGTTTAATAAATATAAAATATTCCAAGGATGGCCTCATGCATATGCAATTATACCCTAACTGTAGGTTTGTGTGTGCACAAGGGTACAGTATGTTATATGCAAGGGCATTCAATGATCTATCTTGTAACTTGAAAATATCATTCATGAGTTGTTATTTCAATGCTTCAAACATGTAATAGGATTTATACTGTTAATGATATATAAATAGGTAAGAATAGGGTATTATATCTCATTTTATAAATTAATTAAATGAGCTTGAATAGATGCTTGCTTGGTATTTGCTAGATGCGTGATTGATAATGATGAATGATTTGTGTGTTGTAGTTATGCCACACCTTTTGAAAGTATGAAGGGTTAAATAATAAAAATATTTATACCCATGTATTTAAAAATATTTTCAATTTGGATAGATTTTGAGGCACATACTATTGATAAGGAAACTAGACATTGGCATCGATATTAGTGTCCTTGTGTAAACACAAGTGTTCAACATGATAAAAAAA